>CM069433.1:82037045-82637045 GCA_035610365.1 Aquatica leii | reverse complement strand
TATAAATAGTATATTAAAAAGTGTATTAAAAGGCAGATATCATTGATTACGCTGTAGCTACACGGTTTCAATTTCTTTAATTTAAAAAAGTATTTTCCGGTGTAATCGACTATATATAGGATTATAAGTTACCGCTGATATTAAGCGCAATACAGCACCACATTTAGTGGAAAAGCTAACGGTAAATGTCTCTTGGTGACATAAAATAGTGGATAGGAGTTTCATAACTGTAACTTTAGTAATACCAATAAAAATTCAACGGTCTTAATAGGACGTGAAATTCTAAATTTAAGTATGAAGGCGTTTATCTCAAGATGCAATTTACAATTTATACATAAAATATTGTGCTCCCGACAAAATTCAATTATTAACAGAAATATCTGTGTTTAACTTTGACAATATCTTTGTTAAATATTCAACAAAGCGAGATGAGATTATGTATTTCTGAAAGTAAATTCCAAGTTGTACTAATTTAGAAGGAAGCATGCAATGTTAGCTGTGCAAACCGCTAATTAAGGGTGCAATAAACGATAAGGACACGACGTTAATTCTTGCATTTAGTTGCGTTGGCATAACCCTATCATGTCCAACACTTATTAAAGTCTTTTCGTCTGCAATATACATAAATTAAGAATTTAAGCGTTCTTTCGTTATTGCACAAATTATCTATTTAATATGAATTATACTGAAGATTTTAACAATAGAAGCACTTGTGTAATTTAAGTAAATTTTGTTCCTTCCTGAATTGTTTGCTTTTAAACAAAGGCGGTTTAAAAGTTAAAGACATTGTGTCAATATTTGCCTTTCCCATTCTGTTTTTTCTAGAACTCGAATGACTATAATTTTAAAATCACAAACCGACTTACATTTTGGTTTATATTGTTTAATTGTGTGTGTTCGCGCTTCAACAAATTTTACGTTGATTAGTTTTTTTTTTTGGTTTTAGTTATGATTAACTTCTTAAGGAATTACGAAAGATGAAAGTCAGTATTTATTGAGTAATTTTGTTACAGATCATGTCCGAGAATTCACCTGCGGGAAGTTATATTACCGGACGTTTTATTTGGATAGCCAACGTGATTCCCTCTACGTGGGAGCAATGTAAGTTTCTTTTACTTCTTATGGTTAATAAAGGTTTAGTGGTGAGCTTGCAATTAAGACGGTCAGATGCATTACACTTAGATAAATGGAAAGTGCTTGTGCACATTTACGAATTATTTTGAACGGTAACGATATACCTTGTAATGTACCAAACATTTTAAAGAATGGAATAAAAATTATTATTTTATGAAATGGGTCAAATACTATTCGTGATATTTTGCATAAAACGGTTTAACATTAATATTCACTGAAATATGATGGCTATAATATGTTTTTGATTAATTGCCAAAAAACACGCGTAATAAGATTCATTAGATTCAGTTAAAAGCTTTGTGTATTTAATTTTCTCAGTTTTTCTTAAGCGCCCCTTCCAGTCAGCACAAGCATATTTTACGTTTGCTTCTAATTAAACGCATCAATTCAATTAGGCAGGTTTGCAGCCCCGGAACAATTTCTCATTACTTAAAATTGATACAACAGAAACGCTTCGGAATGGTGCGTTCTTTAAAATTACAAATAAACGTTGTTTGTTAATCTATTATGACCATACAATTAATTACGTTAATTAATTTGGTACTATAGTTTTCATGCGATTAGTAATTAAAATTAAGTGATTTAAATTACATGGAAATATATGTTCTAATCCAATCATTAATTTATCAATAATTTGTTAACACAAACAAGAATTCTAATTACGTTTTAATTTCGTTTTAAAATATATATACAACTTGACAATTCACATGGAGTTGCACGTTCAATTTGAATTTATAATTGATTGACTTTATTTGAAAAGCAGCAATTCAAAAATTGTTCAATTTGTGTTAATGCAATAATTCACTTTTATTTAAATTCTTTTTTGGTTTTTATTTGTATTGGTATTTATTAAAAATACTTGAAATTGATTTTCGATTCAATTTTAGTTAGTACTATTGGGAACACTAATGCATAGTAAAATGATATTCTGGTAAAAACCGTATGCACATATTCATTAGTTGCTTTTTATTTTACAGTTCTAAATTTAAATACTAAACATATGTTCAAATATTTAAAAATGAATTTGCACGATGTAACTACGTATTAGGACAATTTTTTGTATTTTTATTCCAGCACTGTACAAAAAAAAACATGTATTCACGTTTACTAAATTTTGATCATTCTAGTAAAGTTCATCTTGAGTATTTGCACGAATTAAATAAATGGAAGCTTTGGAGGTCGGAAAAGAGAGCGGCTATATCAGATTCGATGGGCAGAACAATTTGTATTTGAGATGCTAAATGATGAGTAAATAGACATTCTTTTAAAAGCAATTGATCTTTCGGTTTTTTAGCGAATGCCTTATAAATTTTTTTTTATATTAGGGACGGTTACGAAAGAAAGGGAAGTGAAACGGAAGACAAAAACTTCACGACAATACACGCGTCGTTTAGCAACATATATTTTCTCCGGAATGCAAGGAGTAAAGCAGCAATCTTCCAATAATGTTAATATTGCAAGCTAAGAACTCATAACAGATATTGTAAAAAAATTTAGAAGCATCCATTATCTGCTAAAATAGCAAACGATAGTACGACCAAATGTGTTCAAAAATAACCAATCAACAAGTCGAAGATCTCTAAATAATTTAAACGTTATTAATAGCAGTGAGGACTTTTTAGACATACCGTGTGTAACAGCATCATGGTACACCTCCTCGTTTGTCCTTTAGTTTTGAAGATCATTGATTAAAATTTGGAATATTCTATATACATAATAACCGGCACTGCATTTAAGTGATTTTTTTTGTGACATTAACATTCGATTTATAAATGCAATACTTTGTATGGTATTGTATTTGTAAAATCTGCATAATTTTCTGAATTCAATGGTACCACATAAGTGGCATTTCAGACGTCAATATTTATTATGATTTAATTTTTAGTTTTATCTATGTTAGAAAATTCGAAATTTCGTCAAAAATACTTTACGTGATTTAAGAGCAAATAAAGTTCATCAAAATGGTTTTTGGGGTAAAACTCAATTTTTTCAAATGGAACCATGTTAGTACCGTACCATTTATTACTACTATTAATAAGGAATTTAGTCATAACCATTACTAAAATGTGCGATAAATACAATTAGAATTACAGAAAATATATTAATAGTCTTGAGAAACAATTCCGACTAGAGCCTAACCATGATCCCCAAGAAAATTAATTAATTATCGACGTAACAACGAAAATTAATGTTTTGGCTCAAATAGAAAGTTTTATTACGGCAAATTGGAGTTGAATTGGAAATCAGTCACCAAACAGTAAGCCGAATTTTGCACAAACACCGTTATATATCTTGTAAATATCAGTTGCACCAGCACTTGTACGAAAATGATTACGAACTTAGGATAAATAGGAAATAATGTAATTGGATTTTGCAGAATAACGAGCAGCCAAACAACGATTTTTTGAGAATGATTTTGTTTTCGGACTCTAGGTTTACAAATTTGGGATTATTTAACCGCCAAAATACAAGCTATTGGTCACCAGAAAATCAAAATTTATTACGGAAGAATAACTTTCAACTGCTTTTCGGTTTCAATGTCTGACTTGGAATACTTGGTTGTAGAATCATTGGTCCAATAATATTTGAAAAACTTTTGACTGGAGCCAGATACATAGGATTTCTACAACATAAAATTGAAGACAGTTTAGCTGAATTACTTTTCCATTTACGACAAGGAATGTACATCCCATAAGATGGAACTCCTACCCATAATTTAAGAATAGTAATTAATTGTCTTCAACATACATTCGGGGAAAATGTAATTTAGACGAATGGTTTTGTAATATGGCTTAAAAGGTCACCTGATTTGGCACCCTTTGATTTCTTTGCTTAGAGTCATTTAAAAAACATTATCTATGCAACCGCTATTACAACTAGTGAAGACCTAGAGCACCGACTAACACGCGCAATTAATAGCATAACATCTTAGCATTTGGCGAATTTTCTTCGAGAAACAGCTATGAGAGTTCAGAAGTGAATTGACGTTAATGGACAGCATTTTGAACAATTGTTCTAATGTTCTGTGTTTATTTTTTGTATTCAAAACTTTCTCAGTAACTTCTTAGTTTCGAGTTTTACCCCTAAAACCATATTGGTGAAATTTATTTGCTTATAAATCACGAAATTTAGTATTTTAGACGGGATGTCGTTTTTTCTAGCATTAAATGGGTCAATTCGACTAAATCGGAACCGTCATGGCACACTTAAATGGAAAACAAAAAATTAAATTATAATAAATATTGACGATTAAATGTCACTTATGTGTTATATCCATGGAATTAAAAAAAGTACGCAGATTTCACAAATACAATAACATACAAGGTATTCGTTTTAAAAATCGAATGTTTGTGTAACTTCCGACAAATCCGGAATTTTCTGTGCAGTTTATTTTATCTATGGGTCTTAGCAAAAGAACTTTGTAATTATTGTCGGTGAAAAATCAAACACCTAAAGAAATATTGTCATTAAAAGCACGGAAAAACATCATCTGTCACTAAAAGCTATTTGTCATCCATACGATCCGTCCTTGCTAATTTTATCTTCTGGTAGACCTAAATTCGCCGATTTTTAAACAACTGGATAATTAACTTAATTTATTTAACTTATTTGAAAATGAATTATGTATTTTTTAACGGTTTACAAAGAGAAACCTTGAATTATTTTCAAAACCGTGAGTATCGTGAAAATAATCGTCAACATGGCATACTTCAAAGCGAGCATTTTAAGCACGAAGGTAATTTTTTCCTGGGGTTTTAAGAAAAAAAATGTTTTAACGTTGTTTTGCTTTTTTATTTTATATGTTCTTGAGAACAGTTCTTTTCAAACATTATTCCTTAACACAATTTCTTTAAGGTTCTTGTATGAGGAGGCACATCAAACACTAAGTGCGTCTATAGAAGGCGACGTTTCGTGCAGCTAAAACATTGGCTTCTATAAACGCATAAAGTGTTTGATGCCCCTCCTCATAGAAGAATGTTAAAGAAATTGTGTTAAGTTAACTTACCATTATTCCTTAATTAAAAACAGCAACGTGAGTCAACTTAGCATACCATTTTTTTCTAATAAACGCCAGATCAAGTTTTACTCAAATGCCTTTTTTAATTAAAAAGAAAGTTCTTGTAACTGTATGCATAAATATATTTTTGTTTTTAATATTTTTTGTTCTGCAACTGATTCTTTATATTTTTTTATTTTTGGAACTAAATTTACTAAAGCACAGCAAACTAAAAAAATTATAACTAACTAATTAATAAAACAATTTACTAAATTAATTTATATATCAATAAAAGTTGATTTAGATAATCATTGTTCGCGATGTCTGGAATATTGTGATTTTCTTATATCGTATAGAACGTTCAGGAATATTTTGCCAACTTTTAAAAATGTCACAATGCAATTATAGTTTAATAGCAACATATTTCAGTAATTTTGAGATATGAAGATATTTTTGACAAACCTCAAAATTGACATAACATATGCAATTTTATAGAAATATTTGAAGCTTGAAAAAAGGTAAATCGTTATATTTCTTTTTAACTGTAGTGTTAGCCGAACGCCGATATAGAGGAATATGCAACAGATACATAAAACATCGATTTGTGCAAGCATTGCTTATAGATATCTATTTAGTTTTTATGTTATTAATGGTTTTTATAAATGTCATTATTTACGAACTAATCAAACCATCATAATTTAAAAAAATGATTTTTTTTATGTTTGAAGTTTATCAACTTTGAAAGTAAGTAGTGCACAACCAGTACATAATAACAATAACAAATAAATATATATATTACAAGGCAAGTTTTATATTATATTAAAACTAAATAGTAAGTTTCTTAACGTTAATAAACTTTGGAGATGAAATATTTCAATATTATATTCAAAATGAATGAGTTCAAACAACTTTTGTAAAGTTTTACAAAATTAAAATTAAGCGTAAAATACAAAACTATTATAAAGTTATAGCATTTTATTTAAAGAAACAGTTGATGTCCACTTCCGGTATAACCGGAAATGTAATATAATTGAGAATATTCTAGACTAAGAGATTAGTAGGTATAAGTAATACAAAGCAAAAAAAATTCAAAATACGGTTAGTTTCCGGTAAATGTCTAACAGGTAACTTTGTTTGGGACATCATGTATATATGTAACTAACTGGCTAACTTTGTTACAAATCTTTTAACATATTTTAAGAAAGATGTTGACAATTCGTCAACAAAAGGCTGCTGATAACTACTAATACAAAAAAATTGATATTTCATTCAGAACAATTGCATACTCAGTCAGTATTCTAATTTTTTTTTAAATCCGGCACTGAGAAAATTTTGAATTTTAACGGATCTTAAGTTCAACTAAATTTAGTCCCACATATATTTTGTTCGTAAAAATGTATTACTTTAGTCACAATTCATTGTCACAAATCTCTAAATTACATTTAATTTTAATTTGTAAATTCCTTTGCAGGATTCCTCGGGATTAAACTATAGTGAAATTTTCAAATCATGGTTTATAATTATATTAAATGAATTTCAATATTATTTGTTAGTTTGTGATTCTGGTTACGTCCTGATAAAATGATATAATCAACCATCAACATTAATAACAAGGAAATTCTCACCTTTACATTGGATTGTACGTTTATTTTCTATACCTGTAGTTTTTTAATATTGTTAAAATACATTTTTTTTCTTTGAAAAGATAAGAGGAATCAAAATCATGTTTATTTCACATTGGCAGCATTATTATCAAGAACATGTTTTAAAGTCTCTACATGTTTTCGAGTCAAAAAAGTCTGCTTTCTGTAAAATTGTTATCTGGTACTGTATCTGGAACATACTATTTTACTTATCTTTTGAACAAATTCACTGAAGTTTACGATAACAACTGCATATGTATAGAGAACTGAATTGTCAGTAAAAGCATTGCCCATTTTACGTTATTGTTCTGCTCCTTTTGTTATATGCCGAGGTGTGAAAATGAGGATGATAGTATACGCTCTAACCCTATTGTTTTCAGCAACTGCATTGTACGCGTACCCCTTGATTACTTGTGCTTTAAACAAACGTGTTTTATGCGAGAAGTTTCCTCCTTCATTTTATTATTTATATGCCTATGAAAATTGTCATCTGCAAAATAAACACGTCGAAAATTATTGACGTATTGTATTTCTAAAAATAATATTTAAGCAAATTAAGGTATATTCAAACGAAAGGTTATATAAAATTTTGACATAAGCTTAAAATAATCTAGCAGTTAACCGAATGTCGTTTTTGTAGTTCTTTATATTAAAGTAAAACATATATTGTATTTAATCTCAAGCACTCGCAGTAGGATACTAATGAGTACAAAAAATATTAAAAGACCCAAAGCCACAATCACGCTTGCATGCGTATAATTTTCGTTTTAGAAGCTTTTTAGTGTATTTCAGTCGACGAACTAAAAATAGCAGTTTTACGTATTAACTGGCGTAAAAGCAATCAATTTACTTAATCAATTATTGTTGATTTTGTTGCTTTGTACGTGTGAGCGATTAGTAGTTTTTTGTCATTAATTGCCATTTATTAAAGCAATTACAATTTAATTTTTGAACTTAAAATTATAAATTAAACAAGAAATTTAGTTAGTTGACGCTCCTATTACATTTTGTAACGTCCGGTAATTTAAATTAAACACGAAATCTAATTGTTCGATGCTTTTATAACGTGCATAGTTTGAAATTTCATTGTCGCACGATTAGTTTTAAATCACATAACGCAACTACATGATGTGTTCAATTCACATTGTCACAAAGTTCTGTTTTATTTGCTGTTATTAAAGACTATAATAGAATTTGTCATCGGTTCGATTTATTTTATTTACTTTGATGTAAATGTAAATGCCAAGCATTTTTCTTTACTGAAATGTAGGGATCTTATATACTGAAAATTACTATAAATTTAGTATATATGAAATATGTATAATCTTAATCGATTATTATTTTAAGCAAATACCAATATGTAATCAAAGTTTAATAATGTGCATTGAAAATTATTCATACCGGAGTAAACCTCATTTGGAAATACGATTTTATCGTAGACTACTATTAAAACGATTTCATGTTTTGGTTACAATAATTTTTGTAATTTTTTTAATTAAAAGATAAAACTATTAAAACGGGAAATAGGGTAGATTCAGAAAAGAAAACACAACACATTGTGTATAATTTTTGAAAAAATTATTCATGTGTTCTTAGGTTTTATCGTGTTATAGTCAAAATGTAATTCACTGATATCTCGAAAATAGCAAGTTATTTTCGTCGCATTTCACATTGTTTTCCCCCCCAGGGCAAGATTGACGTAAATCTTGATGTAAACGCGTTAAATCAATACAGGGTATGAATATCAAGTGCTACTTTATCAGATGAATGGGGAATGTACATTTATACGGTTGTTTACACATGGCCAGTCTTGTTCCGAAAATTCAAATATTCGCAAAATTTTTATATATAAAAAATATCGAGTTCGCTACTTGGGTACGAACGCGAACATATGGAAAAAGGTTTTTAAGATAATCAAAGAAAGGCGTCTCAGTATAGTTTTTAATACCTACGACGGGCCGCAAGGGGCATGTTGTTTTAGTTATACATCCCTATAACAATAAAAAAGACTTTCGTGATTGCGTTTAGAATGACGCATTGTCAAAACATGCTACCCTTGGGCTAACACGCACCCTCTTATCGAAAATCTTAAATAACTAAAAGTCTAATAAACTATGTTATGTCCGGATCTGATAGCGATAAAATATGAAACGGAAAAGAAAACTGAATTAAAAAGCAATCTCGATTGAAACTGCCTAAATTTAATTCGCAATTCCTTTAGTTTTAAATCCCCATTCTATATATATTGATTTCGTGTTTAATAACCTATTCGTGTTTTAACTTAAAGTCTGTATTTTAAATCCAACAGGTACTTCCGCAACTACACCTTATGTATTACAAAATATTTTTATCCGAACTGAGTTTACTGTGAACATCTTTTCTTCGCTTACATTTTCATTTTTTTTACGAATCTAATTTTACGTAAGTAAAGGGCAATTACTAAAATTACGTTGTTTTGCATGGATTCTTTATATATTAAAACCTTTTCTACTGCTCTCAAGAGTGAAATACTAAGTAATGATAAAATATTTATTACAACAATCGATAAACCCTAATGAAATTGCATTTACTTTTTTTTACTAGACTCGGAAAATGTTATTCTTGTGTTAATTACAAAATTTTAAATTAACAAGGGTGATAATGCCCGTGTGTGTAATTATAATATTTCGTAGGCTGGTATAATTGAATTGTATAATCAAAAATAGTTTTGCGATAAAAGCATCCGACGTCGTCACACAACGAAATCTGCATGCAAATGAGAACAAATGGCGAGCTAATCAAGATAATGGCCATCATTTCCACTACTTCACCAACAATCATATGAGAATGTTCGTAAACAAAGCGGGTATATGATCTGTAAACACGCTATTTGATAATAGAAAAAGTCGATCGTTGGTATTATCCATTTTTTTTTCTTTTAGTATTTCTATTCTTAACAAAACGTTTTTGTATGAAACCTGGCGATTAAGATTTCGCTTAGAGATGAACGTGCATATTTGTTTAATTGTTTAGAAAAGTGTCCTGCTTGGTCATATATAAATTAAAGAATGAATGGAAAACAAGACAGAAGATTTAATTGTATTGCTTTTTTATGATAATTAACCAAGCAAACAAGAAAAATACAATGCATTAATAATGTAGTTGTTAGGAAATAACGTCAACCGTAAATTATCTTTAGATATTTACATGGGCTTGGATGTTGTACCAATAAAATATCTCATATAACATGCAAAAGATAAAATGCAATAACGATTGATTTTCACCAACTGCAAATCCATTTTATTTACTTTAAAACACCTACTTCTAAAATTAAATGAGTAAATTAGATCATCCACGTTGAAAGAATTAATGTTCAAATACTAAGATTGTTGAAAGACACCATTTATATTTTATAGTTTGATTTTGTTTTGGGTTAAAATTCCATCAACATTAGAGCTCAATAAATTTTTAACGTTATGATTACTGTAAATAATTCTTTTATTAACGTTTTCTCACCGCATGTTACCAAGAAATGTAGAATTTAATTTACTTTATCGTTTTTATATAATACAATTGAATAAAACAAGCACAATGCATGATAGTATTTACATTGCAAGGTTACAGTACAGTTTGATTGATTACCTTGTATAAAACACCAATAAATTGTTTAGGAATGTTTTATATTATATGTGACAAACTTCAACGATTTTAATTGATATTTATTGCAATTTTTTAATAGAATTGAACTGAGTCACATCACATAAATGAAATTGAAATACTTGATTAAAAATGTAACAAATGAAGGAATTAAGAATTAAGAAATGGCAAACTAATGTTTTTTTTTAAATCTTAATTTTAAAAGCATTAAACTAAAACTACAGTTTTATAGATACCATAACAGTTTTGTTTAAATACTACTTGTAATAATATTTCAACACAAACAATTCTATTAAAGAAATTACAGAAGAAATTACAAGGAAAACAGTTTTTGGAAAATCAAAAACTTTTTCCAATGAACACCTTCTTTGACAAAAACCGCAAAGAAAATGGGCATGGATTAGCCCCAACGGTCAAACAAAAAACCATATCGACTATATACTGACATTCGATAAAACTCTAATCCAAGACGTAATAACACTAAACACGTTTAATACTAGAAGCCACCGTATCGTAAGAGTCAAGGTCAAATTAAAAATAAAACGAAAATCTAAGAAAAATACAGGGCAATGCAAAAGATCCGTGAACACAGAACTACTCAAACGAAATTGTGAAACCTACGAAGAAAAAGTTGGCAATTCTTTAAGTCAGAGAAAACACACTTCAAATGAATTAAATCAGCGAACAACAATAATAACGAATGATTTACAAGAAAATGCAGTTAGTGTAACCAAAAATAAAAGCAATAAAACAAATATCTTTAGACGAAACGATCAAAATGATTGAGAAAAGAAGAGAATTATATAAAATTGGCTTATATGCACACAATAATACAGAGAAGTCCGAAAGGAAGCAAAGAAAATGATACGTAAAGATATGGAAGATGCGTATGAAGGAATGGCATGGTCTAAGAAAAAACGCAAGAAAATGTGAAATAATAGCAATGAAGGACAAAAATGAAAGAGAAATAATAATCAGAACAGAAGTAGTAAAATTAACTGAGAAATATCACAAAGATCTATATATCTAAAACAACAAAACCTAAAAATCTAGTGGAGATACAAGTAACAAATGTTGGTGTAATAGCGAAGGCTTTCACGGCCGGAGTCTATACTAAGATAAGAACGTCTTCCGGGTTTGAACCGTGTCATTGTTGTAACCGAAGTTGCCAACGTTTCGCTCACTTTCGCTTGATCAGGGTGTGAGAGAAATTGAAGAACTCAAACAAGCAACCGAAATCTAACTAAAAACTTCTGAAAAGTTAGGTAATCAACTTGTGAATCAAGCCAGATTCTAAACTCTGAAAAGGTTAGAAATAAAAGGATAAACTTGAAAAAGCAAACGGTGCTTCTTTTTTATATAAGGAGACTATTTCTTTTTAAGTCACTTCTATAGAGTTTAGAATCTGGCTTGGTTTACAAGTTGATTACCTAACTCTGTAGTGGTTCTTTGTTAGATTTTCGTTTGCTTTTTCAAGTTTATCGTTTTCTTACCCGTAATGGTTGTTTCACAAAAACCTGAAACAAGATCCAATAATCAAAAAGAGAATTTAATACGTTAGGGATTTTTACCTTTTTGGTGGCAGAAATTAACTTGTTTACTATTGCAAACTCGTCTCTAATGAATTCACACACCCTATGTATTTCATGTGCTAGACAAGTTATATGTTTTAAATTTGGATAAAATATTTCTAATGCCTGAGCGGATTTGCTGCATCGGTTACGAATAAGAAAACCTTTTTTTTACGCCATTGGGATACGAAAGTTCTACAAACATAAAATTATATAATTGTAATTAATAGATTGGATTATATTAATCAAACATTCAAAAAAAAAACTTACGTAAATAATCATCGAAAAAATTTGCAACTGCTTTGTGATTGGTCTGTGGAATTTCTTTGGATGCTAGCAAATGAGCTTTTCCTGGTTACAGTTTAGACAATTTACCAACTACAAAATTTGCTATATATCGACCTCTGCAATCGGTTGTTTCAACAACCGAAGTCCAAATGTAATGGACCCCAATGTCATTCCTTGTTGTCTGTATTTTCTATAAAAGGTAAACCAGCATTTTGAAAACTATTAATACTTTAATTAAACTGCTTACCGATTGGTAACATATGTCTAAATAATTTTTTCTCAAAGTTGATTGATCTGGAACAACTTGTTCCATGTATTTTTCGAGGAAATTGCGAAAATTGATATTATCAAGTTTTTTAAGAGAAATTTGATCCGACACCAATGCTTTGCACAAATCTAGAGTAAAAGTTGTTTTTGATGGGCCAGGTTTATTCTGTTGATCTTCTATATCTATAACGTTGTTTAACAATGGTTGTTTTATAGTTTTTTTTAAATATTTTTTTAATGTAAACCACTACCCAAGTGATGTTTTACATGGTACTTTTTAGTAGCACCGATCTAAAATAATACATATACTAGTAATTAAAAGCATTTAAATTAAGTTAATACAAACTTGCTGATTTTGAACAAACTAGACATAAAAGGTTTTTCCCGTCGGTTTTTAAATTATTGTCCAATTTACTCAACTTGCAATTATTTTCAAAGTTTGATTGTTTATTAGGTGGCATTTTTTAATATTTATTCACATCACAACAGCAATAGACTATCACAGTGTGACAATATCACAGGTATTTATAACAAACAAAGAATATTTTAGTCATGTGTTTCAGTCATTAAAGGAATCCCACCGGACAAAATTAAACTTATCTATATTTGTTTACTTTACTTAGCTACTGAATAGTAGGTCTAAATATGATTCATTCCGAAATCCTTCCGGTTTTGTAAATAGTGTTCTGTTAAGCCTGTCATTGTACAATCCTAGTATAAATTCTTACAATGGTTCTTCTCTATAAGAGGCTTTTGTATTTAATGTTTTCTAGAAACCATTGTTTAACAAAACATGAAAATCCTTGTTATTTATAGGTTCGTGATATGATGTTACGCTAAAAACTTGTTCAACGCAAACAAAAGCTGACAAACCGTATGCCAGGCTACTCACAACCGCCGGAGAGTGGGGTGGGTAGTAGAAAGAAATAAATACGGTAAATGCCAGACTAAAACTATTACTTTACTTTAAATCCGGTAGGATCTAGTATAACGAACCATACAGAAACAACTAGCAAAATAAGCTTTACCATAGAAAGAACACGAGGTGACTTTGCACATTTAATAAAATAGAGAAAAAAATCCGCTTACCTTTACCAGCGTGGAATTTCAACGAACGGAAAATTAAAACGCCTTATGAATTTATCCTTCCATAATAGGCATTAGTAACCAAAACTTCACAATTATTTTAAAAATTCATTTTAAGGATCCACGCGGTAAAGCGTGCAACAAACTTCACAATAGCCGTTAATCGGATGCGCAAAAAGAGACGAGAACGTGCACGCTGCGTTGCCACGTTTACAACGAAACAAAAGAAATATAGGATGATGCAAAACTAACAAAACAATTAAGAAAAGTACGTTACAAAGACCTTTTGAGCAAAAAATGTTAATTATGTTATTGTACGTAATTTAAGTAAAATTTGTTACAAGCTTATAGGTCTTACGAACCTTGCACGGCCAACTCACACAGTCGGAGATAGGGGAGGTTCAACTAAATAAGAGTTAAAGGGCGGCAGATCTTTTATAAGTAAAGCTTCTATCTCGATCAGGACAGAAGGTTCAAGCCTGTAACGAATTCCAGGTTCGTAATCCTTGTTGCACTGGTGTTCGTGTAACTAACCACAAAGAAAGATGGGTTACCATAAAGAAAAGATAAAACAGGTATAATAACTTTAATTTAATGATGTGGAGTATTTACAACTATAATTCAGCAACGTAGAATATTAATAGGGATAATTCAACAATGTAGAGTATTAACAAGTATAAATTGGTAACGTAGAATATTTATAAATATCATTCAATAATGTAGAGTATTAACAAGTATAATTCAGTAACGTCGAGTCTTAATAACTATAATTCACTAACGTAGAGGATTGGTAATGATAATTCAGAAATTTTTATGATACATTCTAAGTACATAAATGAAGGAAGGGTCAGCAACCCACAATACATAAATACACCTCGGGTGTCGATAAGCGAAAAAAATTTCCCATTACCTAACGAAGGTTTACAGCATGCAATATCACAGAATTAGACAATACCTAAATGGTATTACAACTATTGCAATTGCGTATATCAAATAAATTAAATTTCGTGAGTGACCTTCTTTGACAGCGACATAATAATTAAAAAGAGAACTTATCCACAATACAGCACTTCCCCGAAGAAAACGTTTTCCTAGTTGAGTAGTCTGAAATAGTATGAATGTAAGTCGTGTTAACGCAATGACTCACGAAAGTCGAAGTCTACAAAATTATTAATAAAAAAAATTAGATATAAGAACCCGATATATCGAATGCTGTTTCTCCTAATTATTAAGAGGTGAGTATCGCAATCGACTGATGTTGGAGAAGTAACACTCCTTTTCGGTGTGGATAATAGGCCTTCAATTATTTATCGATGTTCATTCCTCTTTGTACTTAATGAATTAAATCGGAACATGTGGCCAAAGCGTGGCGGAACGGCTATCAAATTAAGAAAGAAATTACAAAAGAATCCTAACAAAAGGGATGTAAATATCTTACCCTGTGACGAATAAATTATGTTAAATACGTAATTAATTTATAATTTCATTTCCATCACAGTTGATGTACTATTAGATCTTTGGGTTTAGACCAAATCAAACGACACAGGCCATCTTAGGTAATTGACAGCTTGAAAATTAATTCCGCAACATGTCAGTAACCAGAAAGATCGGCAGAGGGCGTCAAAACCGGAATCTAATTTTAATTCAATATACAGGGTATTACGTTATCAAAATTTAGAAAGATAGGATAGAACTCTAAAATCCAAAACCAACCCAAATACAATAACACCCAATCCAAAAAGAAACGTAGATGAAAGAGGTTTTCCCAATTTGCCAAGCATCACTAACCAGATGTGTCCAAAAGTCGCATGAAGCGGAATGATACTCCAAAGAACCAAAAGCAAGTAAACAACGCAGTCCCCTAGACCTCACTGACGGACAATACTAAGCAAACCAAGAGAAAAAGAAGAAGTACAGGAAAGAAAGAAGTTTAGACCACGGTCAAGGACAACGCCCTAAAATCCCTTGAAACCCCAACCTACGAATACAAATCCCGCTCTGAATATAAGCCCCTAAAGCTAACTAAATTAAAGAAGTAAAAGAAAAACCAAGTAACTAACAGATGTTGAATTGTGATACGCGGATTTAGAAGAAAACTCAAAAAGAAAAACTAATGCAGTTGTGCCCAAAAAGTCGTCAACAGACGATGTGAGATTCTTCCACCAAAAAACCAAACAGACCCTAAAGATCTAAGCAAAGAAAACCAATGAAGAAATCTCAAGCAAAAAGAAGATTCTGATTAAAAGTCTACATAAATCGGACTACCTAAAAGGCAGAGAAAAAAAATCAGTAATCCAAGAGTCACAACAACAAAGTCACCAAAAAGTTTAACACTAAATGAGTGCCAATCCAAAAGAAAAATCCAAATCACGTAACCCAAAACAAAACCAAAAGAAAGAAAAGGAAAAGAAGTAAGTCAATAAAGAACAGAAAACTTCACTTGCCAATTGAGCATCGTGAGTCAGTGCTCGTTGTGTTGGAATGTCACATTGGAACGTAAATGCCAAAGAACGGATTAGAATATTGCAAGAGCAAAAGAAACCTAAAGAAGATAAACATCCTAACGGTGACTGACAACATCAAAAATGCCGACTAAGCGGAAGTACAGAGTACCAGAAGCAACGTTGCAGTCTATCCCAAGCTTCAACACAAGCACAATCAGACAAAAACCCACTAAACCCAAACAAGCGAGAGAAGTAACTGAGAAAGAAAAGAAAAGAAAAAAGAAACACAGTTGCAGTGAACAGTAAAGAAGGAAGTTACTAAAAAGAAAAAAAGAAAGTGTTCGAGCAACAAAACCAAGATAAAAGAAAAAAAGACAAAAGAGATAATTGCCCTAAAGGCGAACCTTTAAAAGCAAAAGAAAAAAAAAGTAAAAGTAGGGAAGACAAGGAAGAAAAGAGACAGACGGAGAAAGATAAGACAAGATGTAAGTGTCTGATTCGTTCTTCTCTCCGTAGAAGAAACGAAAGGGAGTGACCAGCTCTTTAATGCCCAACCACGCCCATAAGCGAACCACAAAGAGAATCAAAGAAAAAAATAATGGTACATAGAAAAGATAGATTAATGAAAAGTAGAAAAGATAAGATATAGGGAAAGACGGAGAAAGATAAGACTTGATGTTAATGCCTGATTCGTTCTTCACCCCGTAAAAGAACGAAAAGAGAGACCACCCTACGGTGCCCAGGGTATTACATTATGAACATTTTGCACGTAACAAATTCTGTAATGCGTTATTGTCATCTACCTATTAAAACACTGTTCACACAAACTTTTCAAAATTTATATGTAAAAAGGCAATATAAAATAATACTCTTTAAAAAGGCAAAAAAGACAAAAAGTTACACAAAAAGGCAAAATAGGCAGGCTCCAGGCATTTGCCTGACTGTCCGCTCTTTAATCATTACTGTTAGTGTGTTTCTAGCGATTTGCAAGTAGTTATATTCATCAAACCTGTTTTTTTTCGGTGTCGTGTCAAAAACGTTCTTCAAACTATAACTTTGAATAGTTTTTTTTGTATTTACACCATTTATAATTTACGATTGTTTAACCTATCTAGCATCAAGTGTGAGTAATTTTATTATAAAGTCTTAGAAATTTTTCCCCTAAAAAGTGCATTTCTGTTCTTTTTACTTGGCAAGTAAACAAATAGAAAATTCGTTTATAACTTAACACATAATAATAAGTACATTTACGTGCAACGTGTGCGTGATACATTACTTTTAAAAAAATTAATTCCTCATTGTAAACATTTGGTAATTACCTCGTTTTTATAGTATTAAAAAAAATTCTACTTTGCAATAAATTAGTCATCTTTAGGTATAAATGCAAACTGTTTTAAATCTATTAAAATGTTAGTCAATCTCTTTGATCTTTATTCTCAAGTGGCTAAAGACCTTTAATGTAAGATCACTTATAAGTTTTACCTTTAGATAATTTCATTCAAACTAAACTAATGACCTCAAGGGATTTCAGCAAAATTTAACGTTTATGAGGTTAGATAGGGTTAGGTTCTTGTTTGTTAAGACCGCGCACCTGTACATAGTTTGTTTATAAAATATGAATATACACTGTAGTTGCATTTATGATTACTAAAGCACTTTTATGTCTGCTAACCCAATTTTATATATGCTCCACTTGATTAAATAATCATACGGTGTTTTGGGTATTAGAAACTATGCAATAAAAAACATTAAAGATTTCTTTAAAACTGTTGGATAATTTGTTGCAGTAAATTCTTGATTATATAAAAAGATTGTACTGCAAGAAGATGGGGGAGTGATCAACACCTGCAGTTGCAATTGATTAATAACTCCAGATAATTGTAGCTCTACAATATTTGTGAGTGTAATAAATGTCGCCTCATGCATAAAACGATTTATATATCTTTTTAATACCAAAGCATTGTGTACGGAGTAATAAATCGTAAAAGATTATCGGGCGAAAACTAATTATTTTTAATTTTTAATGTTATCTAATGCTATTATTTACATTAGAAGCTTTAAAAAATGTCTTCTACATTAACAATGGGCCAAAAATAATGAAACCGACATCAGTTGTATTTGGAAGGTGCAATTGAGAATTGTTGTCTTAAAGATAAAGTAACAAACTCAAACGTACAATTATCACGTTTCTAAATATCGTCTCATAATTAAAAAAAAAGAATAATTAGTGCATCTAAAAGAAGCAAATACATATTTATAAAGAAGTTTTTGAAGACTTCTTTCTTTCTGGTCTAGACTACGATACGACACCACAAATGATTGCTTAAACTTTTTTTTTTATAGCTGTTAAAGAATAGAAATTTATTTGAAGGAATTATTTTGTTGTATCTCACTAACCATATAAAAAAAAAATAATTGCTTGATATTCACTTGTTGTTGCGTACAAGTAAATCTTTATACGGAGTTTTATGAGGATCTAGTAGAAATTTGTAGATGTAAAAATAAGCAAAGAGAAAGTTCTTTATTTTAAGTTTATAGAATTTTGTCTCGTCGTCATAAAGTTTTATTTTTCTCTTAACAACTTCGATTACCACATTTATGGCCGGTTTCTAGAATAAACATTTAATCGAGGATTAACTAATCGAGACTTAACGGAGCGTTAAAATATCATTCGGTTTCTTGAACCAATTAAACGGAGACTTAACTAATCGTGGATTAATTATTTTATTTTATGTTGGTACCTCCAGATAACACGAAATTTAAAAAAAAAAGAACTGTCTGAAACAAAATTTGAAGTTCGAAAGTCTGAATCTTATTGTTTGCGTGCGAATTGAATGATGGAAAACTCAAGAATTCGTGGGAAAAATTTTTCTGAAAATGAAAAAAATGTTTTATTTGATTTAGTTACGTCGAAGTATAGCGATATAAGATAATAAAAAAAACAGACGGCGTAACTTTAGCCAAAAAAAACTGGCATGGGAAGAAATTGCTGTGAATTTTAATTGCCAGAATCAAAATGGCAATCGTTCAGCAAAGCAGCTGCACGATTTATATGATAATTTAAAACGCACTGCACGTGTAAATTTACAGTGTGACAAGGTAAGTTTACATACTATAATAAATACTCGTATAAGATGTAACAGATCTACTTGGTAAATTTACAAATTTTGGATATTCGACAATTTTTCCAGCAATTTTGTGTACAAATATACAATTATTGGTACTAGTGGCAAAATAATTGTACAAAAACTTTTCACATAGCACAGCAAAACCAAACAATTGTCATATAGACCACAGTCCTGTGAGTCTGTTTTGCATACTACATTTTACAAAACTTTTATTTTAGAAAAATGCTTACAAAACAGATGGTGGTACATTTATTAAAAAAAGTACCCCACTAGATCAAAAAATAGTAACCACCTTAAAGCCGCAGTTTACACCATTGCCAAACAGATATGATTCGTCTACATCTTACATCGACCCACAACCAAGTTGTAGCTCAAAGCACACACCTACAGGTATTCTTAAAAATAATCCTGTTAGAATCCATTTCAATTAATAAAAATGTTTAGCTTGCAACATGGTTACAAATACGGTTTTAACCTATGATGTAGTACCATCGGGTGACTTACAGCTCGTCACACCAGGTTTGATGAAAAATAGATTATGCTTAATTTGTTCATTATAATATTTTTTAGATTCTCCCTTGTTTACAGAAGACTTTCCAGGTAATTATACTTCACACAGCCCCAAAGTGAAATATTCTATCTTACCTACATACATAGATGATACACATAAAAACACAGTAAAATTCAAGTAGTTACAATTATTCGATTCATATTTAACTTTAAGTTGAGAACTAATCGTATCCTACAAATAAACCAAAATATATCTTCAAATTTTTCAGAGTTTGTTGAAACTGAAGTAGAGGAAGTTATTTCGGCAAATACCGATATCTCGGAGCTTAGTCAGTCTCAACCAGGAGCAAAGGGAATGAAAAGAAAAATAGTCGGCAGTAACTCACAACCTGCAAAAAAAAACCGTCAGAACAAATTTACAATAGATTTTGTAATAGAAAAAATTTTGAAGATGAGAGAGATGAAGAAATACATAAGTATAGATTAGAATGTTTGAAAATAGAAAAAACCATTAAAGAAAGACAATTAATGTTAATAAAACAACAAATTAAGCAAGAAAAAAAAATTCATGAAATTAAAAAAAACGATCTACTAGAAGAAATAGAATTTAATAAAAAAAATAGAGCAAACAAAATTCAGTAGTTTAGTAAGATATTAGTTTAAATTTATTTTTTTGGGTTTGAGTTTTTTTATTAAAGAAATCAATAACTCAATTCTATAGGATAAGAAGTTAAAAACGTTAGTATAGTTTTAATTATTAAAGAATTTCTTGTTAATAATCTTATCGTAGGTAGATCTATTATGTTTAGTCGTTATTTACATGTTTTTTATAAATTAGAAGTAATTAAATTTTATTAACTATCTTTCATAAGTTCCGAATTATTCAAAGATTTTTTCGGTGTTCTTATATATTATAGAATTGAGTTATCGAAATTAAATTAAATACTTTGTTTATTTTACCTAAAAGCAGTTTCTATTAGTCCTCTTCTAACATTTCCATTTTCCTCATTAACGCCTTGTAGCATTTCAACATCCATAGCTGGAATGTTATGGTCTTCTTTAAAATCGTCACTAGGGTCATTTTCTTTAACAGCAATGTTGTGCAATACAGATGTTGCTACAATGATTGTCAGGCTAGTTTCCAACTTAGTTCTTAGACCAAGATAAAGGCAAGGAAATCGCCTATTCCAAACTCCAAAGCACCTTTCGATACAATTTCTCGTTTTTATATGCGACTTATTGTAAGCAATTTCTGACTGGGTCTCCGGATTCAGCAAGGGAGTCATACAGTAAGATGTACATCGATAAGCACTGTCTCCCAAGATAAAGCTTCCTTGGAAGTCTCCTGCTTCAAATCTTGCACCTACTAGCGAAGAATTCCAAATTGTGCTGTCATGAGTCGATCCTGGCCAACGAACAACAATATCTCGAATAAACAAACTAGAATCACACACAGCTTGAACATTTATTGAAAAGAAAGATTTTCTGTTTCTAAACAGTTCAGCATTGTCTTCTCCCGGGGACTCAATTGGTATATGAGAACCATCTACGCAACCAATAACGTTTGGAAAATTTCCAATTGCATAAAAGCCTTGCTTCACTTTAACTTTTTCAGCATTACTCTCTGGCATTTTAACAAAGTTCGGTCGCAATTCTGCCAAACATTCAGATACTTTCTGAATAACTCGAGAAACTGTACTTTTATGAATTCCATAATCATCTCCAACGAGTATTTGAAATGCACCTATTAAAAAATCTATTATAAATAAATTACATTTAAATTTCTGTCACTCATACCTGTTGCATAAAATCGTAATGCAATGAAAAGTTGATCAGCTGTAGAAAGCGAACAACTTCTTAAAGTTATCGGAGAAATCCTGTCCTCGATTAAACCGATTATGGTTTGTACAGCTTCTGGTGAAAAACGATATCGAGCCCTAAATTCTGCCCTGCTGTATTTTTCAAACGGATTGGGTCTTGCTCTAAACACTTTAACCCTGTCCACGGCCCCCAAAAGATCAAACACTTCGTCATCGGATGATGAACTTGAAGAATCAAATTCCATTTGGATTGATTTTCTAGTTACGCAAACACGACACAAAAATTGAAAAAGAAATATTTAGAAGTTCTGAAAAGAACTGTATAAACAACAAAAGAAAAATAATCAAGAGAACACAATATAACCACGACGCACCAAAACGAACGTAAAACGAGGTTAGAAAACGCAGAAGGTTAAGTGTAGCATTGCAGTTTTCGATTACTGCGCATGCGTCCGTTAAATTTAATTGACCAAAATGCTCAGTTAATTTAATCAAGACTAATCAAATTAATCTGAGGTTAGACGTTCTAGAAACCCATTTTTTAGTTTAACAGGGGATTAAACTTAATCTTCGATTAAATTCGTTTCTAGAAACCGGGCATAAAACGTTTTAATACTGATAAATGTCTTTACTGTAGAATTACCAATTAATTATATGCAAACTGTAAACAAGAATCACAAAAGATAAATAAACGTAAAGAAACATTTGAAAATACATCGAAATCTGAAGTAGATATAGTAAAACATTATGAATGGTGTAAAACATGCGACCCACTAAATATATAAATGTGTGAGAATACAAGGGGGTGTAGGAGATTGTTGAAGGTATGAGAATCGACTAGTACAACACAACCATAGTAAGTTTGATTAGAATGAAAGAATGGATTAACC
Source organism: Aquatica leii (assembly GCA_035610365.1). NCBI lineage: Eukaryota > Metazoa > Arthropoda > Insecta > Coleoptera > Lampyridae > Aquatica > Aquatica leii. The sequence goes on along the minus strand of CM069433.1, from coordinate 82,614,631 downwards.
ATTATCAATTTTTTTTACTGGGGGATCGGATAAAATTTACTGAGGAATATTTTTTCCCAAAACAAAATATCTAAAGATTTGAAGCTACAGAAGTATTGGTTTAACTAGATTTGATGAACGATTATATATTGTATGGTCAACTATTGAAACAACATCTATGTTTAGTTTATCGTACGCAACAAAAATGAACGCCACTGAAATAAAAAAAAAGTTGACAATACCATGGAGCAAAAACAATCTCAGACGAAACTTGAACGAGCCCTAACCTTTTAGAAAGTTGAAATTCATCAAAAGAATATGTTTGATGAAATTACAAAGAAATGAAAACTATAACGAAGAAACCAAGCGATTAATTGAGAGTGTACTATTTCTAAATATTCAAGTTGTATGAAGCAAGTAAAGAGAAATTGCCAGAATTGGCTAATAGAAAAAGCGTTGTCTTTTGTTACGAGAACATACTATCTTAGCAACTCGCCAGAAACTGTTATTGATTGGTTAATACCAAAGTTTTTGAATAGTGAAAACTGCACTTCAAATGAAGATGTTTAACAAAAAAAAATGATAAAAGTTGTAAGAAAATGGTAGATGCATTTTAGTATAAAGTGTATGTTTTCTATGAATTTTCTTAATTTACCTTTAAAGAAAAAGCATGCGTCCACGGAAACAGGAATTAGATATTAGAATATTCCATTATAATAGATTAATCATTCTAATGTCGTGATATGTTTAAACGGTGAGGATGGTCTAATTCTGTGTTATTAAACTTTTACGATCGTATCAATTTTATTAGCACGAAATAAAACAAATTCTTCAAAATTATGTATACCGACAATCTACGGCTTTGTACAATACATAAATACTATACCTATTATCTAAAATTAATTGTAGTATTATAGAATTAAATACACACAACGGTTTATGTACTCAATGTCCTATATATACAGATTTTCCCGTTTCGTCGAATTATTATTAAAGCTTCTGTTTATATTACTGATATGGCTTCTTATTAATTGTTATTTAATTTGTTTAACTAAAAATTGTCTTTGTATAGGCAACTTCTGAAGAATTTCATGTTTTATGCGAATTTAAGAACTGATTTTACTTAAACACATAAACGAATAACTTCATGCAACAATCTCTATCATAAGTTATTGGGTTTTGAAGTTTTTATACTATCATCTACGTTGAATCTTTATCAATTTTTACGTACAACTAAACCCAATAAACAAAATCTATGAGGAAAGTCGCTGTCTCCGACAGGTACGTTCCACACAAAAAGTATTAGAATTTGTGATACCGCAACAATTCAATAAATAAGATAAACGCAGACTTGGAGAAACTTTTTTAGAGTAATGAAGAAAATAAGCAAAAACAACAGCGATTTGTAAAATCATAATTTGATACAAAATCGATTGATATATGTATATCTTAGGTCAAGGATTGTATTACTGTCAATTTCGCAATTGTAATTGGTCGGACGCTTTACCGGTTCATAACTTAGATTTTAATTCGCATATTTTCTGGGGTTTTTGTTAACTTTGTCGCACTGTACGTTTCTTTAGTTTGTACAACAACAAATTTTCCTAGTCTTGGACAAAGAGAAGTATAAGTTTTTGTGTTGTTACGCAGATAGCGTACTATCCTTAGGTACGAAAGTATTTTAATAACATTGATATATCTTTTTAATTAAAAACTTTTTAAACGTTTTTCTAACACAGATGTGCTTCTAAAGAATTTATTATTAATGATTCTGTAAAGGAAATCAGACATATTGTGTTTTATAATTTAATATAATGCACCTTAAAAGTTATAGCTTACTATTTTATATTTTTGTTTATTTTGTTTACATCCGCGAATGTTTGGAATTACTGTATATTACTGACATTTACATGAAATTTTATTCTTACATCTCAAATAATTAATTCAACCGTTACATTCTAGCATTCTATTAAAAAAAGTAATATAGTGAACAATGGTTTGTTGCAAATAAAAATTGAGATATATATATATATATATATACGTAAGTGTTGAATTATGTGGCACCCACCATGACTATTGCATAAAAGACACCCGGATGTATAAATTCTTTGATAATATATGTCATTGTGGCATATCGACGTGTATGATGCAAATGGCACCCATTTGTATAAAAATACATGTTTAAAATAGTAAATGACACCCAACATTGTTGTCATATAAATTAAATAGTAAAGGTGCCAGTTAGTAAATATTTCGTTTTTAATTAAACTGTATGTATATGATATTTCACTTCTATAATGCTGCTTATATGGAGTAAGCTTTTGAAAAAAAAACATCCCTGCTTTAGGACACTTTTGGAACACAACTTTAATTGTCAAACTTGACATTGACACATCAACCCTCTGAACCCAGCAACCCCTAACTTAAGAATTTAAATAAGGGAAGGGGGTTGATCGAACCTTCATTTAAAACCACCTGCAATTCTCTATGAGGACAGCATGGCAGAAAGTAGTTTTATTGAATTTTTTTGTGTTCTTATAAAAAACAACCCTCTAGATTAAGTAAAGTAGGGGAGTCTAGTTTTTTAACAAACGCTTTGACAGATCGATTCTTGATTTTTAGTAAATAACTTGAGATATTAAATTTGACATTGACACATCAACCCCGTAACTCCAACAACCCCTAACTCAAAAATTTAAATAAGGAAAGGAACTCGAATGACTCTTCATTTAAAACGTCTTTAAATTCTCTATGCGACAGCATGGCCAAAAATAGATTTATCCAATTCTTTTTCGTCTTCTTTAAAAACAACCCATTAGATTAACTAAGGTGGGGAGACTAGGTTCTTAAAAAAACGCTCGGGCAGATCAATTCTTGATTTTTAAAAGACAACTTTAAATTTCAAACTTGACATTGACACATCAACCCCCTAGCTCCAGCAACCCTTAACTCAAGAATTTGAATAGGGGAAGGAGGTCGAATGACCCCTCATTTAAAGCGTCTTTTAATTCTCTATGCAACAGCATAGCTGAAAATAGTTTTTTCCAATGTTTTTCCGTCTCTATTAAAAACAACCCTCTAGATTAACTAAGGTGAGACAGGTCGATTCTTGATTTTTAGGAGACAACTTTAAATATCAAACTTGAAATTGACATACCATCCCACTAGATCTAGCAACCCCTAATTCAAGAGAAGGGCGTCAAACGACCTGTCATTTAAAAGGTCTTTTAATTCTCTATGCGACAGCAAAGCCAAAAGTAGTTTTATTAATTTTTTTTGTCCCCATAAAAAACAACCCTCTAGATTACATAAGGTGGGGGTGTTGTTTAGAAAAAATCCTAAAACACGCCACTTTTGACTTTTTGAACGACACATTTTGGCGTCAAATTTGATTTTGTCAGGTCAACCTTCTAGCCCCAATAACCCCCAACAAAAACAAAAATTATAGTAAGGTGGTCGAGTAACCCTGATTTTAATGGTCTCTTGATTCTCTACGTGTGTGCATGATTGTTTTTAAGTTTATAAAAATTTTAAAAGTGTAGAAAAATTTAAAACATCAAAATTCAACGTCAGAAGAAATTTTTATTAGTTCAACAAATGCTCAAATTGTGCGCAACCAACTTCCATACAATAATACAAATTCTGCTCTAAACGTTTCTTACATTTTGGAAGATCTATGGCGTAATTTAGCGGCATTCTTCAATATTGCGTCGACGAAATTTATCCGTTGCGTAAATTTTAGTTTCTTTTTACTGTTGCATAGAAACTTGAAAGACGCTTCAAATTAAGGGTGGCTCGGCCTATTTTCCATATTTAAATTCTTGAGTTAGGGCACTAGTTTGTGAGTTAGGGTTTGCTGGAACTAGGGGATTTATCTGTTAATGTCAAGTTTCACGTCAAATCTTAAAAAAAAATTAAAAATACAAAAGCACGAATATAATTAATTACGAAATTTAGTAGTAAAGTTTTTGATCTGTTAATAAATAATCCTGTGTTTTGAGTTTCTTAAAAGTGTAATTTTCGGTTAATACTTTTTAGAAAGGCAGATTATGGTGTATTGATTTTAATACTCATCAGTGGGTATCTTGCTAAGTACTTTATTAAAATAACTATAGTTTTAAAATTGTAGGTTTAATATAAATGTTCATCAATTCTTTGTCATAAGAAAGGTTAGATGTAGTGTTCGTTTTGTTTTCTAATGTGTTGTACGTACAAAATTACCAGAAAGGATGAAGGTAAACACTGAAAAAAAAACAACAAAAAAGATAAATCACATTCATGATAAAGCAAAGGAAAACCGTATAACAAAAACCAAATAAGAAAATGGGTCAGAAATTAATACAACTTATAGAACCTGGCATCTTTAATCAGATATCCATGCAACTAAAAAATATTATAACAGTGAAACAATTAGCAAACAAGATTAAAAAGTGGATGTTTCAAGAAAGAACTGGAATTCTAAAACCTGGAAGTACTTAAGCGAGTGTCTAGTTCTAGGGACATTGTTATGGATTTGGCTAGCCACCTGTGTTTAAGATGAAAAGAACAGAGAAAAAAAAGTTCGACTATAAACTAAGTGAAAATTATTAAACCTCAAAATAAATTTAATGAGATGACACAATTTCAAAAGACAATTTTTTATAGTACTAAATATTACGATCTTTTATTTATTTTTTAATTTATTTAATCATATGCAACAGCACTACAGTTACCGTAACAACAGTTTAAGTTATAGAAAGTAAGTAATAAACGACGCGCGTTTATGTATGCTGCAGAAACAGAAAAAAACTCAATTAGAATCAATCTTGCAGAAAATACAAATTAGAAGCAAAAAAACAGTTGTTTGAACGGATGAATCACAATTTAAAGTTTTTGAAAGCAAACGTCGTACATTTCAGTTTATCAACAACTAATAAAAAATATTGGAAAAAAATAAAAACTATAAAATATGGAAATGATAGTACTATGATTTAGGGTTGTTTTTAAATGCAGTAAAATTTCATAAACTAGCTAACAAAATGACTAGTAAAACATTTACTTACTACTTTAAACTTACTTAAAAATACTCTTCTTAACGCTTTATAATACTTTAAACAACAAAAATTGTTTATTTTTTGTTTAATAAGTTTTTGTTCTAATATATTTTATTTACAAAAATCAATTTTCAAATACAAGAAACTTGAAATAGAAAATAATATACAAGTTAAAGTTCCTACGCTAAAATAAGCATAAATTATTGCTTATGAAAAACTAATTAAAACAAATATTGAACGTTTAATATTAATTAATCTTTGTAAAATTATACTTTTTAAATTTAGAAATAATTTTGATACATACAGTATAAAAACTATCTAAAATATTTTAATTGATTATTTTGTTAATAAATATCAAATAGTTAAATAATTAAACAAAAACATAACTGATATCAAAAAGCATTATCAAGTTTTTATTAAATCAAAATGAATTACGCAAGTTATATTTTAGTACATTTATTTTGTTACGATATCGCACTGTTCAACAATGTTGCCGCTAAAAATGATGCCACAATCTACAACAATTATCGGGGTGCCATATAGTCAATACGTCAAAATTATATACACCTGTATATCGCACAACGCCCTCTGTTTTATTATGAATGAACCAAACTGTATAAATCTGACCACCAATTGACAAAATGGCTCCCAAGCAATTTTTTGCGGACGAGCTTAAAAAGTGTTGATAAGCTCTAGAAAAATTTTTAATGTAAAAGTACTGTGGCTCCCAAACTTGGGTGCCTCTTTGTATTTTTGGGTGCCACAATAACAATGAATACCCAATTATGGTGCCACGATGACAATTTTTATGTATATATATATATATATATATATATATATATATATATATATATATGTACAGCCTAACCTGTTGCAATGTTGATGTTGCAACACTGTTCGAGTTTTATACAGTTTTATACGCATCGCGATACGTACGGTTTGCAGTTTTCAACTTTTATACGTATAAAAACATTGTCACAGGTCCTACAAAATGTGTAACTAAGAAAATATTAAACAACAACCTTTAATTGTTCTTAACTACTGCATTTATATGTATTTAATTAGGTACAGTAGGAAATAACAACACATGTTATATTGTTATATAGTAAAATGTTTTTATTAAATATCCAAACTGCTAAAGTAATGTGTAATGTGTTGCCTAACGTTCACTTATTTCAAATAATGTTATCATGCTCGTTATAAATGCCTAATAAAGTAATACATATACTTCATATAAATGTTAAATATCTATCAAATGATAAATGTAAGCATATACTAATTTCATTTAATAAAATTTATCTTATTACCGACGCCTAGCTCACTCACACAAATTCATAGAACGCTAATTGTTATTAGTGTTAGGTTCGGCGTAGAGTAAAAACATGTAAACAAGAAAATATTTTATCCAAGTTCAAAATAGAAAATTCTTATTGTTAATTTCCATTTATAAAATGTACAAATATAAACAAAATCAACATAATTCTGCAAGACAGTCGACCATTATAAATGCTGTACCATTAGAATCTAGATAATGTGACAATAATTGTTTGAACGGCTATCTAACCATGGGGCAAAAAATGATAACAACTAAAAATAAAATGTTTATTTCGCAACTAAAGACATAAGTAAATCTTGGCTGTTATTTGGCGGGAAGTCAATTGCAAATTATATCATACTGCAATATAAACAGTCTTACACTATGATAAGAAAGTGACGACATATTTATGTAAACGAATGTTGGCACAGGTTTATGCTAACTTGCACTACAGCCGGCTTATGAACGATAATAATTATCTTCTCGTTTTTACTGATTGTAAATTTTTAATCTGTAATGAACATATGTTTAAATAACTCAAGTCTTAACTTTAATTGCATGGATCCATAGATTTCGATTAATTTTTTCCACATTTTGAAATTCATAAAAGAATGTACAATTAAAAGTGTTAAACAATATTATGGTCGATGAGCTGTTTTAGAGCAATTTGATCGAGATAGCAAAACGTCACTGATGCTAATGAATTTATAACGTATCGGGAAACATATTCTCCAAATTTGGTAAAGTTTTATTAGCTAAGATTGAAAATGATCCTTATTATCAAAAATGATAGACGACAAAACAAGGTGCATAATGATGTGTCAAATTACAATTTTGGATAGACGGTTACCAAAACACACAACGACAAAGTCAAAGATTCGTTTTTCGCGTGTTCTGATAACAACGTACTCGAGTTCGTCAACTAATCACAATTATATAAGGACATCAATCAATTTTTTTTTAAACTGTAACTAAAATAGGGTACAATTAGGTGTAAATAAAATTTTATGAGAATTTAGCTTTGTCTAATGTAGTACATTAGACAAAGCTAAATAAACTTATTATCAAAGTTTGAAAATAATCGATATTATAAGGAACGATAAGGGACAAAACAAGATATCTAATGATGTGTCAAATTACAATTTTGGATGAAAGGTTACCAAAATACGGAATGACAAAGTCAAAAATTCGTTTTTCTCGTGTTACGATAAGAACGTACTGCGGTCAAAACGTCAACGTAATCACAATTATATACGGATTTCTTCCAAATTTCTCAAATATGTAACTAAAAGTGTGTATAATTAGATCGCGCAAACAAAATTTTGACCTGACAAGCCGTTTTAGGGTTATCGAACTTGAACCAACATCATCGTGAGATGTCGAAAACAAGAAGAGGGTGAAAAAGGCAGTTTCATCGAGATAGCAAAATATCGTTGATGTTAATGAGTTTATAATCTATCGGGAACCATCCCCACCAGATTTGGTAACGATTTGTCAAAAATTGTGGATTTTAGTCATCTTTCGTAATAAAAACTGAAAATTATAATGCAGTATGCGCAGTACTTTACACAAAGCTAAATAAACTTATTATCAAAGTTTGAAAACAATCGATATTATAAGGAACGATAGGGGACAAAACAAGGTATCTAATGATGTGTCAAATTACAATTTTGGATGAAAGGTTACCAAAATACGGAATGACAAAGTCAAAAATTTTATTTTTCTCGGGTTATGATAATAACGTACTGCGGTTAAAACGTCAACGAAATCACAATTATATACGGATTTCTTTCAAATTTCTCATATATGTAACTAAAAGTGCGTATAATTAGATCGCGCAAACAAAATTTTGATCTGACAAGCCGTTTTAGGGTTATCGAACTTGAACCAACATCATCGTGAGATGTCGAAAACAAGAAGAGGGTGCAAAAGGCAGTTTCATCGAGATAGCAAAATGTCGTTGATGTTAATGAGTTTATAATTTATCGGGAACCATCCCCTCCAGATTTGGTAACGGTTTGTCAAAAATTGTGGATTTTAGTCATCTTTCGTAATAAAAACTGAAAATTATAATGCAGTATGCGCAGTACTTTACACAAAGCTAAATAAACTTATTATCAAAGTTTGAAAACAATCGATATTATAAGGAACGATAGGGGACAAAACAAGGTATCTAATGATGTGTCAAATTACAATTTTGGATGAAAGGTTACCAAAATACGGAATGACAAAGTCAAAAATTCTATTTTTCTCGGGTTATGATAAGAACGTACTGCGGTTAAAACGTCAACGTAATCACAATTATATACGGATTTCTTTCAAATTTCTCATGTATGTAACTAAAAGTGCGTATAATTAGATCGCGCAAACAAAATTTTGATCTGACAAGCCGTTTTAGGGTTATCGAACTTGAACCAACATCATCGTGAGATGTCGAAAACAAGAAGAGGGTGCAAAGGCAGTTTCATCGAGATAGCAAAATGTCGTTGATGTTAATGAGTTTATAATCTATCGGGAACCATCCCCTCCAGATTTGGTAACGATTTGTCAAAAATTGTGGATTTTAGTCATCTTTCGTAATAAAAACTGAAAATTAAATGCAGTATGCGCAGTACTTTACACAAAGCTAAATAAACTTATTATCAAAGTTTGAAAACAATCGATATTATAAGGAACGATAGGGGACAAAACAAGGTATCTAATGATGTGTCAAATTACAATTTTGGATGAAAGGTTACCAAAATACGGAATGACAAAGTCAAAAATTTTATTTTTCTCGGGTTATGATAATAACGTACTGCGGTTAAAACGTCAACGAAATCACAATTATATACGGATTTCTTTCAAATTTCTCATATATGTAACTAAAAGTGCGTATAATTAGATCGCGCAAACAAAATTTTGATCTGACAAGCCGTTTTAGGGTTATCGAACTTGAACCAACATCATCGTGAGATGTCGAAAACAAGAAGAGGGTGCAAAAGGCAGTTTCATCGAGATAGCAAAATGTCGTTGATGTTAATGAGTTTATAATCTATCAGGAACCATCCTCCAGATTTGGTAACGGTTTGTCAAAAATTGTGGATTTTAGTCATCTTTCGTAATAAAAACTGAAAATTATAATGCAGTATGCGCAGTACTTTACACAAAGCTAAATAAACTTATTATCAAAGTTTGAAAACAATCGATATTATAAGGAACGATAGGGGACAAAACAAGGTATCTAATGATGTGTCAAATTACAATTTTGGATGAAAGGTTACCAAAATACGGAATGACAAAGTCAAAAATTCTATTTTCTCGGGTTATGATAAGAACGTACTGCGGTTAAAACGTCAACGTAATCACAATTATATACGGATTTCTTTCAAATTTCTCATGTATGTAACTAAAAGTGCGTATAATTAGATCGCGCAAACAAAATTTTGATCTGACAAGCCGTTTTAGGGTTATCGAACTTGAACCAACATCATCGTGAGATGTCGAAAACAAGAAGAGGGTGCAAAAGGCAGTTTCATCGAGATAGCAAAATGTCGTTGATGTTAATGAGTTTATAATCTATCGGGAACCATCCCTTCCAGATTTGGTAACGATTTGTCAAAAATTGTGGATTTTAGTCATCTTTCGTAATAAAAACTGAAAATTATAATGCAGTATGCGCAGTACTTTACACAAAGCTAAATAAACTTATTATCAAAGTTTGAAAACAATCGATATTATAAGGAACGATAGGGGACAAAACAAGGTATCTAATGATGTGTCAAATTACAATTTTGGATGAAAGGTTACCAAAATACGGAATGACAAAGTCAAAAATTTTATTTTTCTCGGGTTATGATAAAAACGTACTGCGGTTAAAACGTCAACGAAATCACAATTATATACGGATTTTTTTCAAATTTCTCATATATGTAACTAAAAGTGCGTATAATTAGATCGCGCAAACAAAATTTTGATCTGACAAGCCGTTTTAGGGTTATCGAACTTGAACCAACATCATCGTGAGATGTCGAAAACAAGAAGAGGGTGCAAAAGGCAGTTTCATCGAGATAGCAAAATGTCGTTGATGTTAATGAGTTTATAATCTATCAGGAACCATCCTCCAGATTTGGTAACGGTTTGTCAAAATTGTGGATTTTAGTCATCTTTCGTAATAAAAACTGAAAATTATAATGCAGTATGCGCAGTACTTTACACAAAGCTAAATAAACTTATTATCAAAGTTTGAAAACAATCGATATTATAAGGAACGATAGGGGACAAAACAAGGTATCTAATGATGTGTCAAATTACAATTTTGGATGAAAGGTTACCAAAATACGGAATGACAAAGTCAAAAATTCTATTTTTCTCGGGTTATGATAAGAACGTACTGCGGTTAAAACGTCAACGTAATCACAATTATATACGGATTTCTTTCAAATTTCTCATGTATGTAACTAAAAGTGCGTATAATTAGATCGCGCAAACAAAATTTTGATCTGACAAGCCGTTTTAGGGTTATCGAACTTGAACCAACATCATCGTGAGATGTCGAAAACAAGAAGAGGGTGCAAAAGGCAGTTTCATCGAGATAGCAAAATGTCGTTGATGTTAATGAGTTTATAATCTATCGGGAACCATCCCCTCCAGATTTGGTAACGGTTTGTCAAAAATTGTGGATTTTAGTCATCTTTCGTAATAAAAACTGAAAATTATAATGCAGTATGCGCAGTACTTTACATAAAGCTAAATAAACTTATTATCAAAGTTTGAAAACAAACGATATTATAAGGAACGATAGGGGACAAAACAAGGTATCTAATGATGTGTCAAATTACAATTTTGGATGAAAGGTTACCAAAATACGGAATGACAAAATCAATAATTCTATTTTTCTCGGGTTATGATAAGAACGTGCTGCGGTTAAAACGTCAACGTAATCACAATTATATACGGATTTCTTTCAAATTTCTCATGTATGTAACTAAAAGTGCGTATAATTAGATCGCGCAAACAAAATTTTGATCTGACAAGCCGTTTTAGGGTTATCGAACTTGAACCAACATCATCGTGAGATGTCGAAAACAAGAAGAGGGTGCAAAGGCAGTTTCATCGAGATAGCAAAATGTCGTTGATGTTAATGAGTTTATAATCTATCGGGAACCATCCTCCAGATTTGGTAACGATTTGTCAAAAATTGTGGATTTTAGTCATCTTTCGTAATAAAAACTGAAAATTATAATGCAGTATGCGCAGTACTTTACACAAAGCTAAATAAACTTATTATCAAAGTTTGAAAACAATCGATATTATAAGGAACGATAGGGGACAAAACAAGGTATCTAATGATGTGTCAAATTACAATTTTGGATGAAAGGTTACCAAAATACGGAATGACAAAGTCAAAAATTCTATTTTTCACGGGTTATGATAAGAACGTACTGCGGTTAAAACGTCAACGTAATCACAATTATATACGGATTTCTTTCAAATTTCTCATGTATGTAACTAAAAGTGCGTATAATTAGATCGCGCAAACAAAATTTTGATCTGACAAGCCGATTTAGGGTTATCGAACTTGAACCAACATCATCGTGCGATGTCGAAAACAAGAAGAGGGTGCAAAAGGCAGTTTCATCGAGATAGCAAAATGTCGTTGATGTTAATGAGTTTATAATCTATCGGGAACCATCCCCTCCAGATTTGGTAACGATTTGTCAAAAATTGTGGATTTTAGTCATCTTTCGTAATAAAAACTGAAAATTATAATGCAGTATGCGCAGTACTTTACACAAAGCTAAATAAACTTATTATCAAAGTTTGAAAACAATCGATATTATAAGGAACGATAGGGGACAAAACAAGGTATCTAATGATGTGTCAAATTACAATTTTGGATGAAAGGTTACCAAAATACGGAATGACAAAGTCAAAAATTTTATTTTTCTCGGGTTATGATAATAACGTACTGCGGTTAAAACGTCAACGAAATCACAATTATATACGGATTTCTTTCAAATTTCTCATATATGTAACTAAAAGTGCGTATAATTAGATCGCGCAAACAAAATTTTGATCTGACAAGCCGTTTTAGGGTTATCGAACTTGAACCAACATCATCGTGAGATGTCGAAAACAAGAAGAGGGTGCAAAAGGCAGTTTCATCGAGATAGCAAAATGTCGTTGATGTTAATGAGTTTATAATCTATCGGGAACCATCCCCTCCAGATTTGGTAACGATTTGTCAAAAATTGTGGATTTTAGTCATCTTTCGTAATAAAAACTGAAAATTAAATGCAGTATGCGCAGTACTTTACACAAAGCTAAATAAACTTATTATCAAAGTTTGAAAACAATCGATATTATAAGGAACGATAGGGGACAAAACAAGGTATCTAATGATGTGTCAAATTACAATTTTGGATGAAAGGTTACCAAAATACGGAATGACAAAGTCAAAAATTTTATTTTTCTCGGGTTATGATAATAACGTACTGCGGTTAAAACGTCAACGAAATCACAATTATATACGGATTTCTTTCAAATTTCTCATATATGTAACTAAAAGTGCGTATAATTAGATCGCGCAAACAAAATTTTGATCTGACAAGCCGTTTTAGGGTTATCGAACTTGAACCAACATCATCGTGAGATGTCGAAAACAAGAAGAGGGTGCAAAAGGCAGTTTCATCGAGATAGCAAAATGTCGTTGATGTTAATGAGTTTATAATCTATCGGGAACCATCCCCTCCAGATTTGGTAACGGTTTATCAAAAATTGTGGATTTTAGTCATCTTTCGTAATAAAAACTGAAAATTATAATGCAGTATGCGCAGTACTTTACACAAAGCTAAATAAACTTATTATCAAAGTTTGAAAACAATCGATATTATAAGGAACGATAGGGGACAAAACAAGGTATCTAATGATGTGTCAAATTACAATTTTGGATGAAAGGTTACCAAAATACGGAATGACAAAGTCAAAAATTCTATTTTTCTCGGGTTATGATAAGAACGTACTGCGGTTAAAACGTCAACGTAATCACAATTATATACGGATTTCTTTCAAATTTCTCATGTATGTAACTAAAAGTGCGTATAATTAGATCGCGCAAACAAAATTTTGATCTGACAAGCCGTTTTAGGGTTATCGAACTTGAACCAACATCATCGTGAGATGTCGAAAACAAGAAGAGGGTGCAAAAGGCAGTTTCATCGAGATAGCAAAATGTCGTTGATGTTAATGAGTTTATAATCTATCAGGAACCATCCCCTCCAGATTTGGTAACGGTTTGTCAAAAATTGTGGATTTTAGTCATCTTTCGTAATAAAAACTGAAAATTATAATGCAGTATGCGCAGTACTTTACACAAAGCTAAATAAACTTATTATCAAAGTTTGAAAACAATCGATATTATAAGGAACGATAGGGGACAAAACAAGGTATCTAATGATGTGTCAAATTACAATTTTGGATGAAAGGTTACCAAAATACGGAATGACAAAGTCAAAAATTCTATTTTTCTCGGGTTATGATAAGAACGTACTGCGGTTAAAACGTCAACGTAATCACAATTATATACGGATTTCTTTCAAATTTCTCATGTATGTAACTAAAAGTGCGTATAATTAGATCGCGCAAACAAAATTTTGATCTGACAAGCCGTTTTAGGGTTATCGAACTTGAACCAACATCATCGTGAGATGTCGAAAACAAGAAGAGGGTGCAAAAGGCAGTTTCATTGAGATAGCAAAATGTCGTTGATGTTAATGAGTTTATAATCTATCGGGAACCATCCCCTCCAGATTTGGTAACGGTTTGTCAAAAATTGTGGATTTTAGTCATCTTTCGTAATAAAAACTGAAAATTATAATGCAGTATGCGCAGTACTTTACATAAAGCTAAATAAACTTATTATCAAAGTTTGAAAACAAACGATATTATAAGGAACGATAGGGGACAAAACAAGGTATCTAATGATGTGTCAAATTACAATTTTGGATGAAAGGTTACCAAAATACGGAATGACAAAATCAATAATTCTATTTTCTCGGGTTATGATAAGAACGTGCTGCGGTTAAAACGTCAACGTAATCACAATTATATACGGATTTCTTTCAAATTTCTCATGTATGTAACTAAAAGTGCGTATAATTAGATCGCGCAAACAAAATTTTGATATGACAAGCCGTTTTAGGGTTATCGAACTTGAACCAACATCATCGTGAGATGTCGAAAACAAGAAGAGGGTGCAAAAGGCAGTTTCATCGAGATAGCAAAATGTCGTTGATGTTAATGAGTTTATAATCTATCGGGAACCATCCCCTCCAGATTTGGTAACGATTTGTCAAAAATTGTGGATTTTAGTCATCTTTCGTAATAAAAACTGAAAATTATAATGCAGTATGCGCAGTACTTTACACAAAAGCTAAATAAACTTATTATCAAAGTTTGAAAACAATCGATATTATAAGGAACGATAGGGGACAAAACAAGGTATCTAATGATGTGTCAAATTACAATTTTGGATGAAAGGTTACCAAAATACGGAATGACAAAGTCAAAAATTCTATTTTTCACGGGTTATGATAAGAACGTACTGCGGTTAAAACGTCAACGTAATCACAATTATATACGGATTTCTTTCAAATTTCTCATGTATGTAACTAAAAGTGCGTATAATTAGATCGCGCAAACAAAATTTTGATCTGACAAGCCGATTTAGGGTTATCGAACTTGAACCAACATCATCGTGCGATGTCGAAAACAAGAAGAGGGTGCAAAAGGCAGTTTCATCGAGATAGCAAAATGTCGTTGATGTTAATGAGTTTATAATCTATCAGAACCATCCCCTCCAGATTTGGTAACGATTTGTCAAAAATTGTGGATTTTAGTCATCTTTCGTAATAAAAACTGAAAATTATAATGCAGTATGCGCAGTACTTTACACAAAGCTAAATAAACTTATTATCAAAGTTTGAAAACAATCGATATTATAAGGAACCATAGGGGACAAAACAAGGTATCTAATGATGTGTCAAATTACAATTTTGGATGAAAGGTTACCAAAATACGGAATGACAAAGTCAAAAATTCTATTTTTCTCGGGTTATGATAAGAACGTACTGCGGTTAAAACGTCAACGTAATCACAATTATATACGCATTTCTTTCAAATTTCTCATGTATGTAACTAAAAGTGCGTATAATTAGATCGCGCAAACAAAATTTTGATCTGACAAGCCGTTTTAGGGTTATCGAACTTGAACCAACATCATCGTGAGATGTCGAAAACAAGAAGAGGGTGCAAAGGCAGTTTCATCGAGATAGCAAAATGTCGTTGATGTTAATGAGTTTATAATCTATTGGGAACCATCCTCCAGATTTGGTAACGATTTGTCAAAAATTGTGGATTTTAGTCATCTTTCGTAATAAAACTGAAAATTATAATGCAGTATGCGCAGTACTTTACACAAAGCTAAATAAACTTATTATCAAAGTTTGAAAACAATCGATATTATAAGGAACGATAGGGACAAAACAAGGTATCTAATGATGTGTCAAATTACAATTTTGGATGAAAGGTTACCAAAATACGGAATGACAAAGTCAAAAATTCTATTTTTCTCGGGTTATGATAAGAACGTACTGCGGTTAAAACGTCAACGTAATCACAATTATATACGGATTTCTTTCAAATTTCTCATGTATGTAACTAAAAGTGCGTATAATTAGATCGCGCAAACAAAATTTTGATCTGACAAGCCGTTTTAGGGTTATCGAACTTGAACCAACATCATCGTGAGATGTCGAAAACAAGAAGAGGTGCAAAGGCAGTTTCTTTGAGATAGCAAAATGTCGTTGATGTTAATGAGTTTATAATCTGTCGGGAACTATCCCCTCCAGATTTGGTAACGATTTGTCAAAAATTGTGGATTTTAGTCATCTTTCGTAATAAAAACTGAAAATTATAATGCAGTATGCGCAGAACTTTACACAAAGCTAAATAAACTTATTATCAAAGTTCGAAAACAATCGATATTATAAGGAACGATAGGGGACAAAACAAGCTATCTAATGATGTGACAAATTACAATTTTGGATGAAAGGTTAATAAAATACGGAATGACAAAGTCAAAAATTCTATTTTTCTCGGGTTATGATAATAACGTACTGCGGTTAAAACGTCAACGAAATCACAATTATATACGGATTTCTTTCAAATTTCTCATATATGTAACTAAAAGTGCGTATAATTAGATCGCGCAAACAAAATTTTGATCTGACAAGCCGTTTTAGGGTTATCGAACTTGAACCAACATCATCGTGAGATGTCGAAAACAAGAAGAGGGTGAAAAAGGCAGTTTCATCGAGATAGCAAAATGTCGTTGATGTTAATGAGTTTATAATCTATCGGGAACCATCCCCTCCAGATTTGGTAACGATTTGTCAAAAATTGTGGATTTTAGTCATCTTTCGTAATAAAAACTGAAAATTATAATGCAGTATGCGCAGTACTTTACACAAAGCTAAATAAACTTATTATCAAAGTTTGAAAACAATCGATATTATAAGGAACGATAGGGGACAAAACAAGGTATCTAATGATGTGTCAAATTACAATTTTGGATGAAAGGTTACCAAAATACGGAATGACAAAGTCAAAAATTTTATTTTTCTCGGGTTATGATAATAACGTACTGCGGTTAAAACGTCAACGAAATCACAATTATATACAGATTTCTTTCAAATTTCTCATGTATGTAACTAAAAGTGCGTATAATTAGATCGCGCAAACAAAATTTTGATCTGACAAGCCGTTTTAGGGTTATCGAACTTGAACCAACATCATCGTGAGATGTCGAAAACAAGAAGAGGGTGAAAAAGGCAGTTTCATCGAGATAGCAAAATGTCGTTGATGTTAATGAGTTTATAATCTATCGGGAACCATCCCCTCCAGATTTGGTAACGGTTTGTCAAAAATTGTGGATTTTAGTCATCTTTCGTAATAAAAACTGAAAATTATAATGCAGTATGCGCAGTACTTTACACAAAGCTAAATAAACTTATTATCGAAATTTGAAAATAGTCGATATTATAAGAAACGATAGGGGACAAAACGGGGTATCTAATGATGTGTCAAATTACAATTTTGAATGAAGGGTTACCAAAATACGGACCGAGAAAGTCAAAAATTCGTTTTTCGCGTGTTATGATAAGAACGTACTGCGGTTAAAATGTCAACGTAACCACAATTGTATTCGATTTTTTTCCAAATTTTTTAAATATGTAAATAAAAGTGCGTACAATTAGATCGCGCAAACAAAATTTTGATCTGATAAGGAGTTTTATGGTTATCGAACTTGAAACAACATCGTGAGATGTTGAAAACGTGATCAGGGTAAAAAAGGCAGTTTCATCTAGATAGCAAAACGTCGTTGATGATAATGAATTTATAATCTATCGGGAACCATCCTCTCTAGATTTGGTAACGATTTGTCAAAAATTGTGGATTGGAACGTACTGCAGTTAAAACGTCAACGTAATCACAATTATATACGGATTTCTTTCAAATTTCTCAAATTTGTAACTAAAGATGGGTACAATTAGATCGCGCAAACAAACTTTGTTCTGATAGGGAGGTTTAGAGTTATCCAACTCGAACTAACAACATCGCGCGATGTCTAAAACGAGAAAAGGTTCAAATAGACAGTTTGATCGAGATAGCAAAACGTCGTTGGTGCTAATGAGTTTATAACCTATCGGAAACCATTCTCTCCAAATGTGGCAAAGATTTGTCAAAAATTGTGATAACTCCTCGTATTTTTAGTTGTAATATCCATAAATTTTTTAAAAAAACAATAAAACCTACTAATATAACTTCTGCTAAAACTGACAAAATAATCAGTTTTTAGAAGCTTTTTTATAACAAATCTAACTGATTTCAATAAAAGATATAAAAAAAATTATGAATTTAAATTGCATTAGATGTAAACGATTGTAGCAAAACTTGTAAAGATAACAAAATGTGAAAATAAAATCATAACACAGCTATCTACCTTTCTTTTACAAAAGTAACTCAATTTAAAATAATACATTAGTTTATAAAAGGTCATAAAACAAAAATGTTTTTAAAATAAATTGTAATAGTATGCTAATTGTGATAACAGTAGGACATTGCTGTTACAGTAAAAACCGTTGGTAAAAATTGAGATAACACATGGAATAAATGTCGAGTCAAACTATGTATCAATTTCAATACTTTAGATAGGTCACGTCCAAATACGTTACTACCACAGTAATTATACTGTGTTTCTACTAAAACACTTTACGTCAGATTCTATGAATTCGTATTTAGTATCTTTTTGTTTTGTTTAAATAAGTGACATAATATTTAAGCAGTATCCTGTAGTATGTATAATAATAGCTCCTATACCTAATTAACTATCAAAACTGGTTTAGTTCAAGGTGTTAGTATGAATCTGCTTGCTGAAATTGATAAGGAAGTTTTCGGAATTGATATTATACAGGTTCTTAGTTTTGTTGTAACTCTCTTGGAAATTATGAGTTACATATTCAAAAACCAGTAAAACAACTATAAATATAACATTCAAACACTTGTTTTTAAACATTATGACTGACCCAATGTTAAGCGAGCACACCTACAATGAGGTTTGAATAAAGTTTGTTTTCTCAAAGTTGTACCACCTATTAAAAGCTTATAAATGATTTCAGTAAAAACAAGAATTGTTTATTCTTTGACAAACGTTTAGCAAATATGTCTGACAAAGAGACAAAAATTTGAAGTTTAGACGATTGGTAGGTCTTAGTTTTAGCTTTAAGGCGTATTTGTGATTTTCTCCTCTCGCGGATGATTGGTTTATTTTTTCTGTTTGATTTTTTTGTTTACTTATGCGTTTACTTTTAAGGGTTGAATTCAATTTAATTTAAAAAATTAGAAAGAAAGGTAAATTACAATTTTTTAACAATAATGTTAATTGTAACATTTTCTAATTGCACTTGCATTAAATATGCACGTTTTTAATATCTATATGTGTAAGTACAAAACACATAAGGTGAATGGCATTAAAACTCGGTAATTAGAAATTTCCAAATATTGAATTCATTTAAAAATCAAAATTATACTGATTTTGTAATCAACGTCATTTTTATTAAAAAATATATTTTCTATTAAAAGTTTAATACCGTATTTTCTATTAACAACACCAATTATTAATTATTATCATTTTATTAATGTTAATAATAAACATTTTCTGTATTGTAAATACATCGCGAATAATTTAGAATACTTGTAGAATACAAATTCATTTACATACCTATAATGTAGGCAACACACATTGGGATTGACGTCACATCTCAAAACAGCGTTGCCACAATTATTGCGGCAAGTACGGCAAAATATCGGGACGCGTAGCAATATTGCAACGCGTCCACGATTATTGCTATAGGTATGGAAGCATAAATTTTGCATTGCTACAAGTACGACGTTACAAATATATATATATATATATATATATATATATATATGTATTTTCCTATATCTTTTTGGGTCCCTTTTTTTTAGATAACAATATGAGTGAGCTAAAAAAAATGCAGACAACACAGTGTTGAATATATTTAATATGGCTTTATTCCGTTACCAGGAAATAGTACTTTACCCATGTTTTATGCAATGAGGTATAATATAATAACTACTGGTGACACCACTCCATATGCTAGTATGCTTACGAATTCGGTCCGGTTTTATTTCGTGTTTCCCCACTTTATCCGGACAAAAAAGCAAATTATCGTGTATAGCTAAGTGTTTTGTAGCGTTCGGATTACATTAGATAATTTTAGTTTTGTCAATTATAGTTACCTAAAGTCCAATTAATAATAAGTTTAATAATCTTAATTTATCTATAATAGAAGGGCTTATAAACGGGAAGAGTAACGTAAAAACTAATTTTGCGGCCACCGTCAAAAAAAGTAATAATAAGTAAAATGGCATTTAGAAACTATATCCACCCAATTCTAGAGACGTTTGGCAACATGTCACATGAGTGGAAAATTACTTGTTTAAGTAATTAATATATATTTTGAATTTTGATTGAAAACTTACTGCAAAACTTTAAAAGTTGACGCCATTTTAAGACAGTAGTTCCATTAGATTTAAGTTAACTAAATTAGTTTTATTTAAAAATACATACTTTTTTATTTTATTTTTATGTATTTTTAATTTAAGAAATATACACGTACCAATTGTTTTTATACTAGCTTTAATATTACTTCTACTATGCTTCTACCTTTAAAATGTGGACCTTATGCGTTTTTGCCCGAAAGCAGTGGGGATAAGCGACAGATCGATGTCTCGTTTTCGTGTACAAAAAGATTTTTCCAGTTACATAGTGACACAAAATATAAGGATTTAACGTTTTTTCAAACAATGAAAGAAATATATTTGAAAACACCGACATGAGGTAATGCGCACCGTGTTGCACAAACCAGCTTTCGATATTATACAAGGGATTCCAATGAGTAATAATACTGTACGAAAAAGCATTACTTTTAGCTTATGTGAGATTTGTGAAAGAAGAAAATTTTTTTCAAGAATTGTTATTTTCTAAATGTTTGGAAATTGATACGAAATGTAAAATGTTATTTATATATATATTATATTAAAAAATTAACTAAAAAAAATTTTTTTAGAAACAGTTATTTAAATATGTATAAATATTATGAGCTTGAAGTTAACAAAGGAGATAAATAAAACAATGTATTTTATTCACACTCAGTTAGTAACGTACAGTTTTCCGAACCTCTTAAAGGTTGGTAAGTGAGCAGTTTCCATGGTTAAAAAAACGAGTATGTAATGAAACCTCACGGTCAGTAATGTACACTTTTCGAACCTGTAATTAGTGTGTGTTTTGTTTTAACTAATTTGATAAAATGACAATTATAAATTAAATACGTATACGTCAATTGTGAAGTGCCTACTATGTGTTAATATTTTACCGAAATAAATGATAATATTTTGGAAGTAGGTTTTCATTCATTTTTTATTACTTTTATGTTATTTATTTTATTTAATGGCTGATTGTGAATAAAATTGTATACAAACCTTGGCAAAAGTGTTCCATTTGTCTCGAGAACTAGTTCACCTCGAGGCTATGCCTCTCGGTAAACTATAGTTCTCTCGACAGAAATGGAATACTTTCCGCCTCGGTATGTAATCTACTATTACTGAATTAAAAATATTTTTCGATGTAATAGCTATACCCTTAATTACTATCTTCGCTGCTACTGACGGTGCTTCTGTAATGGTAGCACGACACCGAGGCTTTCTGGCATACTTAAAACAAGCTATACCGCATGTTCTTATCAGAACATTGTGTCATTCATCGACATCATTTGGTCGCAAAAAAACTTAGTGAAGGCTTTCATAAATCACTACATTATGTCATTAGAACAGTTAATAAAATCCAAAGGAATGCCTTAAATGAGAGATTATTTGCTCGTTTACTACTTAACACAGAGGTACGTTGGTTATCTAAAAGTGCATGTTTGGATCACTTCTATTCACTTTTGCGGCACAATTTAATTATCTTAAAAAATGACATCGCTTATATGATTAATTTATTTGCCAGATTTAACGAGACTAAATGACACATTAAAATATCTGCGTTTGTTGGAAAACTTTTGCTGTACAAACAAAACTTGGGAAGAAGATAATGTTCTGAGTTTCCAATTCTTTCAAAATTGCAAAATTGTCACCTTCACCTTTTTAAAACATTTCGCATATTTAGTAGATTATCACATGTATCATATTTGTCCGGACAAACAACATGTTGAATTATTCATACGCATGTATTTAGGTTTTCAAATTTTTGAAATTATGATACACGCCGCTGGATTTTAAGTTGCAACCTATTCATAAGTAATCTCCTTTGGAGCTAAATGTTAACCTACCAATTTTAGTTTCATTATATCAAAACTCTTTACAATGCGGTTCACTATGATTATCAAACGTGTTGCTTTTAATACAAGCTTCTCAACTTTATAGAAAGCGACATTGATTTTTTTCTGCAATTCTTGAATTACCATCTGCATTGTTAGAGTCCTGTAAAGAATATCTATATCCAAACTATAATTAATTCATAGTATAATTAGATCTTTTTTTTTTAAATAGTAATTTTTTCTAGGCTGAGAATTTCTTCTAATTAAAGCAACAGTGCAGCCCATAAAAAAGATTCTAGCTATTTTAATTTGTGTCAAATTTTATAAGATTAGTTACTCTTTGTGAAACGTTTGATTGTAGCTGATTTTTAAGAAGATTATATTTTTTCTGTTTTAAAAATACATAGTTTAATTATATTCTAGTACAAACTACAATACCAATGTATTAGTATAGAGATCAATTAACTAAAATGAGAAATGTGTTGTAAACTGAAAATAAATTAATTATCAAATATGAGATTGAATATCTACGCAGTTTTAGAAATTTGCAATAATTGATATTTTGGAAATTGCCATGTCTAACGCACACGGTTATTAAATGTCATAAACAAATCCTATTTAAAATTATAATTATACATTTAAGCCAGTTTTATTTTGTTTGTAGTTGTATAATGGGATTATTTAAACATGAATAAATATTCGTTTAATATTTATTAATGTATGTAAATATGTTCATAGTAGTAATTAAAAAATTTCAACAAACGTAATAGTATATATAAAAATATAATTTAATAGGGTATTATAAACCCTAATAAAGGCATTTTTGCATTTTTCGGTATGTATATGATTTGTGATTAGGCAAATTTAATTTCCCACAAAGGTGAAAAGAAAATCACGATAGCGCTGTAACGATAACCTAATGAAAAATATACGATATAGGTTAAGCCACATTATAAATCTAAACATATTATTACTTGTTTTGAATTCTGTTTGTATAATAACACGAATGCTGTTTTTATCGTGACATGAAAGTTTCTAAACGTTAAAATTTCACACATTCTTTTTTTATTTACACGACGAAATCAATTAAATAATGCGTATTTGGACTGTGCATGTTATGCTGGATTTAATTCTATTAAGACCTATTTTTGTGGAATAATTAGAAGGCAATTAGGACACGGTTTACAATTATCTTAAGATTCATCAAGGAAACTCGCCATATATTTTGTCCATTTATGCATTATCACGTTCGTATTATTGGTCATTAACGCTTCAACCGGAAATTTGAAGGAAGGGTGCTAGGAACCTTGGATGATAGTCATTAGTCGAATTATTTATTTGTAACTGGGTAAATTGAAATTTACCCTAAACGGACAGTAGTCTTTAACACGTGTTATATAAAATCAAAAGAAAGCTTTAGTTGTGTTATTTTTATAACGGATCGGTTTGCTTGTCGTGTTGATTAGAAGGTCTAATCCAGTTTCATCGCTTTCATCCTTTAAATTAAGTTTGCTGGTCTTATCTTTCTCAAGACATTCGCTGCTGATTAACCTGCTTCATAACAAAAAACCAGCCTCGTTTTATCTACACACAAAAACTCCTGTATCTTTTATTGTCCGAAACGCACTTGCTGAAGTGAAATAGAATGCATTTTATAGATTTATCATTTTTTGCTAAAAAATAAACGATTAATCGGATTACATTTTTTTGTACTTTATCGAAAAAGTGTCGGTTTTAATAAGGATGAAGATTGGGAGCATTAGTAATATCATTTTCGTCACATACTTAGTCAATTAAGACAACAATAAAACCACTTAGGCGATTAGTGTTTTTATCCATTGTGTGAAATAATATATAAATGTGTCTTTTTTCAAAATGAAATTTGTTTTGTTTTATTTCCTTATTATTCTTTACTGTGGAAATGAATTCTACTATTTGCCCTTTTTAAAGCCCGTTTGAAGTGTTATAAATTGAGGAAAGTAAATTTAACAAACGTCAGTTATTCAACCCGATTTTGTAGAGATGTATTACAGATACAGAGAGATTTAAAAAAGTAAAAAAAAATTCATTTTACATTGCCCTTTTTTGCGCCTTAACTAAATATTAACATTAGAATTAAAATTATAAGATCTTAACTTTCACACCAAAAAAAGTATTTTTTTAACAGAAAGAAACGCAATTAATTTGAAATATTGAACTTGTTCAAATATAAAATGTTATTTTTTGTGTAAAACTGTTTAATTGGATTTGTTTATCTAAATGTACTTTATTATATAAGAACTGGATATCTGTATTTGTTTAATTAATCAGTATTTTGAAACTAATTTAGTTAGGTTCGTGATAGTTAAACTCTTTTATTAATATTTAAAGTTTGCAAATTTTATTATGTTGAACTACTTTTAAACAAAATTTTACGTCGGATCCTTAGCGTTTGCATTAAAGTTCTCAACATTTGACCTTAATAATAATTTCTTAGTTTGTAATTAGTATTCTGACTTAAAGTAAAGGAAGAATGTATATGAAAAAACCTATTGTTATAAAAGAAATAAAAACAATCAATATGTAGGTTAAATTATTTTTTTACTATTATGTTATTAAATGTATAGATATTTTGGTTTGAATGTTGTTAATTTTGTTACAATCTTAAAAGGAAGTAATGTTAGGGATCCATATAATTAAACGTAACTGATAACAGTTTCTTGACACGAACACTTTAATTATGCTTGTTTTATAATAGCTGGAAATAATTTACTTTTTTTTATAATAGAATTTAACATTTCAAATTTCAAAAGATAAACGCAATAAATCTGTTTTTTTTTCTCTACAAAAATTGTTTGTTTATGAATTATTTAATAACTCACAGAGCGCGAATAAATTGACTCAAATTATGATAAATGCTTACTGAATAAATGAAAATAATTAATGATCGTATTAGGAATTTCGACGATCACGTCGTTTTTATATCATTACGTAGTTTTGGAATATTGTCCGTAGCAGTTAGAAACTTCAGTGCTGAAGTCCATGGGGACAAGATATCTTGAGATGGAAAGGATAACGTGAGGTTCCTTTGTGGCCTTGTTTACTGACATTGTGATTATATATTAAAGGAATAATTTTCAGTGTACGTGAGGAACTTCCTAATTAGTTTTCATAATAAATATATATTGGCTTCACCTTCATAATTTGTATCGAATAATGCTGATAAAATTCTTAGTATTTTCGGATCTTTATTTATTTAATCCATTTTACCTTTACAGTGCTAGCGTAAAATTTTATTATTGGTGGAAATTTTAATTTAGATAATTCTCTTATATTGTAGAATATATGTTATACCCATAAAAGCTATTGAAGTTTGGTGTTCCGCAAACCAATCTTTAGTAAAGGGCTGACAGGACAAAACGACGTTAATTATATTTAGCCACAGAGACGTGTAATTGGTAACTCTATACGCTACATTCCTGCACCCCGGGGTGGAACGTGAGCAAAAAACTAATGCATGCAATTCGTGGAGTTTTCTGCAATCATTAAATTGTATGTAATTGATTTTTTTTGCAATTTGAGATAGATATTATTTGTTCAGTTCGTTCAAAATTTAATTTAATATTTTGATTTTATTTGAAGAGAAACATACTTAATATCATTAGTTAACGAACCTCTTTCGTTATTTTTCAGTTTAACTTGAAAAATAAATTGTCGATTTTTACGTTTTATGCATAAAGAATTGCGGAACGTACAAATAAATTATTTTCTTTACGTTAATCTGCGTATTTTTACTCCAGCGAAGATCATTCATTTACGTTTTATCTAAAATCGTCGTGACTTGCATTTATTTTCCGCATCCCTTCTTGTCCATCATCTTACCTAACGCTGTTACTATCTTCCACTTCACTCTTCGCTAGATCCATTTCAGCCTCGTTGCTTTACTTATTTTCTCGACATGTCCAACGTAAAACGAGCTTTGCCTAGTAATCTAACGCTGTCCCTTCAGCTCCCTATTGCTGCGTCACCTACTCATTTCTAATCACGATTCATCCTGATCTTTCAACAAGTACCTTAAGGGTGTTTTATGTCTTGAATTTCCAAAATTTAAACCAACACTGTTTTGATGTTTTTGTTACCAAAATTTGTCGTTATATCTCACGTTTTATTATTTACTTTGATCTCTTGTTTATATTTCGGAAATAGTATTTTTGTAATACTTATTTAATATATTTATGTTTGTTAAATAAGTTTTTATACATTAGAACGTATTGAAAATAATTGATGTTAAAATATTGAAACGTTCGAGAAGTTATTTGCAAATGCAAGAGCCTTCTAGAAGCTGTTATCCATTTTCTAGAAGATATACCGAAAAATAGAGAACACTCGAGAAGGATTTCCTTATGTGTATATATACCGACGAAACAAATCGTAGGTCAGTTATTGCAGTAATGCGAATACAGCAGTGTTAAGAAGATTATGCAAGTTGAAATAAATAAGTCGTTAGCACGCGTGTGAGATAAACCTACAGTGAATAATCGCGTACGTGATTTTAGTGTAAACAGTTGTGTGAAGCTATTCGCGGACCTTATCTTATCTTCTTGTAAGTGATATAAATTGTATATATAAATGTAAGTGTTTTTTTTTTTATTAAATATTAATAGATATAATTAGTTCCGTGAATTTAGAAGTGTACATATTTCTAGTATAAGTAAAACATCGTTTTAGTCTTTTAAATAAATTAGTAATAATAATAAAATTCGTTACAATATAATAAAAGTAAATTATCAAGAATGAAAGTATTTGAAAATAGAACTATTTATTTTTTTCTGTTTATCTTATTAGTTTAAATTGAACTGTTAGTGTTTTATAACAATAAAAAATACTGTTGCTGAATCGAGATACTAACTTGTGCTAACTTCCTATTGGTTTATATCATGGTTATTTTTTTATCCTCGAAATGTCAAACCATTTTTTTAATGTTTTGTGACAGTGGTTATTGTTTATCGGTTTCTACAAGCAAACTGAATAATTTTATTTTTTTCTATGAAGAGGATGAAAGTATAATGTAAAATAATTTTAGGGATTGCTTCTACGAGAAGATCTCTTGTTAGTATATTATCATAGAGAGAGATTATAATAGAGTGACGAGATGCTCCAGTGCATTTATTGATTTTGTTTACTTTATTTCTGAATGTTTTTGTTCTGTCCGTAAAGTTTTTTAATATATGTATTATTACCGTTAGTGGTAATGTTTCTACTAACTACCAGAAATTTGACAAACTTGTGTTGATAGTAGCATTTAATATAAATCTTGGTTTCTACTTACAGGCTGGCGTTACTTTTGCAGCGCGTTTTTAAATGGTTTACAATATTTTTGATGAGACTGTCTAGAAATCCGAATCGTATGTCGATATTGTATGAAAATATTTGACGAACTGTACACTGTATACACCAACTTTCAATTTTTACTATATTCTTACTGACACGTACCTTTACGTTTTTTTGAAATTTCATTATTTACATACACTCTTTGATATACAAGTTATTTGAAGTAACAATGGTCAAAAAGTTAACGTCCTGCGTCTTTCTACGACGTCCTTAACGAATTTTAGCGTAATTATGAAACCGTATTCTGTTATTTGAAAATCTACGCAAGTGAAACTCTTAAACCTGGTAGTACGGAGGATGAGACAAAATTAATTTAAAATTTTCATTTAAATAAAATGATGATCAAATAATTTCGACAGTATAGTTCATAATAATGATGTAGTAAAAAGAAATCCATTATTTTACTAATAGATGGCTTTAGTTATCTGTATATCGCGTTGTATAAGTCCGATCGGGTTCCACTAGATGGCGTTGGAAAGATGAGATTCCGTACTAGAAACACTTTTGTGGCAGTTTTGTGATTAATTGACTCAGTTTTGTTTGAAAGCGTGTCAAAGATGGACACTATCAAAAAGAAAATACGCCACATTTTAAAGTTTTTCTTTGAAAAAGACGAAAACGCAAACCAGTCGACTGAAAATGTGAACAGTGTTTATGGTCCTAATACTGTAACAGCCAATCACGCGCAATTTTGGTTTCGACAATTCCGTTTCGATAATTTCGATGTCAAAGATGCACTGGGAGGTCAATTGTTGAAAATGTCGATAAATTCATGGACATTATCGACCGACCGTCATGTCATGTAAGCACACTTTCCATTGCCCAAGAGCTAAATATTGCACAAAACATCGTTTGGAACCATCTAAATAAGGCTGGATACAAAAAGAAGCTCGATGTATGGGTGCCACACGAGTTAACACAAAAAAAACCTCATGGACCGAATTTCTATCTAGGAATCGCTGCTGAATTGCTACAAAATCGACTCATTCCTGAAGCGGTTGGTGACTGGTGATGAAAAGTGGATCACTTACGACAACGTCAAGCGACAACCATCCTGGTCGAATTGCGGTGAGCTGACGGAAACGGTGGACAAGCTAGGATAGACGGCCAGGAAAGTTTTACTGAGTGTTTGGTGGGATTGGCAGGGAATCATCTACTATGAGCTGCTTCCCTAAACTCTTAACTCGGAAATGTACTGTCAACAATTGAATCGTCTGAAGGAATCATTTGGCCAATAGGAGAGAGGAATTGTGTTCCATCAGGATAACGCAAGGCCACACACATCGATAGTGACTCGCCAGAAGCTCCGGGAGTTTGGGAGGTTCTTATGCATCCACCTTATAGTCCAGACCTGGAACCAAGTGATTAGCACCTGTTCCTATTTATGGCGAACAATTTTGCTGGTGAAAAATTCGCTTCAAGAGAGGCTTGTGAAAATCGACTGTATCATTTTTTTGCCAATAGGGACCAGAGCTTCTATGAGAGCGGCGTAATGAAATTACTTTCAAAATGGCAACAAGTTATCGAACAAAACGGCGCATATTTGACTTCAATCGGATTATTCTAACTAGGGTAAATAAAGCCTTCAATTTCATGCAAAAATAATGGATTTCTTTTTATTACACCATAACAAAATTTTGATTCCTATTATTTAAGCTTGTATTTTTAGGCCTAGACTATTACAATATCAATATTTTTAAAACATTATGCAATGAAGACTATTTTTTCATATAAAATTTTTCGGTTCTGAGATTACAATTGTAAATTTAAATAGTTTTTTTTTTACTTACTAGTTTTTGTAACGGAACAACAAAATGACATTGATTAAATGATTTTATTATTACTGTTATAGAGAATTATAAATTTATTAAATATGATATAAGCTAACAGGTTAATACAGAAATGCATTTTTCTTTTTCTTCTCAGCGTAGTAATTTCTATGTGTTGCTCATTTTATATCTATTTTCTCTAATAAAATGCTCGCATTATTTCTGGGTAGCAATCAAAAGTAGGTACATGCGAATATTTTAATCTTGTTATAGTCGATGCTGTAGTTTTTCTTGTTTAGCACGTGTTTCGGTACCTAATCGTTATCTGGGTGTTCAAGTTTGGTAAGTTATTAGTGTTCTTTTATTGTACATTGGAAACTTTTTCTTATTGCTTAATATAACTTTTTGTTGTTGAATGTCTGGATAGAGTGATACTTAATAAGCAACAGCAATAAAATTATAACTAGGTAACAGAAAAAATGTACATTTATAATAACACTAGATTTTATTATTCTAATTAAAAATAACAAAGAAGAAATATTTATGATTACTGACCGGTTAATTATCCTATTTTGAATTAGATTGTTATCATTAAATTTATATAAATGTGTTGTATATAACGTGTTTTCCGATTGACTAACCAACCAAAAACAAATTTTGGAAGTTTCCGTAATGACCTATCTGTTTGTCTATTCAGGAGCTGGAAATAGAAGTACTTTCTGAGATAACTTACGAAACTGCGAACATCAATGTAAGTGTAAGGATGCATAAAAATAATACAAAGTGCAATCATAATTTTGTTATGTGCAATAACCGTAAGATTCATACAAATGGGATAATTTGAACGGATTCTCTATATAAAAATATAAACCTCTAATAGTGTGATAACAACATAATTGGAATTTGTGGTAAAATCATTAATGTATGTATTATTAACGATTACATTGAACACTTCTCCTACTGCTCTGAAAGTAACGTAATAGGTGTCTGTAAAGTTAGCACACTTAAAATACTAAGAATTTTAATAGTACTTTTATAGTTCTATTAAAATTCTAATGTAATATTTAAAATACTTTTGGTATTATTCTATTGCTGTAGCAGTTACAGTTGTCATTTTGTTTCTCTGATTACCGTTAACGTCTTGCGTTATCCTGCAAATCTTGCTTTTTTTACATTTCTAGCTTTTACTCATTTCCTTTGTTTATTCCCTTGAACTGGTTCTGTGATTTACTTTTTTACACTGGACATACAGTGGCGTCTGTACAGTCTTGGTATTTTTCTCGGAAACATCTGAGGCAACACATTTCTCTATTCGAACTTGCAATTATGTCTAGTATATCTTAATTTTCAGCACATTTAATCATACAAATTCTCCATCTACTTGGCTATTCACAACCACTATGGCATTTTGGTTGCTCACGAAAGCAGGCTTAGTTATGTTAAAAGTGTTTTAGTATGATGTTTGTCCCCTGTATAAGAGATATTCTCGGTACGTTCACTTTCCACTACATTGCTGTGACGTCGAAACGTAGTTCGATGAAAGAAAGATCATTTTTACGGTGGAATAACGCGTACATCGCGCATTCGTGAGAGTATTGGACAAAATATTGTTGCGACATTAGCGAAAGTCTCTATTGGGTTACGCATTTGTTCTTTATTTTTGTGGTTTAATTTAATTTTTTGGTAATTGTCTGTAGCGGGTTTCCATGCCTCTACACGTGTTTTTTGTCTGTGGAGATAATAGGCGGATGTTGGAAAATTTCCATGATAATATCACGCTACTGTAGCTAACGCTATTTACCTTTCAAGTGGTTGGATGCAATTGTCACCGTATTGGAGGAAACAATTACCGAAATACTGTATTTAATTTGGGAGAAACTTGGTGCATTTGATTATTTTTTAGTAACCGTATGTACGTTTAGTTATATTTCAGCAAATTAAAATTTTGTTTTGTGTGTAATATAAGATTAGACGGTGCGCTCTGGTTTTCTACGTTATTGAGAGTTGTATTTTGAGAGTAAAAACTATTATTATATAGAAAACAATGAAGATGTAGTTATTACTTTGAATTTAAACCACACAATTTCAAACTATTGTTTGAATAACTACAACTTCATAGTTTTCTTTATAATAATTAACTATTAGTGACTTTTTATCCACGTAGGTGGCGTTATCCATCAATTTTGCAATTTATTTGCTGTTCGAATGTAAAAGTTAGGGCGATAAGGTCATTTTGTTGTACGACGTGTTGCCCTACCGAAAACTTATTTTATATTTTGTCTGGGATACCGACCTACTTGATCAAACTCATATAAATATATTTATGTATCTTCTAACGTGTTGTCTGTGATAAAATAAATATACTCTGTGTTACCACTTCTGTCTTGTCATTTGTTACAGCTTCGGGTAGATTTAAACGACGTTTTCCACCCTAGTCTTTTATTGTTTTGACGCTTTATTAAATTTATTTTATAATTTAGCACCACGAAGCTTACGACTCAATCACTGGAATAACTGAGTTAATCGTCACGTTTTTCAGTTACGAGAAAAACCACGTAACATATTCTAAACCTCTACTCTGTTTATTGTCTTTTTTTGCCATTCATATTTTTTCTTTGTTTGAAGCCGCATCCACATTGGTGATATAAACCGCAGTCGTTTTGATCTACGTTGTAGTCTTATCTCTATGTTTATCTTTTTCTTTAGGTTGTGTCATTTTATTTATTTCTGTCTTCTAAATGATCAGTTTTCCGTTCTTGTTTTTTTTAAATCTTTTTACTTCTAGTTCTGATTGCTCTGGCTATTTTTAGTTGTTATTTTTTTAGCTTCTTCGCGTGACTGGTCGTTTGTATTTACCATTATAGAATGTGTGTGTGTTTTTTTTATATAATTTATTTTATTTCTTACTGTTATTTATTCTACACACTTCGTCGATGTCATCAATAAGGTCGTAGTATTTTTTATCTTTTTTTTCTCATTTAGACCAATGATAAGGCATGAACACTTTTATTAACTTTGTTTTCTCGGTTTTTGTTGCTTCTGTTCTAGAAAACATCTATTTATAGATAATATTCCGTTTGTTTTGTTTTCGATTTTAGTGTGTAGATGAGTTTAGACACTGTTTTTGTATGTGAGTATACGGAGGTTAAGTGTTTTTAGAGCTGAAATTATTTTTTTAGGAGACGTTAACTATTGAACTGTAGTGATTCAGTATTAATAACCTATTAGGACTGCGTTGGTGATTGTATTAGAATAATTATTATAACGTATATTTTTTATCAGTGGCGGCTTCTCTATTAGGTCACTCGGACAATGACCCTCCAAAATGAATTAGAAAATTATTTTATTTACTTTAAAATTACAAGGACTCGCGTTTAAATCAAATTATCAGCGTTTGAATTTCAATTTTCATTGTAAGCGCAACATATGCGAAAACTTACGAATTTACCCGAGGCTGTTGTGCTTTATAGTCCCTGTGTATTATATTGTATTATATAATGCAGCCGAATCGTAAATGATACTTATTGTAGTCAAGAGTGCAACACGCATAATACAATCTTATGTGAATTAGAAAAAGACAACTAAATGGTTTCTGGGTTGTCAGCCGAGTCCCATTTCGCGTACTCAATGCAATGCTTACGTCATTTATTATCTCCGCAATACGTGTTTGGAAAGCAAAAATGCTGGAATGCACATTTTTTATCTCATACGACAAACTGTGCACTCGCTTTTTTAGTTGTTTGATAATATTTGTTTGTAACCAATGTCATTGACTTTCACAGGTTAAAAGAAAATAAATTATGTTTAAGTACATATTACCGTTTTGTTTGATAAAAAAATGAATCGCCAATAATAGTTTAAATTTTGAAAGACGTTTAGAATTTAAAACCAATGGTCGTCCTCGGCCTTTACTTCAAATTCGACAAACAAGTAAACATAAAAATAAAGAAGTACACCGTAATTTTAAAGAATCTATGTACGATTTATCAGAATGGATTTGTGGATGTGAAGAAACATGGAAAAATCTTTAATTGAAAACATTGTAAATTGTTATCGATCATTTTGCTAATTCTAAAGATAGACGAATAGATTTTAAATATAATTCGCTTTAATGCAAAATAGTTTTTTTTACTTTTTGTGATAATTGCGTTTTTTTGAATATTTCAAAATGACCCTCTGGTATGATTGGCCACCAGCCGCCACTGTTTTTTACAATGTAATTTTTATATACATATTTTTTACGTACATTTATACTAAATTTGCATCAATTAAAAAATAATATAATATATAACAAAGCTTATTTACGAAGCAACGTTATAAACTATTATATTGCGTACTACATGTATTTTAACTAAAATATCAATAATTCAAACAATGGTTTAATTTATTACAACCAAATAAACAGAAATTTGCAACTACCGCCCGTTCAATACAAATACTTAACTTCCGATTTGGTGAATAGCGTTCACTGTATTTAATTAAATAGTGTTTTTTTTATTATTTAAGCACTAGCAATGCTTTTTTAGTTATTACGATTATTGAATGTTGGTGTTTTGTTATGGATATTTAATTTATAAATTAAAAATGTGAATTATTACGATTGTATTTGCGATTAAGTTTCTGCAATTAAAAAAAGTTTCTAAATTAACTTTTAAGGCAATCTGAAGTGTAATTATTGTATTAGTCAAGGAAATAATTTTATCTTACTATAAAAAACTGGCAAAAATTTGTTTTTTCTACGTTGTTATATTAATTATGTACTTTGTATAAAGCTGTACAATAAATTAAATCTATTACCAATTTACTTAAATTCATAAAAAAATCATTCGTGCAAATAACAGAACGTTTTGTTATTTTTTGAATGCATAAAGTTATAATATTGTTCCACAATAGCTAACAACGTTAAATTAAGCACATCAACATCAAAGTGACGCCCAAGTTGAGCACGTCCTTGTCAAAGGCTTATATGACAGTGTTGTACAAACAGGCACAGCTTGGTGTATTGCTAAGTCCAGTCACGACCATCTCCCGTAAGCAACAATGGCCTCTGAGACGACACTACTAATTGCATTGGTTCCCCAGCGCCTTAGAGTTTTGTTATATCGAAACTACCGCAGATCATTGCTAACTCAACAGCTCTTTATGTGTATCTATAACTAAATTCCTAATAATACAAAGGATCTAAACAAATAGGCGTAAACATTAATTTTTCTTAATTTAGTTACAGTACAATAGTCGTTTATAACATAATTTATATAGCGTCAGATCCCTCATTCTTAGATTATTTTAGATAACACTAAATTGTTCTTTTAACTCCCAATAAACAATTAACTCTTGAAAATAACTAGTAATTCGTCGTTTTAATTAATTTCTTAGATACGATCATTCTATAGCTAATTGGATTATTGAGGTCAAAACTAATCATTTTGCTCTTTTTTTTCAAAATTCAAAATGGAATTAAATGTTCAAGCATCTCGTGCGTACACATCGTTTACCAGATTACACCAGTCGTAAGTCTTAATTAGAATAATAGCTAAATCATTATCCATTTGCAAAATATTCTAAGAATCTCTGAACTAGCGAAACAATAAAGTATTATTAACGGCGTTCTTTTGAGAGCTTTATATGAAATCCATCTTTTATAGCAATTTACCCCTTAATCTCATTAGTAGTAATTACTCCCTATTGTAAACGTAGTACGTAATATGTGTATTAGAAGATTTCTCTTAGACAGAAATTTCCTTGCTATTTCTTTTCTAGTGGGTTTTCTTCATAAATATTATGTGCAGGGTAAAATTAATTGATTTTTTTCAAACATTAACTGAAATTTAATTAACAGAAAGGTCAGAGCAGTGTGCGTTAAATAATTATTTAATCGGTTCTTATATTTTAATATCGACCAAGTAACTGTAAGTAAGTTTAATTTTACATTGATATCACACAATGAAAATTTACTAATCGAAAAACGTTTATACTAATGCTTGTTAATATTTTTGGTTTTATCACATTTTGAATAAAGGTATTCGGAAAGTACTCTGCATTTCTTTATTTTTTCAAAAAGTTTGCTGTTACTGTAAAATTAAGTATAAATTGTGTATGTTTTTATGTTGTTAATATAATAAAAGTTGAAATTAACCGAATGTACAAAAAATATCATCAATTGTTAATATAGAGTTGAGAGTGCTAATGCCGGTTCAATGTCAAAAATTACAGCAGAAAATTACGACACTATGACAGATTCACTGTTGAATTTTTTAGTCGATCGATAATCTGTAAATATGAAATGTAAGAGTTCACTATTAGCAAGGGTTTCACTTTTTTTACTGTGAATGTTAAATAAATTGCAACAAAATTGCTTATTCACATTTTTTTTAATACTCAACGTCGTTTTTTTTGTGCGGTTTAAATAATGTTTGGAAATGGGTTTAGATTGAGAACTACATTCTAATTAATTAATATTTTTTGTATCAAGCTATATTTAAGTACTTTAAATAAAATCAATTATCAATTGTTTGCTTAATAGTATTACACATATTTCAAATTTAATAATTTACTTATAGAAAAAATAAGGTAGTAATGAGCAACCGGTGATTATACACTGATTTAAATATTTTAACACCAGCTATAGAAAACTTCATTAAAGAAAAATTTGAAATAGGAATTAAGATTGAAGAGATTTACAAAATTAATGCAAAAAATTTTGGTAATTCTAATCAAAGATTAGAGACAAAAAAAATGTCTTAGTGAAGAACAAAGAAAGTAAGAGAAAAACAAAAACAAATCACAAAAAATGCGAACGCATAAAAATATTGTTAAACACGTCAAAATTGGATTTGACAAAATTTTACATCTACGTGGAATGGAATATAAACACAGAAAAATTAGAAAAGATAAAAAAAACTAAATCGCCATTTTAAGGTTGAATATACCATGACTAAAAATGCAAAAATAAGAAAAACGAATAAACAGAGCAAACATTTTAAATTTATATAATGAGTATAAAATACGTCGAATAAATTAAAAATAATAAAACACTAAAGAAATTAGATTGTATAAGTATGAAAGGAAAATGTCGTGATCAATATTGTGGTATAATTTTGATTAAAAAAAGTTACTTCTTAGTAGAACGACGCAGTTAAAAAAAGTACAAATATAAACTGTATAAACATAAGAAGAAAGGTTAAAAATGTTAGAATGGAAGCCATCAGACGTCGTGGGAGGATTTTAGGAAGAGATTAGAACAAACGAATTGTGATTTATTTTAGACCTAATTAAAACAAAGAAAAAAGAAATTTTAGATCATAGTGTGTGAAATGAAACACTTGTTTTATACGAAGATGAAGGCGAAAAATACGTCAAAGAGATGATAAGTAGAAAATCATAAAATCATGATAGATAGCACATGATTAACAAAGTAAAGAGGAAAAAAGAAAGTAAGGAAGAAGCACAAGGGGAGGTGAGTGAGCTGAGAGTATTGTTTTGGAACGTAGCGGACATAAAAAACAAGGAACAGGATTTTTGGAAGTACATCAAGGAACAGGATGTAGTGGGACTACAGTAGAAATGGATGGAAGAAAAAGAATAGGAGTGGTGGGAAAAAGACTTGCCGGAGGAATTTGAGTGGGTGGTGCAACATGCAGAAAGAGAGAAGAATAAAGGGAGAGCAAAGGGGGGATAATAACGGGAATAAGAAAAAACTGGTTGAGTCAGGAAAAGAAAGAGAAAGAGCAACAGAGAAGAGGAGTTGTAGAAAAGAACATACAGTGGGGAAAAACAAAAATAAAAGTGGTGACGGTTTATAGCACTAGAATAAAAGAGACAAGGAAAAACATAGAAGAGAGGGAAGAGGGATTGATAATAGTAGGAGGGAATTTTAACGCAAGAATAGGGGAAGAGGGAGGAATACAAGAAAGAAATGGGACAGGAAAGAGACAAACAAAAACAAAGTGATCAATAAAGAGGGAGAAGAACTGCTGGAAATGTGCAACGAAGGGTGGGAAATAATGAATGGGAACAGAGAAGAAGAAGGAATGGGGCAATATACGTACATAGGAGGAAGGGGAGAATCAATAATAAAAATTTTGTAATGACAAATAAAGAGGCTGGAGAAAAGGTGAAAACATTTAAAGTGGGAGAAAGGGTAGAGTCAGATCATCAACCACTGGAATTGACAATGAAAGGAAGAGAAAGAGAAGAGAGAGAAAAGATGAGGAGTACCTAATAAAAAAAAGGTGGACAGAAGAGGGTATAAAAAGATATAAAGAGATTAGGGAAAACGGTATGGGTAGGGAAGGGATTACAAGAGAGTGTGGAGGAAATGAGAGCGATGATGAAGAAAGCAACAAAGAAAGTCAGATTTAGAAAGTGGAAGGGGGAGAAAATAGGAATGAAGAAATGGTGGGATAGAGAATGCAAGGAAGCAAAGAAAAATGCAAGGAGAGCATTAAGACAGTGGAAAAAAGGGAGGAAAGAAAAATAAGAATACAAAGAAGCAGTAAAAATATACAAGATAACATGCAAGAGAAAGAAGGAAGAAAACAGAAAGATACAAGAGGAGCAGATCAAAGGAATAAAAACGGAAGATGTATGGAAGTACCTAAAGAAAGAAAGGAAAAAAACATGACGACAAAGGGAATACAAATTAAAGAATGGGAGATATATTTTAGGAACCTGCTGGGAGGGGAAGAACAAAATCAGAAAAAAGAAAAGACGCAGTAGTAAGACGGGAAGAAGGAGACAGGGATAGAATAAATGAAGACGAAGTAATAGAGGCAATAAAGAAGATAAATAAAGGAAAAGCAACAGGAGAAGATGGGATACAAGGCGAAGAGTGGGTATACGGGGAAGAAAATGTAGCAAAACGAATGACGGAAATACTAAACAAAATATGGAAAGGGGAAGGATTCCCGGAGAGATGGAGAGAGGGAATAATATGCCCAATCCATAAAAAAGGAAAAAGAAATAAAGTCAAGAATTACAGAGGGGTAACATTATTAAGCACGGCATACAAATTATATGCGACAGTACTACAAGGAAGACTACAGAAGGAAATAGAGGAAAGAAGTTTGGTACCAGACAGAAAAAGCGGGATTCAGAAAAGGAAGAAGAGTGATAGACAACATATATATATATATATACTGAAACACTTGGCGAATAGAGAGCTAGAAAAAAAGAGGGAAAATGGTGGCACTATTCGTAGATCTAAAAGCCGCTTTTGACAAAGTGAACAGGGAAAAACTGTGGGAATACATAAAGAGAAAAAAATCAATGAAAGATTAATAGAAAGAATAGAGGAAATCTACGAAGAAACGAGGAGCAGGGTCAAAGTGAATGGGGAAGAAAGCGAGAAATTCATTATAAAGAGAGGATTGAAACAGGGATGCCTACTGAGCCCAAGCCTGTTCGCAGTATAGATAGATAGATATACATTTATTTCTTTAGACCATAATATACAGTATAGAAAACGTCAAATAAAAACCACAACTGAATAAAATATCACAGCGTACAGTTACAGTGTTACAGCAAAATACTCATCTAAACTATCAAATGAATGCAAAGATATAGAGAATAAAAGCAACAAAAAGAAAAAAATGATAGCACGTTTCAGATGTGGGAACGCGGAGTTAGGTAACAAATATTGGAAAAAAGAAGAAGAAAAGATGTGCAGCCTATGTGGAGATGAAACGGGGGACCTTAGCCACATGAGAGAGAAATGCAGTGAATTAAGAGAAGAGGTTATGAAAATATAGGAAATTTTAGACGAAAACGGAAATGAAGCGGAGTGGATGGAAGAAGTATGGTGATGGAGGAAAAAGTTAAGAAGAGAGCAGGGGTATTGAAATGTATTTAAAAAAAACAAAGTAAATAGAATGTAAGGTAGTAATTGTAAAGCACGGACCAATTTGTAAGCTTAGGCAACAAATAAAGTTAAACTTAAACAAAATAAGTCATTTATGGCATATCATCTTAAAGCGGGCATGGGAAGAACAGAAACGGAAGAAATGTCAAACATTTACGAATTAGTTCTTGGATAACGAGAACGTATGATTGCAAGTCACAATTAAGACTCAAAGTGGATTTATCATACATTTTGTTTGCTAATAAAGCAATTTATTAATAAAATTTCGAGACATGGAAAAGAGCCATATTTTGATTTGTGGAATTTGAAAAACTATGCAATGGAGAAGGCATCAAAAATTTTTAGTACAAAAAACCCATTCTGTTGTTCCGTATTAGAACATGGACTATTAGGAACAATACAAAGAGTTCTTAAACTTCTATGATGATGAAATTTATTAAGTGAAAGAAATTTTTAAAATAATGCAAAAAAAAACAATTGCGGTGGTGTGATCATTTACAAAGGTTAAGAGAGGGTAGATAAATAAAAAATATGTGAAGCAAGAACATTAAACAGAAGATGCAGCCTTAAACTGAAGGTTAGTTCAAATTAAGTCATCAGTGGGGCGATGAAATTCACTGGATTTTAAACAGCCAAGCCATTATTTTGTAGTTTTTGGTATTGCAGTAACTGTACGGAATATAACGAGTAAGGAATGGTAGTCATTATCAACGAGTATGAAAGTTTACAGCCGAGTCGTGCTGAAAGCGAAGCTGCATTTGATACGATTTGGCAATGCACATTACGAATTATACACTATTGAAAACAAAAAAGTGACGAGGAAAATAAATAACCTAAATTTAAAAATTTGCGTTGGTATTACCTAAATCGTACTACTGATTCCTACAGTCACAACTAAGCAATTATATGTCAGAACTTATATTTATTTTATAGGTGTAACTATTATTTAATTTTTGATATTAGGCATTTATTTAAAAAACGGGATTATAATTTACGTGTTTAAAATACATGTAATGTTAGTTAATTAATTACTACTTTAATTTCTTAACACATTAATTTCAAGTAAGAAATCTATTCATGCCGAACCCTGAATCGTTAACAATGTCGTCAAGTTCTTTCGACAAATACGAAGTTCATATGTAAACGTTTTTCTTAAAAGCTGGAACAGAGTGGATGTGACTTATAAACCTAATGAGCTATATTTGTAAATGCTGAAGGATAATTTGTATTGGTGTTATTCTAAATAAGTAAGCTTTACTAATACGAATATCTTATTTGAAGAAGTGGTTGTTTCAATTCAATTGTTCTGGAGTATTCTTTTAATCTTTTTATAATGATCATTTGCGTTTAGAAAATGCAAGATAAAGCTAATTGCATCAATGGATCTAATATGACACAAAAATATTTACTGCAAAGTTGGTTCAAATATAAGAAATGTTGCGACAAAAGGAGATTGTTAAAAGAACAACTGTATTGCAGCTTAACAATCTAGTTACTTAAGAAAATGATACTCGAAGAGGAAACAAGAAGTCAGTTACAGAGGTACAGACAACAGTAAATACTTTTGCTTATTATTTTAAATATGTAATTTTTTCATCGTATCAACGAGTCATTTGCATTAGTCTTGCAACACAAGTTGATACTATAATAACTTTATATACTTTATTATAACTTAAGTACAAAGTGTTTATAATTAATTTTCTAGTATGCTGTTTTATTCAGTGTAAGCTACAGAACCAATTAAAATATTTGTAACAAGACAGCGACACTGTGCGAACTGAACTGTCGAAGAATGCCAAAAGACAACCGGTCTTTCCTAAATGCAGTTCAAAAAACTGATCGAAATTAATAAATACTCACTTAAAGTTAATTTAAACATTTTGTTATTGCAAATTGACTAATTTTGTTGTTTGACTGATTCGATTATTTAACCTGTCGAACATACAAATTCCAACGTTTGCAAACATAAAATATTTAATATCTAAATTTAATAATTATGGTACCAGGAATATTTGTACAATTTTTCTAAATTATGCTTTCATAATTTATTATCCTGTACTGTAATGAAATTGACCTGTAAGGAAATGATTAAGACCTATACGAAAATAAAATTGCTCATAAGTAAAGAGTAGAAGTTGTTGGTATTTGCAGTTTTTTGTGTTATTGCAATTTTCCAGCAATTTTTAACAGTATTGCAATATACCTTGCAATTAAATTAAAAAAGTTCTAATTTTTTCTTCCGGTTTTCTTAGTAACAACGGTAATAAATATCATATTTACCTTATCTTAAAGTTTGTTATGCGTGTAACCGTATAATAACTTATGAGATTATGTTACCTACCGATATTTTCATTGTTTACAATTTTATAAAG
Organism: Aquatica leii; assembly: GCA_035610365.1. Taxonomy (NCBI): domain Eukaryota; kingdom Metazoa; phylum Arthropoda; class Insecta; order Coleoptera; family Lampyridae; genus Aquatica; species Aquatica leii. The sequence goes on along the minus strand of CM069433.1, from coordinate 82,572,993 downwards.
TTTTTGGTAATTTTGAGATGTTATTTACTAATTAAGATGCCTAAATTAAGTGGATTAGTTTTAAGTAAGCTAAATACGTGCATTAAAACATACAGCACTAACTGTGAAAAACCAGTTGATGCTACTTGTTAAATTGGTATGTTATTAATTAATTCTCTTATTTTATGCATAAGTATAACATAAATACTTCTAGAGGCACAGTTTCGATGTTTTTAATTATATATAAACGTGTACTAATTGATCAAAAACTTAATTTTATGGAAGAACACTAATAAAGGTATACATTGATAGATTATAATCAGAATAATTATATATCTGTTTGTATTTCATTCATATAATTTTTTTTCTCTTTTATACTGCAATTTTCCTAGTTCTTAATACAATTTTAGAAAATTTTATATGCAATTATGGCGCAATCTTTAAAGATTTTTACTGCAACAACTTCCGCTTTTTAGTCATAAGGAATGCACAACGTTGCCTAATCGCTAATAAACATGCAATGTGTTGTATCATCTGTTAATCGTAGAAAAAACGTATTCTCCTTCTTTTACAATAGTCATCTGCCGAAAAAACCATATTATTGTATAATTTGACCCCGATTTTACTTTCATTAACACAGTTGCGACGTGACTTTAAAAGTTTAATGTTAATAAAGTAACACGTATTTTTTTTTAGTCATTTTTTGTTCTGTTATTTATAATAAACTTTCTATTTTTTATTAAAAATATTTTGTTGGAAACTGTTTACAAAGTTGAAATATGTTATTTTTCAATGTGTTCAGATCGTGCTTTTATCTGATTTACATTTTAGCCTTCAGGATCAAGTCTAACGCAGACGCAAAATAATTTGTTTGTGAAATATCGTATATTAGAGAAATTCGTGTTTTAATGTTAAATAATTAAATTTAATTACTGATATGCAAAGAGCTGTAATGAGATATTTTCTGTAACAAATAAATTTGTATTGTAATAAATGGTTATAAATATTCGTGTTATTGTTTGTGTTAATAGAATAAAGATATAATATATCATTGATACTTTAGGATTTACGAAGCTGAGATTTATAAGAATTACAGACAAAAACCCTCCGGAAGGGACTACGGTGCGTAACGAGCATAACTGTCTCCCTATTCGTGTAGGCATTAGAACACAAATCTATGGAATAACGAAACGGAAAATGTAGAAACGTATTGAGAAAACTAGCCAAAACAATATTTACTAGTGTTAATCGTGCGTGAAACATATTTTAATGCGCAGTAGTTTCCGTAATGTTACTACTAAAAATTGAACGTTGTTTGAAAAATGCTTTCGGGAAATTCCGCTTCTATGTAAAAATCATAATTGAACTCTGACTCATATGCAATTAATAATATCTAGTTCAATTATGTTCTACTCTATGATGTAATTACAACAAAGATATTATCTCTATACTGTAATCACATGACACTCGCTCCACCGGATACTAGATAACTATGTAACCTGATCTAATTTAGTCCGCTTAGCGGTTACGGTAGAGCGAAGCGGCCTCCTGTGATCTAACGACATTATTACAGTACTATTAATTATTGCATCTTCCCACATTTTCCGTCCTTACTACCTAGACAGCTCACAGGTGCATGTTAAATGTATAAGTCCTTAACTTTGATTAGAACACTTGGTTTAGATTGCCTCATTTAGCAATTACTTTAATTAATATTCGTTATCGTAAAATTTCATAATTCAATCATTTCTTATTCAACGTCGCTAATAATTGTTGCTTAACGTTTTTCTCTAAATACGTATATACTATTTGCATTTCTTGTAGAATGTTTAAGTATAAAATATGGCCATTAGCCTGTATTCGATAAGGGAGCAACGGTGCTTTCAAAAGACACATTGAAGAGGAAATAATGTTTTGAAAATAGCATCCGCGTATCCGTTTTTCCATGAAGTTGGCCGCTCTTCCAAGCTTACATCAGCTCGTATCTGTAATACAAACAATTTCAGTATTCCAAATCTACTTTGAAAAGTTACTCTTTGTTCTTTATCCTTTATAAAAACCTACTCTATACAGCAAATTGTTTCTAATAACAGAAAACTGAACACAACCGGCGCGGTTTATCAGAAAATTTTAATCATTAATGGAACGTTTGAAGTTTGATCAGTGTTTATAGGTATTACTGATTATTTTCTTCCTTAATTATTCATTACACAAAGGCCTATAAAATTATTCTCTATTACTGCGGATGTATTAATTTTTAACTAAAACTGCATTTAGATGAAAATGCAACAAGTAAATCAAAATACAAATTGTTAATTTGTTTCACAATAAATATTTGAACCGATTGAATTCGTAATTAAGTAGTAAATTCATTAAACTTTTATTTGAAGTTGTGTGTTGGAACGCTTTAGAACTTAGAGGTAAACAAATATGTTGTACTAGAGTTTCAGTAATAATAAAACGAAATATAAAGAACGTGCGCGCGTGTAACCGCAATATTTCGATTTCGTTCTGTTGCAGAATCTTTTTCGGACATTTTAAGATTAATATAACGAGATTGCTAAAGGTGTGTGTCATAATTTACATTAGTATTGAACTGTTAAAGTTAGAACACCCTACTTTATCAGTTACAGAATCGGGACTAATTTTTAACCATATTACAATTTCGTGCAACTGTAGGCTAGTTCTATTCTGCTAAAAGGGCTTTACTCTAGGGTAACATTAGCTTAAAAAATACACGTACAACAACGCATGGGAAAAATTTTTATATCGACAATTTTTTTATTTAGTTTTTAATGATTAAATTTCAAATGAACTGTAATGAAACTATAACGGCTGGCATTTTATACAAATGAAATCGTGTTAAGAAACCCAACGTAATTTTTATCTGCACAATTTCCAATCACTTTTATAAAATAACAAAATTTATTACATGCAATCATGAACAATCTAGACACTTAGAATAATTCTTTATTATTTTATGGATATTTTCAATTATTTATAAGTACTACTTGTAATAACAATTAATTTACCTTACTGTAGATGTAGACAAATAAAAATATAATTACTATATAATTTTTGTGTAATTAATATGTGTGTTACAAAGTAATATAATAATTGTAGTCACTCATAATTAATTACAATACACTAAAATGGAAAACATTTTATAAATAAATAAATCTAAATAGGAAAATAAATGCAATATAGGGATCGTATTTATATAACAAAAAAAAATCGTGAAATTTATCTACAACTTCAATTTTCTGTACAATACGTATTAGGTGTCAGATATATTCTCGAGTAAAGAATTTTCAATTGAAGCAAACGTTCACGAGATAAAAGTCAGGATAAAACAAAAGAAGTCGAGGGGTGTTTAGAGGTAGCAATTTAGTGAGTCTGTAATAGAACTTTTATCTAGTCGTTAACGTAAATAACTATAATTTAGTAGAAGATTATCTTTCCGTTGCACAAAGAACAGCTGTGTTAGCGTTTTCACAAATTCTTATGAAAGTTTTCTATGAGGCTATTGGTAAAACTTGAACATATGCCAACGAATCTGCAAATAATTGTAGTTTTCTTCTTTAAAAACAGTTTTTATTGCTGCATCAATAGTTTCTGTAACTAAAAACTGCCAAGGAAACTCTTATTTCGTTTATTTAAGCTATTTTAGTATTTCGAATTGTTTAAAAGGAGGTTTTCGAGCAAACTTAAATGCAATTAAGCTAAACAAACGATAATTAAACTAAAGTATTTGAGTACTCCGTTTTCGTAAACTGGAAGATAATAAAACGTAAAGTAAAAAGAAATTAAAGAAATTTGAATTTGCGTAGTCATATCTTTTTAAAAATAACGACGACAATAAATTTAACAGTTACTTTATATGAATTTATATAGTATTTTGAATTATATCTGGATAGTGGCTAATCTTAGAGATTCATGTAGCAAGACTCAAACGCATTTCGTTAATTCTGAAAAAGCTGTAGGGAAGAGTAAACTAAAAAGTTTGAAGACACGGAAGCTCTAGGTGTAGAGTAATAATCGTAAAGAAAAATCAGTTTTGACACTTTTAGCTATTTTGTAGGATAATACGAGAGAAAAAGAAATGACTCACTTATAATTAAACGTCCCACTTGGTTATATTTGTGAGGTGGTACCGCTGAGATAGGGTAATAGGGCCGTTTTCTGCTGCATTCATAATTTTGCGTGCAAGATCAACGAAGCATAAAGAATAGGGGTGGCTGACGGAACGTGGTTCGTGAATGCTACCCAGTAACAAGCGGTTTAGTGTCGGAAAACAACCCTAGGCTTCCATCATAACGAATGTATTTCACGTAGTTAAACGTTATAGATAAGCAATTTTTAATTCTTTCTTTTTCGTACACATTCATCAATTTTGTTTTTACTAACACGACGTCGGGCCATCAACCTGCAACACTTCACGGTATACGTAGGTTTTAAATTATTTTTATGATAAGTGTGCCGTTAAATAATAAATAAGCAACACAAATAATAACGTTAATTCACACGCTTAAGTAGAATTAGACGAGAGGGTGACATTTAAATTAATTTTATACACAATTCTTTCGATGGCCACTTTTACAATTAATTTATATTCTTTGTAATTACCTAAGATGATTATTAAAAATTAAAACCAATATGTTTGTGTGAGATTATTTTAAAAGCAACACTTTGAACCGAGACAAAAATATTTTCCAAATACCGTTAGACCAAATTGTATCTTTGTTCTTGTAAATTCTTCTTAGTTTATATCTGGCAACGATTTATTTAGGAGTACATTAGTTTAATGAACACTTTCTTTTTTTCTTTATGTTTTGATTGCTTTTGGCATATATTTAAAAATTAATTTTTTATTTTAAGTGCATATAATAACACTGAGGAGTATGTAAGTATATCTATATTCACATGTAGGAAACTATGAAGTTGTTATCTATATTCTGATATACCATAAAAATGCTCCCTGTATTTGGGTTTGCTTAATAAGGGTGTTATGAAAGTGTATATACAGTGTACACTTAACCCTAGAACGATAGCTTTGTTTTTAATCAAATTCCGGCAGGGATAAGTAAATTTTATTATTATTTTATTGTAAGTATGAAAAGGTTGTTTGCAGAGAGTAAAAGGATCTTCTGTTAATTATAAAACGTGGTATAAAATAAAAATAACGCAATTACTGTTGTATTGCCATGTTACTATCAACCGTTTTTGAAATTGAATGTAACATAGTAACCAAGTGTCATTTCCTTTGATGACGAAAGACTACATATTCGTATATATATGTATGTAGTTGAAAAAGTAGCATAATATAACCATATTTTAATAAATTCGTTTACAAGCATCACAGCTATAATTAACAAACACGTCGTCATAATATGTTTATTCGTTTCACTATGGTCTAAATTACAGTTCAGTAATACTTTTGTGATGCCGAAAACGAGACAAATCATAAAAGTAATTCCTTTTGCCACTATCATAATTTTTGTATGAATATGTTTGTACTAATTACTACTTTTGTTCTATGATCGTATATGATTTGTTAAAAGTTTTTAAGTATTTTATTATAGGTATTGGCCTTTAACACTAGAACCGCCACTGATTGTAAAACCCTTAAAGCGCCACTTGTTAAATTGACCCATTCTATAATTTATAGGTAAAAGTCGGAATAAGCTTTATTTTAAAAAATGTATCTATTCCAAAAATCTAATACTACTAAAATGGTTAAGTTTATAGAAACACAAAGTTAGAACGTTGTAAAGTTCACGAAGGGCCAAATTGACCTCTTCGGCGGTTCTAGTGTTAAAGCTTATATAGTGGTTATTCGTGTATATGTATCACGGGGTTGCTCTACAGCTATCACTGTTCCCTGGTTCCCAGTTTACAAATTTATTTATCATGTTATTGTATATTTTTTAGTTCTGTTTCTATCATTGTTTCCTTAACTCTTGTTGCTTCGCTGTTCTTTGGAAGTTTCTATGGCGAGGTTGATTTTAAGGGGCGAGATTGATAATCACATAAATCTTTTTATTTAATTCAAATTTTGTGCTATTGGTAATCTTTAAAGATCCGCATTGTGATAGTACTTATTTATGTATGAATGGTTTTGAAAAAAGTGTTTCGTTTTTCTGTTTTTTTTTGTGTGTTAAAACTAGGTGGATTGTGAATTGGTTTCTTCTCAGTGCAAGAATTAATTCTCGATAAAGTATTGCATATTGTCTTACTATTTTTACTTTAATTTATAGAAAGTACTATGTTTTATAGAAGCTGATGACAGCCATGTTTTTTTATACGGGGCGACTATGATTGAGTCTGGTGGTTAATCATACAAGAGGGTCATTTAAAGAAACAATTATCGCAAAAACTCTAAAAAAAAACATGTTTATAGTAACACGATTTATATTTAAGATATTCGTCTATCTTTACCAAAATATAATCAATAACAAGCTCATTAAAATTTATAGTGTTTTTAAACGAAAATTTTTCAGTGCTTAGCATAGAAATGTTTTAATTCTTTTCAACGTAGAGCCCCATTGCTCTCTTTCCACTGTAGTCATAGGTAAAATCAATCAATTGTTTTATTTAATATATCTATCTATTTTTACAAACATTTCCATTGTGGTATTTAAATGACTTTCTGCAAAACGCTACCAAACATTCATGCACACACTATTCATACAATTTTTCATGTGATTAATAAAACTTCTTTATTTTTATATGTTTACTGTTGATCTGTCTGTCGATTTTAAAGTAAAGGCTGAGAACGAGCATTAAATTTAAATTCTAAACGTGTAAACTATTATTAGCTATTATATTTTATGTCTTGTACCACCGTCATTATGAAACAAAAACGATAAGGTCGTCCCTTACAAATTAATATTATCGATCAACTAAAAAAATCACTGTAAAGTTTATTAAATGTGATGAGAAATATGCATTTCAGCATCTTTATTTTGTACACACGTGCTGCGAACGTAATGATAAATGACGTAAGTGAAGTAAGCATTACATTACGTAGGCGGTCGAGCTGTAGACCGAACGAAAGCATTTAAACATTTACTTATCTCTTTTCCTAACTTGCATAAAATTGTATTCTGTGTGTCTCACTCTTTGACTACAATAACTATAATTTACGATTCGGCTTTAATGTAATATACATGCAAGTATACATGCGAGCATAGTTTGGGCACAAGTTTGTGTCAGCCTCGGGTAAATTCGCAAGTTTTCGTATTCGTTGCGTTTAAATTGACAATTATTTAAGCGCATGAAATTCAAACGCTAATAATTTGATTTAAACGCAATTTTTTTGTAATTTTAAAGTAAATAAAATACCTTTCTTATTTTTTTGGAGGGTCATTGACCAAATAAAGCCGCCACTGGTTTACATCATAAAAAAACTGGAGGACAACCCGTTTTCACAATAAATGAAAAAACGATTATAAATGCAGCTACCATCTATAGTGATTGGGACATGCCAATCACTATACAGGACCTTCAAATGATTACTAAACATTTTTTGGATCGTCGCGGAGTGTAGATTAACAAATTTAAAAATAATATGCCAGGAACCGATTGGTTAGAATCGCTTTTGAAAAGAGACAATCCGGATGTAACTAAGAGACTGCCTACAAATATAAAAAAGGTTCGAGCTGCTGTATCTGCAGATAGAATTAAGGAATATTTTATAAACCTTTCCGAGTCAATTAAGAATATACCGCCGGAAACTTTTATCTATGACGAGACAAATTTGGCAGACGAACCGGGGAAAAGGCAAATTTTCTGTAGAAGAGGAATGAAATATCCGGAAAACATCAATTACAGTAAAAGTTCAAGTGTTATGGTTTGTGGTTCGGTATCTGGGATAAACTTATGCCTCATATTATTTACAAGGCGGATAACATCTGGGATCCGTGGATTAAAAAGGGTCCAAAAGGAAGTCCGTGTTGCTCAGATCGGCATTGTTCTTTTGGCACTAGATATAACAGAACAAAAAGTGGTTAGATGGATGCATCAATCTTCGCAGATTTTTTTTCTTCAACATTTTTGCCCCTTGAAACTAGACTGCTCGGGAAAAGGATTATCATTGGGGATAATTTAGCAGTACACCTCACTGATGATGTGATTGATCTGTGTCGTCAAAACAATATTGCATTTCTCTTTCTATCGAAAAATTCTACACATTTGACACGGCCGCTCGATGTTTCATGTTTTAGGCCACTTAAGACCGCATGGCGGAAAATTTTATTGCAATATAAAATGGAGAATAAAAATTCCTTGACTCTCAGGAAAGAAGATTTTCCAAGTCTATTAACTCAGGCTCTGCTGGAGATGGACGACTTCGAAAAAAGCAAAGAAAGACGATCTATCAAGAGGGATATAATCAGTGATTTTTCGGCATGCGGAATTTATCCGTTAGAACCAAACAACGTTTTAATAAGGTTAACCAATGGAAAAACGATTCATTGTTAACCTATTTGAAGGAAAAAAAGGTACAGTGCAACTCTAATTCGAATTGTACCTTTGAAGAAAAAACGATTACAAGTAGTCCCAGGTAAAAGTGTAGCTAGAGATAGTAGTGATGAAGATGAAGATTTATTAGAAACAGAAATTGACAATGAAAGCGAGAAGGTTGATGATGAAATATTTGACAGTAGAGAAGCGGAGGAAGTAGAATATGAAGATGTTAATACGCAAAAGTTAGAATGCGGAATGTTTGTTCTAGTTAAGCTTAAAGTAGGCAAGAGGAATACTATAATTTACCGGTATGTCGCAATTGTGCAACAAAAACTACCTTATGGAGAATTTAGAATGATAGGACTAAAAAGTATGAACCCATTAAAAAAGTCTACAAAGTAGATGAGAAGGACGTTTTTGATGTCACCCGTCAGGATATTGTAGTCATCTTACCAAAATCAGAAATTCAGCAAAATGGCAATAAATTTACTAAATACGTATTTTTAAAATGTATTGATGTGTATATAAATAAACCAAATATCTTTTTTTGGGCTTAGTTTCAATATCTTTGCTTTCTTATGCAGTTATCAATTTCGCCCCAGAGTTGCTAAATTGATAGTTTTTTTCTGCCTGACTAAATGCGCTAGGGTCTAGATTGATTACACATGTGACTGGGTATGTAGTTTTATGCAATTTCCAACTACCTGTCAAACTCGCCCCAAAGCTTGTGTAAGATTGATAACATCTTATTTGTTAAATGTTTTTGTTATTTTATTCATTTTAAAATAAGTTAATGGGTTAGTGTGTTAGTGGAGAAATTAGACTTTAGACAGACATAAACACGTTTGGAATTGCTTTAAAGATAAATAAATGGCCGATAAAAAAGAAAAAAGTTATCAATCTTGCTCCGTTGGACAGTACTGTTTCTGTTCAACGTCATCATACATTGTTTTTTTATATTCATCTTCATTCGGATCTTGTCGCTTCTAACTGTTATTAATTTTGGGTTTTTACTGCAACCTCTTTATCAGTAGTCTCATGATAATGCTTATAACTCGCCTTCCTCATATGTTTTTTTCTTTCTTTATTAAGATCGTTGTTTCTATCGCAGTTGGACTATAATTGTTTTGTACATGTGTACTTTTTTATTTGTACTCAGCTTCTTGCTTTTTAGTATTTTTTGTTTGCTTACATCGCTGTATACACTTCTACTCTGTGTTTTACATGCGATTTTTAATTTATTTTGTGCATCAGCGCACCCAAGTAGTTCAATGTCTTTACGTGTTTGAATTTATAGTTTTTATGTTTTTTTCGAAACCTCTTTTTTCGATTTCTACTACAGGGTATAAATTTTTTTGCTCATTGATTTGTTTCTAATTCTTTGTATGTTGATCTTTGTTCTATTATGTTAAATATTTTTAAATGCTTGTATTTGGACTGATGTTTTGTTAATTGTTCACTTCTGATTTGTTTCTTAAATAATGTTCTGACATAGAGTTTTTTTTTATCTTCTATTAGTTTCGTTCCAATGAATCTTTCGAATGCTTGTTGTCACTCTCTTTTTCTTTTTGTTTTTCATCATCGATATATGTTCTTCGACTTCTTCAATTTCTGGAATTCTTTTAGTTGTTTTGTTGTTTCTTTTGTCTTATCTACTGAGTTTGTAGAGGTTACTGAAATAATTTTTCAATTTTGTCTCATTTCATCTATTTCAATATTCTTTGTATGTTTATCTTATATATTGGTACGAAAATCTTGGATTATTCTTGAAATTCTTTTTTTCTTTATAGAAAAAAACTAGTTTTTGAATGTAATTAAACCTAAAAAAATGTAATTTCGGACAAAAAGTTGTAACAACTAATACATTTTGTTTCTGAGAACTAGAATAAGTGTTTATCCAAATTAACGTGTCAATGGAATTATTAACGAATAATGAGTAATTCGAAAAATAGGTTTCTGTTATTCTACGTGTTTTTACGAGCTTAAGCAAATATGTTTCAGTTTATCTTAAATCAATTACCTAGATGTTAAATTATGTTTCCATTAAATAGTTCTTAAAAAACATTTGTAAAGTTCATACTTACACGGAAATTGGCAAGACCGCAGTCAGTTAAATTTTGTATAAAGGCGGGCCATTAATTAAATAAACGTCAATAAATCCTTTGTTTGACAGCGCCCAGTTGTGACTTTGGAACAAATTAACACTATCGTTGGAAACGTTTTGTTTGTACGTGGTTTTAGTTTGAAATCTGATATGAACCAAATTACTATGTAAACATATATTATTGTTTGCATTTAAAATATTTTTCAAAATTATAAATATTTCTGAAATTATACAAAATTTCGTTTTTCTTGATTTTTAAATGATTTGGTTTTATTGACCTGTTACATTGTTTTCATATTTCTTTTTTTTTAACATTACTTGCCGTTTTCTAGAAATTCTTGTTACTTGAGAAAAATGTTGAATAGATGTACATTGCAAATAATTGCATATACAGAGAATCTTTATGTATCCAATCTGTCTACGGTTGGTATTACTAAGAGAATAATTTTTTTATTTCTAATTTAATGATTCTTGAAAAACCGTAATCGTTTTTTTATCATTTTTTACCTATTTAAATTAATTAATTTTTTTTAGAAATCTTGTATATAAAATGATTGATGAAAAAGATGGATTGTAACTGACAGTTACCAAATAAATAATAGTCGTACTTAGTAAATACTTTTGATAAGGATGCCAACAAAACATAGTAACAAAATCGTAGCTAAGACAGGAAGAAAAAAAGCAACGGAGACACGATCGTATTAATTTTACGCATCAAATGCTTAAAATTTTTTTTTGACAGATATTTGAATGTTCTAAATACTATGTAACTCTAAAGTCTTATCTAACTGTGTTTGCTAAAATATTTTAAAAAGCAAAAGTTTTTATAAAGAATATTTTTAATTTCTACGTATAAAATAATTACGAAACCCAACATTTGGGAATATTAGTTTTACGTATAGTATGTAAATTCCCTATGTTCTAAAATCTATTCTACATTTGGTATATCCAGAAACACACGCATGAAATACAATATTTCCATTTACAGAATATGCTGTAGAATTTAGTGGATATCCCACGGTTTTGCCCGACTTCTAACACTCGCGAATGTATCTGACTGAAAAATGAAAATTCAACTGACGTTTTCTCTCATATTAATTTTGTTTTAATGCTTACGAAGGTAATATTTACTTCACATAAAACTATTCCAATTTTGGATTCTCTTTCTCAAAAAACGCCATCTCTTTGTTGATCATCTCAAGGTAGTTTACACAACGAATAAAAGTAAATTTTTCTAAGAAGTGATTTCTTCTTCCAGCAATTTGGCGACACTAAAAATTAATATAAACACAAAATAATGTTATCGCATGAGGCGTAGTTAAATTACTGTGGTTTAATTAAGTTGCTATATACAAAGTTCATTTTGTTAGGTTAGGTCAATAATAATGCTCATAAATATAGGTACCTAAGGAGAATAGAATTCGGTTTAAATTTTATTATGAGGGATACAGACTCATATTTACATATTCTCCGATAATCGTAAAATAAGTTTAAAAATCACAATTAAACCATAAAGTATGATACAAGCTTGAAGGCAAAATAAAAAGATATAATATTATGATAAAAAAGTCAGCACCATGTTTGAAAAAACAAAGTTGGTGATGGTTACTCGAAAACGAAACGTCGGATTCCAATTTGCTACATGCCATGTTAAAGAACGTTAAAAGTACCTGTAGAAGATTTTCTTACTTTTTAATTAACATCAATCACAAAGTACTAATTTGTCAAAAAAAACAAAATTGTGAAAATTCGCTTTTTGTCGCATAACTTCGGAACGGTTCGGAATTTCGTCATTTTAAAAATGCCTTTTTACGGAACTCCAAAATGCTCTACTTTTCTCCCATTTAACCGAAACTCTATAACTTACCGTTTCCGAAATTCTTATCTTGGACACAGTGTATAGCTTTAGAAGTGACGATGGAATACAATCAAGGATAGAAATGGAAGGACAATGACTTCACTGCTACGAGTGCTACTGCCAACAGAACTTTTGGTGTACCAACAATCTGTAACATCGACAGATTCAGAAACAATCAAAAAGTTTACATTAATATTTACTAAGCACAGTTTGATAATGTTTTAGTTGTAGACATATAGAATATGTTGTTTGTCACAGATCAGTTAAAACACTGAAAGAGGAAATTTTTTTAATCTGCCAGCTCACCAGTATTAAACATAATTGTATATGTATATGTGACGCTATACGCGATCGCTTTTAAATAACATATTAACATAAATTGTTACAATCCAAAATTAACACAAAGTCACTGCCTGCAATGTAGTAACATAAACGGGGGGTTGTGCCACTAGCTCAATGGGATGGGGTGGGTTTTATTTAAAAGTTTCGTGATCGAAATGGATTGACTTGTCGAAAACACAAAATCGATAAATAATAATGTCGAAATCAAAGGGCGCCAGGAAGGGGTAAAGCTTAATGGACTAATGACCCTTGCCAACCATAAGTCCGCTTCTGTAGTATGCACCCCCAATGGACTTACCTTAGAGGGTGCATTTGCTAAAATCTAAAATAAACTAATAAAGTTACACACGCGGAGGCCGACGGAATTAAAAGCTCTTTACAATTTAATAATTTAACATTTATTTGAACAAAATAAAACAAAATGAATAAAATAATAAAATAAAATAATTGAATTGAAGTTGACAAAATTAATCACACAAAACAGTGGGAAAATAATAGAAAAATTACGTGAATGCACGTTTGATCAAAACAAATTTACAGTTAATGGACTAAAATACACAAACAAAATAATAAAATACACAATACAGAATTTTAAAGAAATAAACAATACGATATTAATCAATCTTAAACACCTCTATGATCACGGCCGTGTGTGTGTCGATATAATTTAAAAACAAAATGAAATAAACTTATAAAACTAACATATAAATATAAAATTCGAATCGATAATTCGGTCCCGTTTAATAAATTTTAAACTTGGAATAAAACAGTACCGTAAAATCCGGTCATTAATTAGTTACATTAACGATAACTTCGAAACACTTGTAATTTTTAATTGAAAATTCAAAGCTTTAACACTTGATCGCGTAAACGTAAATAATATCTTCTCGATTAAATAAATGGTGCAACATAAATACCTTGAATTCGTCGTAACTGCAGGAACGTACTTATGGTTAGATGGTCCGGAATGGCCAAACGAAAAGGTACTCCAAATACTTTCTATGCCGGCGGAAGAATTTCTTGGTTAACGCTTAACATAATCCGCACAAATGCGAAGATTGGACACAGTACAACCCAACGATTGAATATCCAACTTGAAACTTGCGTTATAATTATGGACACCGTGAAATTTGCATAATCCGTAAATTACGAAAATTGAAAAGAAGATAAAAATCAAACTTTTCCATCACTACACTACATTTTCACGGTACCAATTTTCTTTTATCTCCCGCGGTAGGGCATAACGAAACGTACCCTTACCAACCGGTAACCGGTAATTTAAAATTGCCACCGACGATCGATTGTAGATTCCTCATCCCCAAAAATCAAAACCTCTCATATTTAACAACTCGTGTTCCCCACCAAATTCTCTTCGCTTGCGCGGTAACATCTACGTAAAAGAAAGAACATTGAATCAAACGAGAAAAACAAAGACGGCAATTATAATTAGCCACGTGAATTTCCATTGCGTCGACATCTGACCGAAATATTTCCCATAGAAACCCTTAGCTTGCCTAAATGCAGGTGTCTCATTATCGCGCTTAATCTAATATGATTCAGACTAAACAAGAAAAATGTATCAACTTACATTCCACAAAGGAAGTCGTAAATTATATTGAATTGGTATTCTACGAAGATAACCAAATAAAGTATTAAATTAAACTCAAAATTACGGATCTGTATGCATTTAAAAGAAAATTTCAATAATGATTGAAAACAACTTGAAATATCATTAAACTCAAACCACACAAACAACAAACAAAACGTTCTCGATGCTAATACTAAAATAATCAATCGAAACACACAAAAAAAACTTACGGTGACTTTTACAACGAAATTCAAACGCAGGTTACACCTCCCTAATTAAAGAGGGATTTCTTAAATCACTCTAAAAATAGACAAACAACAAAAAAAAACAAACGAAAACCCATAACCCAACCCTCACATGGTCACAAAACGACGAGAAAAAAAAAAAAAAAAAAAAAAAAAAAAAAAAAAAACGAGACCCAGCCGTTGTGGTTTGACCAAATGACCCCAACCCACCACAACGGAACCACACTGTAGCAGTGGACGCTAAAACTGATTGGTGAAGCCAACCAGGGCAATTAACGAAGCACGACTGAACAAGGTAGTACCCCTGGGCGGGAGGAGAGCGACTACACGGGTGCCGTACCGGCGGTGCCCACAAAAGAGTACTACCCCGTGCCACGGGCCATCAACGTAAAAATCTCAAAAAAACAAAAATCTAATAAACGGAAAACGTTTAAAAGAGCGTAAAAACGCGTCAGGCACAAGGGGGTGGGTTTTGCAAAGGACACATGCCCAGTGCTACCCCCAGGTCCTAAAAGAAAAACATCAAAGTAAAACCGCCAAAGCCCACCACGGTCGAGCGACCGAGGTACGCGAGAGGTCCTGACTAGGCTTGGGAATTCGGCCAATAAACCCCAACTTAAGGTTACCTAGACAGTCCCTAACACGATTTGTCCAAGTACATAGCGAAAGAGTCGTCAACAAGAGGCATAAAGGGCGCGGGGCTTCCACGCAGAAGGGAGTCGCTGGTCATAAGGAAGAACGAAAGAAGAATGGAAAAGAAAGGATAGACAGCAGAAGAAGAGAAGAGTCGTCATATCCGGTAAATAAAAAAAATAAACGTCATAATCGGTAAAAATGCATCACGGCAGACCTTGGGAAGTGTCTGGCTCGACACGATGTATCCGACATTGACAAAGGAAGAAGGCACGCCATGCGTCACGGGATCGGCATGTTGTGAGATCCTACAACCCATAACGTCGAATCCAAAGCACCTTACCCCTTGACCACTCTCAAAGTCAACTGCGGCAAGCGTCAACCTAAAGATAATGTAACTACTAACTAGAGATAGTGTTTACTTACAACTATCCACCAAAACACAATAAACGATAATGTAACTATAAACGCAAAAATAAAACGAAACTAAACCTATGGTTCTCGCGATCTCGCAATCAACGAGAATCCCCTAGCGAAACTAACGGAACGAAAACCTAAACGATAAGAAGGGTAGCATATGTTTGGGTTCGACACAGATCACTCGATGCTGCACAATAGAAGAGGGCGCGCTGCGCTTCACGAGATCCGCGCATTGCGTTTTTCCCACAACTACTGCCCTCACCGAGCGATGGCACCTAGCCGCAAACACTACAGAAATAAAAGATAAGGACAGACAAGATACTAGAAGAAAGAACAATGGAAATAAAAGACCCCTTGTTTAGTCGCCTCTTACGACAACTGGTGCCCCCACTGTAGAGAAATATTCTTAGTCCGTCTCTACACGGAACCCAAAAACGAAACTAACTAACCTAAAAAAAAACGAACAAGAAACTAAAACAAAGAAAGAAAAATCAAACGGTAAAACCTAAAACTATTTATTCCCAGTCGGGTTTAACTTTAAGTCCTTGGCGTTCCATATGCCTTTGATGCTCCCGTGTCATCAGACAACTCATAGGTCTGATACAAAACTTTCCGGTTCACGTAGAACGGACCGAGAAACTTAGGTGCCAGTTTGGCCGAGAGATATCGAGATGCATCAGAAAGGTCATAATTCTTTCGCCACACTGGGTCTCCCACCTCAGAAGGTGCTGGACGACGACGTAAATCATAATAGTGTTTAGCGCGGACATAAGCGGCATTTAAGCGATTCTTAATGTCGACGTAAACTTCTCTAAACGCTGGGCCTCTTTCGGCCAAAGGTCCGATCAGCAAAAGCTAGATCGTCGATAGTGTCGGAATCGGTAGTTTTTCCATGACGTGATCCGTCGAGACAGATTTCACGTCCGAAATTAGCGAAAAACGGCGTTAAGCCGGTGACTTCATGTACAGCGGTACGAATAGCACATGCTACTTTAGCAAGATACTTATCCCAATGTCGATGGTTGTCTTCGATATATGACGATAGCATTGTCTTCATGACTCGGTTGACTCTTTCTGTTGGATTCGCTTGTGGATGATAATTAGCGTTAAAAATAATTTTAGACTTATATGACGAAACCATTTTTGTAAATTCTGCACTACGAAACTGTGTGCCGTTATCACACAAAAGATATTGAGGAACTCCAAACATTAAAAATACATCTTCTTCAAGACGTTTAGTAACTGCTGCTGCAGTAGCGGAACGTAACGGGAAAATAAAACAAATTTCGAAAAATAATCTGCAACCACAAGAATATACGAATAACCACTCTTAGATCGCGGTAACGGTCCAACAAGATCGGTAGAGATCAACTGCCAAGGTTTGTCCACAACAGGATGACGGGTCATAAGGCCAGCAGGACGTTTCTGTTCTGGCTTATGCGTGATACAAACTTTACAACCATTGATGTAACGAATAACGTCAGCCTTCATCTTAGGCCAGTAATAAAGCGGAACTATTCGTTCGAGAGTCTTAAAGATACCAAGGTGTCCAGCGGTAGGCTCATCGTGAAACTTAGACAATATTTCAAGTCGTTTAGACTTAGGCACAACTTCTCTCCAATTGTCATTCTCAGAACGAAGATCGGGATAGTCTACGGTAACATGCTTAAACAGCTTTCCGTTACTAATTTTCCACTGTGGAAAAGCGTTAGGTTTTGAACGTACACGTTCCATAAGTTTCGTTAACCATTTGTCCGAAGACTTAGGTTCGGTAATGTCACAATCGGTAGTAATATTGTCGATAGCTGGTACTGAACGAGATAGTGCGTCAGGTACGACATGATCCTTTCCTTTACGATGAATGATCGTAAAGTCAAATTGCTGCAGTCTAACAGCCCATCGTGCTAGACGACCGGTAGGTTCCTTTAAATTGTGCAACCAGACTAATGATGCGTGATCGGTAACTACAGTGAAAGTGGTTCCCTCAAGATAGGGGCGTAATTTTTCAATAGACCAAAGGACAGCCAAACATTCCTTTTCGGTAGTTGAATACTTGCGTTCACACTTTGTGAGCGACCTACTATTATAACAAATGACACGTTCTTCACCGTCGATAAACTGTGTAAGAACTGAACCGAGACCAAAATCAGAAGCGTCAGTTTGAACTGTAAACGGAACATTGAAATCAGGGCAAGACAAAATAGGTGCGGAAATTAAACAATTCTTAATAATTTGAAAGGCTTCATCACAATCACTAGTCCAATTAAAGCTGGAATTCTTCTTTAACAGAGACGTCAATGGAGCGATAATTGTCGAAAAATTTGGTACAAATCGGCGATACCACGAGGCCATGCCTATAATTCTTCTCACTTCAGCGACACCAGTGGGAACTGGAATACGCAAATTGCATCGACCTTTTCCGGGTCAACCGACAAACCAGTAGAATTGACGATAAAACCAAGATACTTAAGTTCAGGTTTACAAAAATGACATTTGTCTTTACTTAGCATCAAATTAGCCTCTCTAAGGCGACGAAGAACTTCAGTTAACACTTCCATGTGTTTCTCGAAGGAAGGAGCGCAAATAATGACGTCATCTAAATAAACAAAAACGTAAGGTTCTAATTCGGGACCTAAAACTCGATCAATCAACCTCTGCCAAGAAGCTGGTGCGTTAGCTAAACCAAATGGTAAACGCGTGAATTGGAATAACCCACGGTTCGGAACTGTCAAAGCGGTATACTGCTTAGACTCTTCGCTTAAAGGAATCTGCCAATAAGCGGACTTAATGTCGAGAGATGAAATAAACTTAGCGTCACGAAGACGATCTAAAATAGACGAAACGTAAGGTAAAGGATAAGCGTCCTTTTCGGTAACTTTGTTGACTTTTCTAAAGTCCACGCAAAAACGATAAGAGTTGTCCTTCTTCTTCACCAATAAGATCGGGCTCGACCAAGCGCTGTTTGATTTTTCTACAACGCCTAACTTCAACATTTTCTCTAACTCCAGATCGATTTGTTTCTGGATAAACGGCGAAACTCGGTAATACCGTTGCTTAATTGGTTCGGAAGTAGTCTTGATCTGATGTTTGATCAAGTTGGTGCATCCAAAATTTTTATTCGACGAAGAAAAATGATTACTAACTAAATTGTCTAACTGATTGAGCTGTTCTGAGGAAAGATCGAGACGAGACTTAATAACTGAATCTTTATCTTCCAATTGTGAAATGGTGTCCATATTTTCGAAACGCCACTCACCTTTTCTAAGATCAGGAACGATACCTGCTTGTTTCCAAAAATCAACGCCTAAAATTAAATTATGCGGAACGTCAGGGACAACTAAAACTTCTAAAACAACAATTTTTCCTTTAATTTCGATTGGGACGAGAAGTGAACCTAAACTTTGTACTGATTTACCATTAGCGACAATACAATTAACTTTGACTGACTTATTTAACTTTAAACCTAACTGACTAAAAATTTCCCAACCCTTAGAACCAACAATAGTGCGAGAAGCGCCACTATCTAATAAACTCAAAATTTCGTGACCAAAAACTTTAACATAGACAAAAGGTCTTTCGTCAGACTCAGCAGACTCTAAAACATAATCTAATACGACTTTATTCTTAACGAAACTCTTTTTCTTCGAAGAATGTAAACTATTAAAATATACAGCCGATTTAACTTTAACCTCTGACGTCACTAAACGGCTTCTTAGTACGTCCTTTACTCGTTTCCCGAACACTTAGAACAAGTGCGGACCGTAACGTTAGGTTTTCCACAACGATAACAGAATAAACCTTTCTTAGGTTCTTTGCAAGAAGCAGCTCGATGGTTAGGCTTCCTACAATTCCAACACAATTGCGGACTACTTCGATTAGAAGAAGCAGGCGCATTAACGATAGCTAACCTTCGCGAAGAAGGTGCGATACTAGAAGACGGTAATCGTAAATTTTGTCTAACAGGTGGTGTAGATTTTTCACCACTACTAACGTTATTTGAAGAACGAGAAACGGCAATGTCCTTAACTTGAGATGTTACGTAAGCGAGATCAGGCTCCATGTCCTGCTTTCTACGAGATGGAGGCGTGTAAGCTTCAATAGCTTGCATGCGGTCCTCGATAATACGACCAAATTTAATTAACTCCTCAATTGAAGTAACTGACGACAAACCAAGCTGAGTTTGATAAACGGGAGAAATATTTCTTAATAAAATCTTTAACTGCTTTTCTTCAGAAAAAGGCTCATCGAGACGTGAAAACATGTTGCGAATAATTGCAACGTAAATACCCATAGGTTCATCATTAGCTTGAGTACGACGCTTAATTTCTTCAATAAGTCGTTCGTCATAATCGGTAGGCTGGAATTGTTCGCGTAAAAACTTAACTAAATCTTCCCAAGAATTAACTGAACTACGAATGGATCTAACAAAATCAATGCATGACCTGTAAAAAGATCAGTACACTCCAAAAATAACTGATGACTTGAAACGTTACGCGATAATTGAAGTTCGGCAACTCGTTCTAAAAATGCGTTCAATGAAATTGACTTTGCGTCACCTGAAAACTTTAAATTCCATTTCGAAACTGAAACACTCTTAACATGACTAATAAAATTTTGACTAACAGCAGAAGACGTCGGTAAAGCGTTATCAACTACTAAAGAAGGCTGAACGACAGGTTCGATGACTTCATCGGCGGAAGTAGACGGATTTGAAACAACAATTTGTTTATCCAAAAGTTCATATTGCGAAATTAAAACAACTAAGTCTTTTAAAAACTCATCTTTAACTTGAGAATCGTCACCTTGAATAGGAATTGAATTGCCAATACGGTTTAACAAATATTTAATTTTGGTTTCAATGGTAGAAGAAATTTTTGTAGTCGGAGTAATTTTTAATGAATCGATTAATTTTCTAAGCTCATCGATACCTTCACGAATCGCTAACTTATCTGCATTAAAATCGAACGGATACACGGGACGAGATAATTTTCCGGTAGCTTCTTCAATAAGAAAATTCTTGAGTAAACCTCGTAATACGACAACACCTAAAGATGCATCACCGCCTCTAATCAAAATTTCATAACGTAATTCGTTATGCGATAAACGATCAACGATCAATTTGTAACCCATTTTAAAATGAAATTACAAAACGGTAAAATCTTCCAAAAATCACGAAACTTAACAGGCAAACTAAAATTCGAAAAAGGCCACACGCTGGAGACGCCAAATTATTTATGTTACAATCCAAAATTAACACAAAGTCACTGCCTGCAATGTAGTAACATAAACGGGGGGTTGTGCCACTAGCTCAATGGGATGGGGTGGGTTTTATTTAAAAGTTTCGTGATCGAAATGGATTGACTTGTCGAAAACACAAAATCGATAAATAATAATGTCGAAATCAAAGGGCGCCAGGAAGGGGTAAAGCTTAATGGACTAATGACCCTTGCCAACCATAAGTCCGCTTCTGTAGTATGCACCCCCAATGGACTTACCTTAGAGGGTGCATTTGCTAAAATCTAAAATAAACTAATAAAGTTACACACGCGGAGGCCGACGGAATTAAAAGCTCTTTACAATTTAATAATTTAACATTTATTTGAACAAAAATAAAACAAAATGAATAAAATAATAAAATAAAATAATTGAATTGAAGTTGACAAAATTAATCACACAAAACAGTGGGAAAATAATAGAAAAATTACGTGAATGCACGTTTGATCAAAACAAATTTACAGTTAATGGACTAAAATACACAAACAAAATAATAAAATACACAATACAGAATTTTAAAGAAATAAACAATACGATATTAATCAATCTTAAACACCTCTATGATCACGGCCGTGTGTGTGTCGATATAATTTAAAAACAAAATGAAATAAACTTATAAAACTAACATATAAATATAAAATTCGAATCGATAATTCGGTCCCGTTTAATAAATTTTAAACTTGGAATAAAACAGTACCGTAAAATCCGGTCATTAATTAGTTACATTAACGATAACTTCGAAACACTTGTAATTTTTAATTGAAAATTCAAAGCTTTTAACACTTGATCGCGTAAACGTAAATAATATCTTCTCGATTAAATAAATGGTGCAACATAAATACCTTGAATTCGTCGTAACTGCAGGAACGTACTTATGGTTAGATGGTCCGGAATGGCCAAACGAAAAGGTACTCCAAATACTTTCTATGCCGGCGGAAGAATTTCTTGGTTAACGCTTAACATAATCCGCACAAATGCGAAGATTGGACACAGTACAACCCAACGATTGAATATCCAACTTGAAACTTGCGTTATAATTATGGACACCGTGAAATTTGCATAATCCGTAAATTACGAAAATTGAAAAGAAGATAAAAATCAAACTTTTCCATCACTACACTACATTTTCACGGTACCAATTTTCTTTTTAACTTCCGCGGTAGGGCATAACGAAACGTACCCTTACCAACCGGTAACCGGTAATTTAAAATTGCCACCGACGATCGATTGTAGATTCCTCATCCCCAAAAATCAAAACCTCTCATATTTAACAACTCGTGTTCCCCACCAAATTCTCTTCGCTTGCGCGGTAACATCTACGTAAAAGAAAGAACATTGAATCAAACGAGAAAAACAAAGACGGCAATTATAATTAGCCACGTGAATTTCCATTGCGTCGACATCTGACCGAAATATTTCCCATAGAAACCCTTAGCTTGCCTAAATGCAGGTGTCTCATTATCGCGCTTAATCTAATATGATTCAGACTAAACAAGAAAAATGTATCAACTTACATTCCACAAAGGAAGTCGTAAATTATATTGAATTGGTATTCTACGAAGATAACCAAATAAAGTATTAAATTAAACTCAAAATTACGGATCTGTATGCATTTAAAAGAAAATTTCAATAATGATTGAAAACAACTTGAAATATCATTAAACTCAAACCACACAAACAACAAACAAAACGTTCTCGATGCTAATACTAAAATAATCAATCGAAACACACAAAAAAAAAAAACTTACGGTGACTTTTACAACGAAATTCAAACGCAGGTTACAAAATCTTATTCTAAAAAATGTATAAATGTAATAAAAAAATTGAATTGTTTAAAAATATGTTTTTATATCGTAAATTAAATTAAATTAAATACTATTAAATTAGAATATGATGTTTAGTCTTAACATGTTTAACGGATAGTCCATCTTTATTACCGTGGTATCATTGTGTAGAATCGTCAGCAAGGAAAATTGTTATTTAAAGTTTAAAAGTAAAATACTTCACAATAAAGTTTTTATCAATTTCAAATGTCAATACGTTCCTGAGGATTTTATACAGCGCAAGAAGTATAAGATTTATTTTTAAGAAGTCTGGAGCCGGCAACCATTCGAAACCGCATTCAACATTAAATAATCCATCAAGAATTATTTGGTATATTTCTCGATCACATTTATCTTCATGTCGTTATTTCCTGTATGAACGCGTTCTTCCAAAACTTTGCTTTTGCGATTTTTCACCGTCCACATTCATTCCGCTTTGGCGACATGTTCCATATGTTATTTTGTTGTCACAAGAACACCCGTTCATCAGTCTACTTTTGTTATCTTTGCAATGTCCGTGTAAACTAAGAGATGGGCGCGTTTCAAGTAAATCAACTGACTACATTAGTGGAATTAGATCTATAAAACTTCTCAAACAATACTAAAACCATTTTTCTTTAAATTTATTAATGCGATCTTGTTAATTTAGTTTATAATAGACATGCAGTTCCCATCTCTATTGGACGTGCAATTTAAGCTAGCATTCGTACAGATTGCCGTTTCCATTTCGCAATTCGAGGCGCCGGAAAAGTTTCAGGACGAGTTAATAGGATTAGATTTTTATGGACAGTGTCATCTGTTCTCCTGTGTTTACAACTCCAATTTCATACGTGTAAAACGCGTATGCTCACATTTTGTCTCTGAAATATGTTTGATTTTATTTCATTGTTTTTGATATCCGATTACATAATTTGTTCAGCTTTTTCTTTGTCGTACATCTACATAATTGCTTGTTTAAGCTTATCTTTATGTCTTTCTTCATATTTCTACGATGTAGGCTTTTCCGTTCCGTTATCAAAAGAAATTGCTGCTGCAGCAGTTGTTAAGTTATGTGTGTTCAAATGAATAATTTAATGTAACATGTCGACAGAGATTTTCTAACAGAAAGAGCTTGTAGCTACGTTGTTACTATTTCTAACTCGAGTTAGTTCCGTTGCCATCGTTAACGTAGCATTCAGCCATTTGTCATTACTGATATTAGCATAATCAGATAACTGCGAGCTGATGTAGTCATTAAAGAGCCCCAAGTGACACACTTAAACTACATTTGAACATTGATGAAAAACTCAAATTTACAACTGACTCAATGTAGAGTTAACTATTTCACATTCATTACTGTTAACCCTTTTATTCTGTCGATTACTCCATTGAAATTCTTTTAGAAATTGCTTTAATTACTGCTTTATTTACGAACGATTGAATTTGTTCCTTTAAGCGAAATTATGTTCACGTAATTAATCTGCAATGATTAAAACTAGTCACTATTTTTAAGTTCACCGATATAATACTTTTTTTTTCTAATTCGTTTATTAGAAGATGAAGAGATCAGTTAGGTAGATGCGTGCGTGTTTGAATGGCACGTTTGGTGTATTGAGGCTTGAGAGTACGGATAAATCAATTACGGATTCTGTTCTCAGGCTTGTAAACCCCATTATACATGTGTAGCTCTTTTCAGAGTAGATTATGATGGATTACGCTAGGTTAGTATTCATAAGTGATGCGATGCTTTAGACCGTTAAGCGTGCTGGACCTTTTGAAGGCGTGTAAACGCGTTTTCGTTACATTATGTTAAATGTATCGTTGCTTGAAAATGAAAACTTTTTAAATTTTATTATGTAATTACATAGTACACAATTATTTATAGATTTCGATGCATTAGTTATGCAATCAATAACTCAATGTGGTAATCATGAATCAAAACAATAATTAGTTTATGCATTAATGGCACAGCGCTATAAGTGTAATAACCATTTTGCATAACAAACCGATATGCTGTCAAGTGTCAATACCACGAAATAGTTTATAGAACTGCAATCAACTTACAATGGAGCTTGCGCTTACACCATTTTGTATTGTACTGGCAGAGTAAAAAGTAATAACCACACATATTATAAATGCTTCTCAAATTAACTTTCACGAAATGCTTATAAGTGAGGGTAAAAGTTTAAACGATTTCGTCAACTAAAGTAAATTGATTACCTGATAAATACATTACAAAACATTTTTTATATTCAATAAAAGTTTTAACAACGAAAAAAGTCATAAGCATAAATAACTAACGGTGGTAGTTTTTTTTACTAAAGTTGCATTTACAGAATCAATTCTGTTAAGTTGTAACACAAAAATACGGCAATTATAGTCTATTCAATTTCAAGAGTACACATAAATATCTACACGTGATGTGACGGTGCTTAAATAAACAGGGTCGCATTTAAAATATACGTATATAAGTACACAATTAAATTGAAGTTTTACTTGAAAATTTTATTTAATACGCCTCTTACTATCGAAACTGTTAACTGTTTTCGGTGTATAGGCTTGTATGATGCTTGTAACAATAAAGAAATAACGTATTGATTAGTTACGTTATCATTAAACACAACCAAATTGCTTTGTAGAATTGTTCGTTTGTTTACCTTGTCTTATTTTGTTTTTGATTCCGTTTGTCAGGGCGAGGAAGAAATCGAAGAACTCAAACAATCAACTGAAATCTAACTTAAGAACCTGTAAACAGTTTGGTAATCAACTTCTAAACTCCGCAGAAGTGACTAATGCAGAAGTAGTCTCCTTATATAAAGAAGATGTATCGTCGTGGTTCGTTAAGCGCGACTATGATTGGGTTACGGAAACTACGTCCTCTTACTAGAACCTTGGTGAACAAATGGTTATATGAAGAGAGATACCCAGGTAGTTATTAATTGTTGTCTACATCCACATGCTCGAGTACCTACTTTCAAATCCTATCTGAAATTGGCATTTTTACCTTACATTCATAAGGTTGCACATCAAATAGGGAAACTTCTTACTGGTATTAAACCCATATTCAACTCGACAGCCAAAATCTGGCTTGATTCACAAGTTGATTACCTAACTCTTTAAATGTTTTTAGTTACATTTCGTTTGCTTGTTTGTATTCTTCGATTTCTTTCTCCCCTGATGAAGTACTTTACGAAAGTGGGCAAAACCTTAGCAACTGGTTCAATTATTATGGTTGTACAGCTTATTTAATGTCCGTAAACTTTGTGAAAGTCTGCCAAGACCTCATGTGTTTTTCTAGGTCAAGCCTTTTTTTCTATCATTTGTCTTCAGCAAATACTCTAATGATGTATGAACTCTGTTTTTCAGTTTCTACGATTTATTGTTTAACTTGTATTTTTGATCATTGACCGTATATTCGAGATAGTGACGGCATAACACAGAGTCTAGTGACTTTTTTCGATTTAAATGAAATTAGAACTTTATTCTAACTAGTTACGATTTTATCAATAGTCTTTTTACTCAGTCGCAATCTATACAAGAATTAAGTAGATTTGCTGCTTAAACTGTGTAGGCTATATTGTATATTTTTTTAACATTTTGTGATTCGTTTTTTTTGTGTATTTTTTGTGCTTTGTAGAATTATTTATTGCTGTTCGTTTTTTTTCTCTTTACGTTTTGAGTAGATATGAATTTATTCATCTTAGTACTTATCTGGTTTTCTTTAGTTTTTTTTTGTTTCCGTCAATTCGATCACTTTTATTTCATACTTATTGGAATTACGGATAATGTTATCATTTTATTAAAGAACGGGCCGGAGACGTATACTACTACATACAGTGTTATTTATTTTGTATTTTGAAAACATGTGTCTTATGTGATAACGTTATTTTGTATTTACTTTTATTTTCAGTGTCGGCAAATTACTTAGAAGAAATGTGTAGTTCTTAGAACAGTGAATTAAACATAAAAACGATATTTTTTATTTTTTTTATTAACGATATCAGCAAACTATTTAATACTACAGGTCCGTAATTTAAGATTTATTTGGTACAAAATTTTTAATTTTTTTAAACGTTTTATGAATTTTTTTGGTGGTATTGATGCTACGATTTCACCTTCTAAGTTAACAGCCTGTTAATTACATACACGCTGTATGTATTTACTGTTTTTTAACCAATAAACAATTATTTGTTTTTTTTTCTGTATTTCGGATATTGTTATCATTTGGTTAATGTTATCAAAACCAAAAAGTCCTATTGTGATTCTAAAGCGGCGTGCACTGTATTAACATATTCATCGGTTTTAGTGAAGGTTTTAACGATCATTTATGGTTATATTTCCGCACCAATTATTGCTTCTTGCAAAATCTATCTACATCTAAGGTTTTTTTGAGAGATGGTGGTACAAACTTCAACTTGTAAGACTATGCGGCTTTTATTCATAGTTGTCTTTTACTAGACTGATTGCCTTCTCAGACATAAAGAACCGTACAATTTTGTTTAGGCTTATTCGTTCTATTGACAATGGTGGTTACGAACTATTTGACTGTTACTCACACGGTTAAACACTTGGCTGATAATTGAACGAATAATAGAAAAAACAGTACCAACGCTACAAAGCAGTAAATTAAAAAGAAAACTGATTATAAGTACGAGCTTAAATTTAACTATTTAGAGGTCGAGGTGCTAGAATTATAACAGAAAAGGAGATTTGAAAGCAGCAAACTTTTCAATTCTGTACATTGATAGTGCGTTTTCGTTTTTTCTTTTACTGTAGTAACGAGTATCAATACCGTTATTTAGACTTCATATAACTGATAAAATCTGATTATTATAATCCTTTTGAAAGTTACATGATCAAAAACTTCGTATACCTTGTTTGATTGCGTAAATTTTTTGTTAAATTTTATTAAATATACTTTAAAATATAATACGAGTAAAAAACGATTCAATTGTAAACTTGTGCAGCACATATTGCATTTCATTAAAATTTCGTTTAAACGCGGATGCATTTAGTTGAGCAGTTGTGTGTGATTTTTAAATTATTTATTTGTGGATATGAATTGTAAAACGCTTTATGAATGCTGTAACGCAATAGAACATACCGCACCAATAGAAACGCTTTAAAATAGCAATGCACATAGATATACAATGTTGAAAATACATCTAATAAATTTTCAAATGTAATAAATTCAAGTGTAATACTGTCGTTATGGCATTACCATCACTATTACGTTAATGTAATAATCTTGGCACCCTTAACTAAAGGAATTTGGAACAACTATATCGTGAATGTCACATATAGTAAAGTTGAGAGTGGAGGATTCGCATAGAATAGTAGTTACCGCAGGAACTACAAAGGAGAGAGAGATGTTAATCTAGTTACATTTGCAGCTTGTGATGCGACTGCTAATGGGTTCGATATTGGAAACCGCGAATCACATTAACGCTCAAAGTGCTACAGCGCCCAGTTTTCCTGTTGTAAATTGTTCAAAATTTGGAAAATGTATTCATAGTCGAAAGGAATTTTATGTTTTAAGAAATCTTTTATTACATACATATTGTGTTCAATTCCAGAAAGTCTACTTTATATCTTCTTATTTTAGTCGTTTCCTTTACGTTTCTCCCAGTAAGATGTTAAAAATTACTTGTATATATTTTTTAATTTATTGCCTCAATTCTAGTTTTATGAGTAACACTTTAATATCGATATTTCATCTGTTACGATTCGAAGAAGCAATAGATTAACATTGTATTATTAATACATGTATGCATAAGAATATATTGTGTAACACGTAATGAATGGTAGTTATTGCACATTCCGTACAAATTATACACTATACTTTTTCTACGACTATTTATTTATTTTATTTATCAAAGCTAAATAGAAATATAAAGCTTTTACAAGAAGGAATGCGGAAAATAAATAACCTAAATTTAAAATTTTGTGTTCGTCTTCTCTTAAACATAAATTATATGTCAACACTATTATTTAATTTTTAGCTTATTCATTTAAAAAAACTGTTAGTATAATTTACGTGTTTTAAATAAATGCAATGTTAGTTAACCCCAAATAATTTACTGCTTAAGTTAAAATAAATGAGGCGCAGTAATTTGAATAATATCATTTATTTACATTTACTTTTTCAGTCGGTACATTATCGTTAACAATGTAGTCGAGTTCTTTTGACAAATTCGATGTTTGTATGTAAACATTTTTCTTAGAAACTACAACAGAATAGCACGTAAATGTGGTTTATAAAGAAAAATAAGGTACATTTGTAAATGTTTGCAGATAATTTGTAATTAACGGGTATTATTCTTAGAAATGAAGCTTTACCAAGATGATATAAAAGTCACACTTGAAGAAGTGATGGTTTCAATACCATTTGTTTGGATTTAAAACGGTTTTAATCTTTTTATAATGAACATTTGCATTTAGAAAATGCAGGATAAAGTTAATTACCTCAATGCATCTGAAAAGATTTACTGCAAATGAAATGTTGCGATAAAAAGAAATTGTTAACGGAACAAATGTATTGTAGCTTTGCAATGTTGTTTCTTAAGAAAATGATACTGTAGGAAGAAAGAAGAAGTTGATTACATATATGAAAATAACGGTGACTACGTGCTTTTGCTTACATTTATTTTTAAATATTTAATCTTTTTAATATAAAAACGTGTGATTTGTATTAGTCTCGTAACACATTGACACTATAGCAATGTATTGTTTTTTTAATATTTATCTTTTATTTTTTTTATTTTAACGTAAGTATATAGTGTTTATGATTATTTTCTTAATATGTAGTTTTTTTCAAGCAAAATTTTGTTATTGCAAACTGAGAAATTTTGTTATTTGATTGATTAGATTACCTGTCAAACATGAATTACATTATACGAGGTAATTTAGAATTTTACACATTTCCTATATTAACTGAAGAGTTTTGTGCAAATTTCTGATGTCGTTTCAACAAAATATGGAAATTAGATTTATAGCCACACTATAGGTACCCAAAAAAATTTTTAAATTTAGTTCTGTTTAACATTTTAAAATATCATATTTGGTCAATCAATAAATGGTGTTTTGTTTCCTGCAAGCGCTCTGAACAACAAATTTGTATTTGCGAAGTTTATTATAAGTAGGATATAAAATATGATTTATTGTTACACTTTTATATGTTTTGACAAAATTCACATTACTTAAAAAACCTTTAGGTTTAGGATTTGTAACCTTAAAAAAACACACACTTATGTTGATAGGAAAATCCCAAAATGCAATAATATAGAGGGAGTTTTATTTAAAAAAAAAACACGATTTTGATGCTTTTAGTGCTTTTGAGACACCCTGTATAATATGAAAATAATTTTAAAAAGTGATCATGATAGACCCCCATATAAGTGAAACTTTTGGGAAGTCACGTATTTTGGCTACAATATTCTGTGCCGTAACGTAAATAAGCCTGTATATGAAGGACTTAGACAAAAACGTAATAACGGTTCTGGTAGGGTTCTGGTTTAACTTACAGTTTTTTTAACCGTTCTGATTTCGGTTTCTATAGACAGAAACGGTCTGGTTCTTGTTTTTTTTTCGGTATTTTTCGGTTCCAGTAATTCAGCTACTACTGAAACTTATTTATACAACTCAAAAAAACGTACAGAAGTTAGGAAAAGATTAGTGTCATGTACATTTTTTAACATTAAGTTATATATGCATAAACGTGTTCTACAAGTTCATCATAAGATATTGTAAACTCAAGATTCATTCGTTTGAAAGGCCACTCTTATCCACCCATCACTATGTTATCATTTTGTCTATTATGTTTTGACTATATCACTAGAAATATAGATCATTACACGTTTGTTCCTGATAAACGACTACATACTGAAGGAATAGTTTCCTTGTGGCGTTAAATGAATATTTTATATTTAAAGATTTTGTCTAATACTGGCCGATTGTCTAGATATTTGCAGTTAAAGTTTTTAACTTAACAAAATGTATTCGATTACGTTTATCTTGCTGAAATCAGAACAAGACTTCAGCTATATAAACATAAGAAATGTGCAATTTAAGAAGTATTAATTTCAAATTTGCGAAACCCAGTTCGACAACTTGCTTTATTTCTGCCTCGATTTCTTTAGTTAACGCTAAATTATTTGTGTAAATTGCCTGACACTGGAGGTGTTTTTTTTACCTGAAGGTTGTCGACGAGATAGACCACCTCATCTACTAGCAACTGGAAAAGAAGTAAAAGAATAAATCGTTTCGATAAAATCATAACTGTGATAGTTCTTTTTCTCCAATGTATGTACAGGTATTGCAAATAGATCTTTCACGGAGTAGCACTAGAGAATTAGCTCGTAAAGTTAACGTGTTCCATTCCACGATCAATTTTCCACTAAATCTAATCTAAAACATTACTACACGTCTGTAAAGCTATTCTTGGTGTGTTTCTATGCTCTGTGTTACGACAAACTAATTAGATGAAATGTACTGTGTTTTATGACTAGTAAATTTGATTATACCTACAAATGTAACGTTCTAGTTTTTAATTATTACTTATACCTACTTTAAAAATACTTGCTTTGCTTTTTTTATTTTTGCAGTATTATTTACTTATTGAAGTGTTTTGAATGACCTACGTGATATTACATCATCTAAACATCTGTAAATACGTAATCTTTGAGTTATATTGAATTTTTAGTACCGTTTCACATGAAGCGTACGGTACGCGCTATACCCTATGCTTAAAAATAGGTTTGCATTGTACGAGATACAAGGTTTCACATAGGCACACATTTTTACTCTCCACGACGAACGCTTCATGTGAAACGGGACTTAGCGCACTTGGAAAGAATGTGCAGTTCTAGAATAGCAACATTATTTTGTGTTTATTTTTGATGTCAGAAAATTACTGAAAAGAAGTATGTAGTTCTTAGAACAATGAATTAAACACTCTAACCGATTTACTATGAGAACGATGCAACTCTTCCAAAAACTTAATAGCTTGGTAGTGATTCTATGCGACCATAGATCCTTCGATGTGGAGGATAGGCACAACTCAGAAAGAAAACTCTGTAGTAATTGTGGCTACGTTTCGTTGGCTATTGTGCCAACTTCATCAGGCCAATCTAACAGAAAGAAAGTTTAATTTCTGCCTATATATACATATAATTAAAAAATGGACAAAGAAGGTAAGCACGAAGACATATAACCTTATACGACGTTGTATAAGGTTATATGTCTTCGTGCTTACCTTCTTTGTCCATGAAGGATCTATGGTCGCATAGAATCACTACCAAACTATAACCGATCCATAACTATACAGTAATAAGCAACTGAATTTGTTCAACTAATGAAAAGTAATTAAAAGAACTTACTTTTTTCCTTATTCTCTTTCAGATACGGAGTACGTTTAAAAGCAAAGTTGTCAAATTACAATAACACATTTTATTTACCAAAATTTTAAAGATAATAGGAAATTGACGCTAAAGATTATACTATTTATTTCACAAAAGTGTCAACTGTTCAATATTTTGCGATTCGTGTTATAAAGCATCTCAGATAAGAAACGTAAGATACAATGACTTACTAGTTCACTGCATTTGCAATTACTTTTACAACGTGTGAAAAACGTGATAAAGGCAAATTAATGTTGCTGAGTAAGCAAGTTGTATCTGATCGTCTAAAAAAATCTAATCTGTTATTTATTCTTACTGCTATTTTTCTCACCGCGAAGATATCATTAAATTATTTACTATTTAAACATTACATTTATTGGCTTTAGTGCTCTTCTAAAGTTTATGTGTGTTGCGTTAAATAATTATCTTTACAATTTCGAAAATAAATCCGAAAAATAAATTTCGGTTCCGATTTTGGTCCAAGTAAAAATATTTGTTTCGGTCTGGCTTTCGGTTTGGTCTAGATCTCTACTGTATATTGATTTTTATGCATATTTGGCGTTTTTTTTATAAGAACATAGCAATTTAATTTCTAAATACACAGTAATTTACATTTTACTTATAAATTATTTTATTTTTCAGCACCTTATTGTAGACATAGTTACTACAAATTAATTCAAATATTCCAATATTAATATTTATTTAAATAGGTCTTTAAAGTCTTGGTCACAACTCGGTATGGATCTTTGCTACAAATTTGTAGTAGTATACCATCAAACAATTTTATACAAGCAATTGTTCAATATTGTTCTTATTGGTACAAAAATTCAAATGTATTAGAGCCACTGTTTAAAACACTTGATCTGTCATTAATTAAACAATAAGTTGTAATTACAAACGAAAAGCATTATTTTGTTAAAAGAATAGGTATTATCTAAAACGATCTTTGAGAGATGATGGATAATATTAAGATATAATTGTAGTAATTTAGGAAAATTATATGTCTACGTCTTACAGAATGTTCACAGAAGAAAAGATCACTCAACGTACGAGTATAACATAAAAAACAATGCTATAATACATGTTTTGCAGTAAATTTTCAACGAATTGTAAATGCTTGTTGCACGTAATTATATTATCTTAACTGTTTGTGCTTTTAATCCAATTAAATTGATATAATCTCTTTCGTTTTTATAATTAGCATTTAAAAAAATGACGCGTATTCTGACTTTCTGAGATAAGAGTTGAAAAATATAAAAAAGAATTTTAACTTTTTTTCAAAGCTAAGCTGTTAACATCGTGCATCATAATTTAAGTGAAGATACTAATGCGATATCGATATTACATTTTACATGTATCCCTAACACGAATGCTATTAAACTAATACACAGATATGAGAGGGAGTGGTAATGTAAAAGCCGAATTTATACTTTCAAATGTGCATATCTTATGCGCAACAACCACGGCGGAAGCCACAAAACGTGCTCACATACTGGAAACATGATATCTTCCATCCAAAATTGCGCCTTCTTAAGGACACCTGCTTATGCAAGCCATGCTACGAAGATAAAGCGATACGCTTTTAGTTGGAACATTTGCAACTTTGAAAATGTTTGTAATAGAACATAACCCTTACCTCATTCATACTGGAAACTTTCGACTTATCGCCATGCGAATGCCTTGCACGTTAGTCAAGTTCTTGTTAAATTCGTACAGGAACCCGCATCGGCATCTTTCAATATCTCTGTTATAGAACATTGAATTTACATAATATGAAAAGAACCATCTCATAAATACCACATTCGATATTCCATAGCACAGGTGCGCTTGTTTGTTGTCACGTTAAGTAACGATTCTAATTTTTGAGCAATACGTTTTGTTATAGACGTTCTAATTTATTTATGAAGAAAAATTTCACTACACATCGAGGGCGCGCTCATAAAACTTTTTAAAAGCACTTGTGAAAAACACCCGAGTTTTTCACACAAGTCTATTCTTTTGAAATTTATTACACCTTTGAATATTCTTTATTTATTTTTTTGCGCGTATTAATAACTGTGGATACAATCACGTATCTAGTCAAAGTCAAGTTTAGTTTACACTTTTCCACGTAAAAATTAAAAGTTTTAGGCGATGCAAATTTGTAACAATTCTGAAATGGCGGCGTAAATATTGATGGGCATATTAAATTTTAAGAGTTAATGAATATGGATATACCATGAACTTGCGTGTAGTGCTGTACTCACAAAATGGAACATACATTTTTGCTTAATTGTACTGAATTCCACACCATAAAATTTATGGGTTTAATGCTTGGTTCGAATTTAAATATAAGAATTCATTAAATCAACCGATGAGAACAAAAGGTTCTCACTAATTGTTCGTGAAAAATGCCTGCATCTGAAAAGCATATTGTGCTTATTATTTAGTAGACCAATTACTTTTTAATTGCTTTTCAGAATTCTTTGTCACTTTAATATTCAAAGTACGACACAAGGCGTGTTAATTACTTTAAAGGCCTTCTGTCTTTACCTTAATATCATTATTTGGTATTAGTGAATAAATCTTTTTATCCTGATATTAGTGTTAAACGCTAGTTTTAACTAGAAATTACTGATACGTTTGTTTCAATTAATTATTTTATGGTACGTCTACGTTTTACATAACGATCCGAGCTTCATTTTTAAATTTACATGTAACAATTATGTCTACACAAATGTTTAACAATATACACAAAAATGTGTTATTGGCAATTGTATTCAATTGAAAATATGTATATTAATTTAGACAGTACATTCATTTTCATGTTTTTATCTGTTCACATTTTACTAACGATGTGATTGTTTCGAACGTAACATTTATTTTATATTCAAATTTCAACAATACTTTAATATTACACGTTTAAAATTAAATTTTTTCGTAACCTAGTATTGATTTTTCTACATTTAATTCATTTCAAACCTAGTTTATATGATAGTCGTATATTTTTCTAATGTTTTATTGGTTTGCTATGGGTCATAGTACTAAATTCATTGACTGCAATGAATCGAAAATCAAAACTATATGTTTACTTTTTTTTATTACATTAAACATTGTGGTACATACACGTTTAAAGCATAATGGTTACGAGTGTATATGTATGTAGATCTAACTTTTTATCGTTTTTTTAATTTTTAAATCTCCCAGAATATGTGGGTAATCTGGATTCAGATAGGACACATAAAAATAGTATAACATGGTCCTATACACTTCTTAACATTCGGCTAATTTAGTTTGCCACTAACACAGTACTGGTTTTTTTTAATCCTGTACAATAAAGACACTACAATAATATTTTTAGATAGCTTAAATCTTCTACTGGAATAAGATATTCTTGATCGATATCGATAAAATGAACTGTTGACGAAAACAAAATATTTTTGTTCAATATGGTTTTTTGCATTGGTTATCTTTATAAAATTTGTTCTTTGTCGCTATGGTTTTTTTGATATGTACCGATTTAAATAAATATATTTATTCCAGTGTCAGTTGGAAATCAATATCAGTATCAGAGTGTATTGAAATTATAGTTCTTTTTTCTTATTTTTCTTCGTGGTTAGTTAATTAACAATGGAGCATGCTGAATATGCCGATATATATTTAATGTATGGGCTTTATCATGCCAAAAGGCTTTATGAAGAAAGATTTCAAAATAGAAGAATTCCTGGTAGGAAACCCTTTGAAAGAATTGATCCGTTTCTGAGGGAAACGGGTAAAAATTACGATGTTTTATTTTTTACTGGTACTTCATATTATAGAGATTTAAGGTAAAATATCGTAAATAATTTTAGGAAACTTTGTCAAAACCACCTACAAGTGTGGAAATCAAATCAATTGCGATGAGGGTGTTGAAGAAAACAGTTTAAATGCTGTGAAAGCAAATCCTTCTACAAGTGTCCGACAATTGGCTTGTTACGTGGTTTTTCTTGTAACTTAGAAGAGCGACGACTAACTCAGTTGTTACGGCTATAAAATGTTAGATTATAAATTAAATTTAAAAAGGCACCGAAACAATGAAAAATTAGGGTGGAAGACACCGTTTAAATCTACCCGCAGCTGAAAGTTAGTTCACGTTAGATGAAGAAGAAGGTACATAAGTATATTTATACATACTTTATCAAACTCTAGCACGTAGATCGGTATCACAGACAAAATATAAACTACGCCTTTGACTGGGCAACACGTCGTACAGTAAAGTAACCTAGTCGGCCTAACTTTTACATTCAGAATAAACCACAAAAATATGAAAATCGAAGATTTAGAGAATCAAAGCGTACCGTATAATAATATGTGATACAACAAAACGATTTTATAATTAAATGCGTTAACAACCTAACATGTACGTACGGTCATTTTTACAATCGACTGACAACCAAAATACTAAGAATTAAAATAGAAAGTGTAATACTTACAATTAGTTTTCCTCAAGTATGTGACTAGCGAATACACCTTACCAGTATTACCTAAAACTTAATTGAAAAACAAAACAAAAAAACGTACATACGACGTGATCACAAGTAAACTTTTGTTCATATGATCACTGAAAATAAACCTCAAATTAACTTCGTAATTTTTGGTAAAAGTTTCTTTCAATACGTATAATAATTGCATCCAACCCCACGAAGGTGTAGATACTGTTAGACACAGAAACATGACGTCATCATGAAAATTTTCCCAATTATAACATCTGCTTATTATCTACACAAACAAAGAAAACGTGTGGGGGTATGAAAACCCGCTGCAGACAATTACGGAAGCATTACATTAAACCACAACACAAGAAATAAATGCTTACCCCAAATAAAGACTATTACTCAGATTGCCACAATATTCGATTTCATATTCACATGGAGGTGCGTGAAATACTTAACAATGACACCTTGTTGGGCGTACTGTAACGTTTACATTTTTTCGATTGAATGCTTCTGACTTAATTTAACATTTTTGCAGTCTCTGCGTGCGCAAATCGCTGATGCACATTACTCATGCATGATTCGTAGCCATATTGTTTCAAGCATCTTCCGTTGAACTTTCAAAAGAAGCGGACGTTCCTGCATAACGTGCAGAAAATTTCCTCATGTTAAATTTGAACTGTGGAAATCTGCTTTAGTAGTCATGCACTGAAAATACCCGCTTTTGTCGCTGTATTTTCGCTTTCGTCGCTTTATTTTTTTGCCTTCGTCTGTTTTAAGAAACCCGTAATCTAAAGGGGTAAGTGATTTCTTTGTTCTGTACACGTGTTGTATAACCTTTGGATTTTGCGTTTTAGTTTTTTTGTCCGCACGAACTGAAAGTTTTTTTTTTAACTATGAGTTACGATATACTCTGGTTGATACGTTCGATTTGATTTGTTTGGATACGTACAATTTTGATGGTTTTACGTTACGTTTTTTGAATACGAATATTACGATTTATGTACGATACGATTATGGAAAATTTCTGATACGTACGTTCCCCCTATACGTTTATGAAGTTATGGTTAATGATCATCGAGCTAAGGTGATAGGATAAATCAAATTATACGAAAACAATAGAAAGTAAATCCGGAAGATTTCCAAGTATTGCGTAATTCATTTAAGTCACATGATGATCACGCCCATGCGCTGAAGTTACGAACAGCAACAAGTGGTAACTAACCTTCAAATAACATGTATGTACCTTAATAACTTAATTAAGTGTTAGTTTTAAGATTTGTTTATCTGTTGGTTTCAATATTTAACCGTTATAAATTTAATACAAAAAATATTGTGGCGTCCAAATTATATTTCAAATTAGAATTGTAAATATTAGTGTACGAGTAGAACACCCCGTCCCTGATTATAATTAGTAATATTTCTCATCGCTCTAATGTTTGTGTGTTGTTTATATTTAATAAAATCATAGAGCTAGCACGGTGCATTATTATTAATTATTATTTAAATTTTAAATTATGTTAGTAGTTACATATTTGGCACGATTAAAGTTTATTCGTTAGTTTATTCGTTACAGTACACAACGCTAGAGAATTTCTGCGTTCTTCAAATTTTACCCGAAGAATAAAATCGTGTTTAAAATTTGGCATTTTTGTCTCTACTCCAACAACGAAAGGTGGGCGTACCGAGAATACAGGGGACAAACAAAAAGGTGAACTGGAGAATTTATTCAAAATTATTTGCCATCACGTTTAGAAAAGCTACTTCTGACCATACGACTTGCTATGTGGTTCATGCATGACGGGGCAATATTTAATGCAATAGTTCGACAACACGTAAACAAGAACTTTGGCTTCCTCGATCACCTGACCTAAATCCATTAGATTTGCTTTGCGAGGCTACTTAAAAACATTAGTCTATGCTAATACAATAG
This sequence comes from Aquatica leii, assembly GCA_035610365.1. NCBI lineage: Eukaryota > Metazoa > Arthropoda > Insecta > Coleoptera > Lampyridae > Aquatica > Aquatica leii. Next base: position 82,534,500 of record CM069433.1, on the reverse strand, counting down.
ACAATCGAGAAAACTTGTTAGAAATGGTTAATTTCCATTGCGGCGAAAAAGCAGTAATGAGGCATTGTGGAAGGTTCAACAATCTTCAATTCTTAGAGTTAGGGAATGCATAAGAATAGAAAGAGCTCATGTTAAATCGATATACAGAATTATTGAATAAAAATACATATTTTGTTTTCGTAAACAGTTTATTTTATCGATATCGATCAACAGTATCCAGCTGTTCAAAAACATTATTGTTGTGTCTATATCATACAGAGGACAAAAAAAAGCATTTTGTGTTAGAGTTAGTCCGTTCTGGCCAACTAAAGAAGCATGCCGAATATGAATCAACGGGTTTATGTTAAAGAGATTTTTCTAGTAACTATCATATTAAAAAAATATTAAATTACACATAGTACTTCAAGAGTTATTTTAAAACAAACGATTTCCAGGGGCGTTCGTTATGAGCTTTGTAGGGAGGGTCGTAGGAAAAAAAAGTGTATGGGAACATCCTATAATAAAAATTATAATCGCAATCTTAATGATTGTTTTACACACAGACGCATGTTCATATTTGAACGTAAACAGTGAGTTTTTTTCCTAAGAAAAACCCTTTTGTGAATAACAAATGTATAAGAAAACGGTAAGTGAATAAAAGCAGTTGTAAAATTTATCAATTTTGACGCTGCAAAGCAAATGTGTTAAAGATATTTATGGCGAAAAGCCTTCTTAAAAAATTCCAATTTAAAAAATTCTGACACGGATCAAATGGTTGAGTTCAACTTAGTTTTCTTCTCTCGTTTTAAATTTTAAAGAATACGTTGCTTTACACTCTATACAAACGATTTTTTAATTTCAATAAGTTGCGTAAAATTGTAGGAAGAATACCCAAGTAGCAAAAATCAGTTACAAAACGGTTGTAAAACTCTCTTGCAACTATGGTTTCAGTAAGGTATTTAGTTACAGAATAGTTGCTGAGTCTTTCCTGATCCGTTGTCAATACCGGATTTGGTCAGTTGCAAGGCAACTGCAGTAATATTATAACCGTTTTACAACGTGTCTGAAACCGTTGCAATTACTACTTTGTAACTGTTTTGCAGCGTTGCTATAACGGTTTTTTACAAATCATGTTTACCTATTCTGAATCGTTTCTGTAATGGTTTATCATCACGGTTTTGTAATTGATTTGTAACATTGTAGTTACCGTTTACAGCAACTGCTATGTAACTGTTTTGAAAACATGCTTATTACCATTATTTGAAACTACTTTATAACCGCTTTGTTAAGCAACTTATCCAAGATTTTTGTTACTAACTGCATCATAAAGATTAAAACAAAAGTAGAGATAAAAATATATTAACAAAAAGATACAGATATATAAAAAGGTATAATAAATGTACATTATTTAAATTTTTATAGTTTCTTATAGAACTAAATTCAAACAAAAAAGATATAATAAAAGAATTTTTACATCTGTTGCAGGTAGGTACTAGTAAACAGGTTTTTACAGCAAATTTTCAAGAAAAGCGGATTATGTCTATTATTTATAAATTTTGTAAATAGTAAATGCATAAATTTTGTTAAGAGAAAAATGTCTTTGTGTTAAAAGACCATGGCGAATTAAGATATTCCTCACATGTTATAGTTTAATGCGTCTACGTCATTCTTAGTTAAATATTGGTATTAGGCTACAAATGCACATGTGCAATTATAATCGGTTCAATGATCATAATCTCGACTGCTTTTTTAAAGATTATAGGTGTTCGCAATGGCGATCTAATTTACACGTTCTGATCACTGTGTGTAATATTGTAATGTACTTGCAATCAAATTCTATTGTATCCTAGAAGAAAATAAAATCAATTTAAAATTTGCTTACTTATAATTGGCAACTAATTCTTCAACGTTGATTAAATTAGAAACAGTAGTTTAAATGCACGATTAAAATTATAGTAATATAATATACCAATAATTGTACTTACGTAGTTATGAATTAGAAACACTTTCAGTACTGTTTATTGGATAATCATAATGGTCTATGTGTCTTATAAATATCTCGTAAAATGCACTTCTTCTGTTGCTGTTTCAACGTATAGATTAACACTGTAGTGTAGTTTTAGAAATTCACACTTGTAACCATAGTTTCAAGACTGTTACACTCCAAACCGAAATGAAGGTTTTAATGCCACTAAATTGACACTGTAGTTACATAAGGGTTTAAAAAAACTTAGTTATAACCATAGTTGTAAAATGGTTATTTCTGTTATAGATTTGAAACCTCAGTAAATTACGAAAGTTGCTGCTACGTTGCTGCAACGGTTTATTTACTATGGTGCTAATGTTACTAATTTGCAACTGGTTACAACGTAACCACGGTTACAAAATGTTGCTTGGGTAAGTACCAATGCTTCTTTTTGTAGAGAAAGAATTAACAATAGGTCACAGGTATCTGGAGAGTATTGAAAAAAAATTGTTGCAAACGAATATTTTATTTGGTTATTTTAAGAATGTATCTGAAACTGACGTGTAAAAAATGTGCAAATAAAAAATATAGAGAACTAGAGCTTTTTCACAAAAAACGACATATTTTTTTTAGCTATAAAACCATTTCAAAATTTAATTTTGCGTTAGTGACTTATTCTCTAGTGTTTAAGAACCTTGGAAAGCAAATTTTATCTTAGATATGCTATAAACTAATAAGAATTTATTATTAATACACTTAAACACTAGTTGTATTATTGAACACGAGTATAAAAGCTTCAGAAGTTACGAAGGTTAGATTTTTATATATTTTTTTACTTTAAGTTGAAAATTAAGATACCATCCGTCGTTTATTACCGTTTTAAAGCTTTAAATGAAAGTTACAACGTCTATTTCTACAGAATTTCCAACTCTATAAAATTTGTGTAGTTTGATTAAGTAGTAAAATTTTTTACGACTTAAATCTGCAAATAACTAAATGTAATTTTCATTATTATCGTAAAATAAACAATAAAAATGTGAAAAAAAATCATCCAAGTTTTTAATAGAGAATTTTAATAATAATTTGAAGGTTCATAAACGTTACGTTTCACGAAATTATTTTGCTTTAAATTTTTACTTCTAAGTATTTCTTTATATCCAGATAATAAATTCTTCCCCACTTTGTCGAAAAATCAATGTTCGCTAAAATAAAAAATAATAAATTGAAATAAATATTGCTACAGGTTTTTATAAAATTCTTGTTTGCGTATTATGAATTTATTTCTGTGATGACTATTATATTTAGTTTGTTTAAAGTTTGAAAACTTGCGTAGTTTATTTAGATTAAACGGTTAGGAGTGTTTGTACTTGAAAAGACTGCATAAGAAATACATATTTCAACAGGTTGTTTGAAAAATATTCTCTTATCGGTCTTGTCATTTTGCAAATGGATGTTTAAGTAAATTGTTTGTTTAATAAATTATGTCTACACATACAAACAGACGTTTCTTAGTCATTTTATGTATTCCAATTTATTTAAATTTAATGATTAAAAATGTATTCTTTTTGCAGGGATCGAGTGTACAGGTTGAACTTGAGCAACATAAACCAGTCAAGCTGTGAGGTAAGTTAATGTTACATTCTTCCAGTTTCCGTCAACATTATTTGCAGTATAATTCAGACTTATGCTATACATAAAAAATTTTATAACATCATTTGTTGGTTATTACTTCTTATATGGATCTGTATGAACCGACGACCCAAAATTATTACGTCATATACATAACATAGTTGATAGGGGCGTCAAACTGATGTAATAAACCATAATAATCACCATGTTTTGCGCAAACAATGCTTTTAAACCAATTGTTGCAATTATTATTTTTGCCTCTATAAAATAAGCCGTTTAAACTGTACACTTCCCGCTAGAATTCAATCATAACAAAGGAAAATAATATTTGCGTTCTGATTAGTCATCATATCTCTATAAATGCGGATTGAGCGCTGTTTAGGTTTGTTATACAAATTGCTAATGAAAATTGAAGTATTTTGATGATGTATCGGTTTGTACGCTTGAAATTACATTGGTGAAAATACCGATTGGAATTTGTGGAATTAATCAATTACGCTCATATAGTATGTTAGTATGCATAATAAAACAAGAAAAATTCATTTATTTAAGATGAAAGTATGGAATTCATGCTGAAATATTTTAAACATTTTACACCGACAAAATGTATGCATTTTTGTAATCACATATTTTAATATTTGGTAACAGACATTTTATACCGTAATATTTTTAGTTTCATTGTTGTAGCTCAAATTTTTTCGTACAGATATAATTTTTTTGTAATCATTACTATTTACAGAAATATAACGAAGTTTTTGATAAAAATCTTTGTTGCAAAACTTATTTTTCAAGTGTTAAAAATGTTGTGACCGTAGATTTTATCTTTCTTTCATTAAAGGTAATAACTTTATATTCGGTTTCATTAACTGAAAACGATAATTAAAAATGCATCTTTATCTAATAATTTACTGAAGGTTACTTATAGGTATAGTACACGCCGCTTAATAGAATCAAATTGGTACTTTTCGATAACAAAATCCGATATTCAAAAAACAAATAAATGTTTATTGATTATTAAGTAGTAAAGTAGTAGGTTGTTAAATTAGAAGGAAAATAATAACATTAATACAAGCAAAAATGCCAAAATCAAAGTTTTAGTAAAACATTTTGAAATAAAACAAAATATTGAGCCAAATAAATCGAAAATTACGGGTGTGTTGCATTACTAAGTATATAGTTTGTTGAGGCCGTTAATAAAAAAAAAATGTTATGTTTAAGCCACTGTTCTAACGACTAAATATTGATTCTCAGTCATTTGCTGAAACTAAAATTAAAAATAAATACAAATTAATGTTATAACATAACACATAGTTAAATTAAATTGTTATTCTAAGAACTACACATTCTTTCCAAGTACACTGAAAATGCACAGTAACTCAAAGTTTACGTATTTACAGATGTTTAAATAAGGTAATATTACGTAGGTTCGTCAAAATAGTTTTTAGAGTACAATGATTAAATTTTTCACTCTAAACAAGCGTATTGTGAAAATTCCGCTTAAAGGCATATGCAAATAGGTTATTGTTCACGTATAGAAACAAACATGAGAAGAAAATTGATACAATAAAGCGAAATTATGATTAATATAAACGATATTTTTTCTATCTAGTAGCATACGCTCGGTCCGTTCTTTTTTTTTGCAAATCATAGTTAATTAAAAAAAAGTAAGGTAAGCTTTATTGGTAGAAATAAAAAGAGTCGAGTTAAATGTTTTTAAAATACAGTTGATGTAAGTTATGAAAGCATGTGACTTTTCTTTTGTTTAAACATTTTTATTAACACATCTCTAAAATAAATAAAAACTGAGATAATCCAAAATCACTATTAGAGTGATTGTATATTCTTGGTAAAGTTTATTATTATATAAATAAATTCAAAGTTATAGTTGCTCAAGGATACGTTTTAAGTATGTTTTTTTCACTGCCAGTATCTTTTGAATAGCGGTGCTTTTGCAATCAACATGAACAGTGTGAAATTTACATGAAAAAACTATTGTTTGGCTAACGGAAGTTATATGCTCTGGAATCTGGAGTATATATTATATATAAGTATAAAAAGGATGCAAGAGATATCAAAAAATTATATTTTAGAATGTAATTATGAGGACCAAAACAACGATTGTTCTTATTCGGAAACATTTTTTGTAAAAGTTGAAAGTCATTTATTTTGGAAATTTTAAATCGTCTTAACTGGAACCAAACCACCAGGTCAGAATCGTCGTAGACAAGGAACTGGGCAATGGAGCCAAACAAATTAGATGCAGGACCGCTATCTTCAACTTATGGTAATAAGAGACCGATTTTCCAGTATCAGATCAATTGCCGATCAATGGTTAAGTAATGAAGGTTCTCCTATAACCCTTCAAACAGTTTACCGGATTTCGGATTGCAATCCTATCGGCCACACCTTGTGCTACCACTGACGGCTCAACACCGACATCAACGTTTGGAGTGGTGTAGGTTGCGACTCTAGTGGAATATGGAATGGGATAGAGTAGTCTTCCGATGAATCCCGAATCTGTTTTGGGATGCTTGATGGCCGTTGAGAGTGTCACGAAGGCGTGGGAAACGGTGCAATATTCAATTTTCTGTTGAGTGGCATGTGCACCACACTGTTAAATTGTGGTATAGGGTCCTATAGTCTATGGGAGTAAGTATCGTTTGGTATTCATCAGAGGCAATATGAACGCCTGGCGATTTTAACTTTTATTTCTTCAGCAGTCGGAAGACCCACTTTTTTAGCAGGATAATGCTTGTTTGCACATAGTAAGACATATTATGGTCCGATTGGAAGAGGCTAGTGTTAATCTTTTATCATGACCCCCCAGATCTCCTTATATTTCGCCTATTGAACACCTGTTAGACGCTATGGGTAGAAGACAGAGGAACGTCTTCTACAAATACAAGTTGCTTTGGATGCAATCAATAACTCGAATCTATGTCACGGAGAGCGAGGGAGTGTGAAGTCAGTAGGGGGGATCAACACGTTATTAAATAAAAAATAAGTTCATATTTATTTCTTTTCTTTGAAATTTTAATCACAGACTACTTCTGAATAGCTAAATTTTTTTGCCAAGATTGGTCACTAAATTCCCACCCCTTTTTGGTGTTGCAATTTCAATGTCACAGAATATATAATAAAGCGTAAACGGTGAACATGGCGATGTAAAATGGGATACAATTTTGCAAACATGCGCCCCGTCATCATTCTTATTTTAGTTGCTTTCTTGCTCTGCTGAGAAACACTTGCACAACTTTTACATTATTTTTTTTATTTCTTTTTTATGCAGCGATGAGTTAAGAATTACGGTCTTTCCTCGATGAATATTTTGGATGCTTGGCTATCTTTGCCAACATGGGGAAAAAGTAAAACCGTTTTAGGAAAAACTATAGCGAAACGAAACCAGTGCTCAACACAAATTGACTGATTAGCCTAAATGTATTGCATTGTCGTTTTTTATTTATCATATGTTTGTCAGTCTTAACAAGATATTAATGTCACCTGTTTCAATAGTTTTGGCTGCAAAGAAATTGGCGGCAGTAAAAATGTGGGGATGGCCCCGCTTAGTATCAGTTGTAGAAGCTATGAGTATTGTTACAATTTATGCAGAAGCTTTTCTAAAAATTTCTCCAATTTGGAACACTGTCACTACTCTTTCTAGATGTGCCCGAAACTAAGTGATTATTTTTTGCTTGGATGAATGACAATAGTACCTCATTCATTAAATCTGCTTTCACTCGTTGACGGGTAAACATTATTATAGGCATACACCTCCCAGCAACAATAAAACAAATTTCTACAATTAGAATTTGGCCTTCTTTTGAAAAAAATACGTCTTTTTTTTTAGAAACTATTACCTTACATTTCAAGCTTGAAACTGATGAAAATGTATATTGTTGAACAGATGTTTTCTCGGGTTTTTTTTTAATGACAAATGTTTTGTCACTCATAAAATGTTTTTTTTTTCATTGTTAACGACAAACTGGAATGCTGATTTCTTGAAGTCAGAATGGGAGAGACATTCTTCTTTCTTTTTATCCGTCGGAAACCAGTCTAAAAAAGGGGGATCTCAAGTCGCAATTAATCAATTTATTCTAGGCTTTAATGATGTCAACTACGACGTGCGACGAAGGCTCGGCTTGTGAGAAACGGACCACACGAGAAACCTTAATTCTGTTATAAACATGTTCTTACCTTTATCTATCGGTAACTCGTAACAATATGTTTGAAAAATGAAGTGTATGAGTAAAAATGTTGTAACGATAAAATGATTTCTCAGGGAAAATTATTTTTTAGTTGTTTGAATGTACTATAGTTTTACACGACTTAAAAGCTTAAAATGAACCTAGATTAAGCGTTTTCTTTTCATACATCTTCCGTGCCTCAAAAATTTATTTTTATAGTAACATTTCCAATGAAATACTGTTGCTAGGTTATGTTATAAAATCTAATGAGTTTTAACTGTAAAAATGTTTATCTTTTACATTTTTAGATGAACGCATGAAGCCACATTTATTGATATAAGGGGCGATGAACGCAATGACTACAATATTGAAATCTTAACCGACCACGGTAGAATTCTAAACAGTTAAGAATTGTTTTGTGAAATTCAACAACTCCCTTGTAGATCTTGTAGATCAACGCGGACTTTGTTTATATTTTTTTCTAAATTAAATCCACGTCATAGGCAAATTGTCGCTTTAATTAAAATCTTAATATTAGTAATTCAAATTTATTTGATATAATGTGATACGTGACTATTGTACATTCACGGAACAGCAACCATCAAACAAATACCACGTAACAAGACCTCGTAAACCTAATAGTTCCTAATAGGAGTTATTTTCTTTTTCCTTACTTCACAAATCGATTTTAACAGATAGATAACATTTATGGGAACTAGCATGTGTTATCTCTTTTACAGCCATTTGAGCAATTGCTTGTTATTGTAATCATTTATTGTTGATTTAGTGTCCTTTTCTTAAACTGTATTTTATGACAATTAAACTCCGTCACTATTTTTTTTAATACATGTGGTATTTGATATTAGTCGTGTAGTCGTCTAACTTCACATTCGCAAACCTTTATATGTATTTCAAATTGTTCTATAACTAAACTTACAAAGTTATTTTAAATAAAAATTATGCATCGTGTATGTTTTTCTATTAAAAGCCATTAATTTTATTCAATAATATAAAATTCATGATGTCACGATATCAATCTTTCTGACCTTCAGGATTCAATGTTTGGAGGGAGACTTCTTTTTACGTTTTTTACTGATAAGTTTTGTGCGCATTTCTGATCCTCTTGAGGATTCGAACCCCCAATCTGTAAATTCAAAATTGAATTCAACAAAAATAGTTTTCACGTGACTGTTTCATTGGATATTCTCTATGTGCAAAATACGTGAATACACAAATTGTAAGTTAAAAAAAAATCGGTTTCACAATCCATTAACATGTGTTTGTGTGCTCTATAAGTTATATTATCATAGTCCGTGTCAAATTTATCACTTTTAGGAGATTGAAATTGATTCCCATAAGAATTAGATACGTATAACTGCGAATCACCATTATTTTATGTTTCACTTTTAGGGACAAATGCTGAGAGTACGATTGTATTACAGGATTTTTAAAAATATTTTGGTGTAGAAGTAATTACATTACAATCTAATGAGATTAATGGTGTCAGTTTTAGATAGAGTCTAAATTATGGGTTATAGGGCTTGTAGTAGCTTTTGTATATTTCATTTTCGTTCATTTCCATTTGGTCATGACTTCTGGGAAAACGATAGTATAATTATGGGTAGTTTGTATAGCACGCACGTTATAAACAAGATTAATTACATTATAAATATAGAGCAATAATTTTATTCGTATTAGATGTCAATCATTCATTTACGTACCTCTAAGTAAAAGCATATAAGAGGTTCATTGACGTAGTTTTACATATACAACATGTTTTGTTAATTGAATTAAATCATTTACCAAAAAATTCAATAAAACTAGAAAAGTGACCAATAAAAATAGCTTAAATTTTTTTTTTCAAAAAATATTTGACCACGTTTGTACTACGTAGATACGAAATAAATGAGTTGTTAATATAACATGAACGATAAGATCTAGGTAGGAAAATCAATGGCAATATATGACAGTATAAATAAATATACGTGGATATCCTTAGTTGCTTTCAGAAAGTGATGGAAGAGAAACTGATACCTTGTTGAATAATGCGAATTGGATATGCCCTTAGCACCTTAGGAATTTTAAAGTAAGTTGCAATCCGATATCTTTTGTGTATTTTTAGGATCCGAATGATATACGCAGCACTTTGTATGTATCTTTCTGGGAGCAATTTAACTTATAAAATAATTTTTAAAGTTAGTTTTTTTTGTTTAACGAATTTGTTTTAAAATTAAACGGGAATTTAAGGGATATATCAATAAATACACAACAATCGTTCAGTATTAAGGCATTATTTCATCGCGGTGGTAGCACAATAGAAAAAGAATTCCAATAAAGTGGATATGTGTCCGCGGGAGAACAGGGAAAATGAATTAATTTCATTTCGAAATTGTTATTTCAGTAACGAAATTCTTTTTACTACAGCAAACCCCAAAGTTAGGTTATTCCAAAACAATAGTAGGATATTGTCGTGAATTTCAATGTTATTTTAATTTTTTTTATAAGGAAAATCTTTTTAAAATAACGTATGAATTGTGCTGGAGTTTATGGATTACTTTAAATTACTTTAATAAAACCCATGTGTCGCAGTCATTTTATACATAAAACAGACAATTACATACAACAAATTAAAACTTTAGTATCACGTTTTACAAAAGCCATTAAAGTTGAACTTCTAGAAGTGGTGTTAAATTACCAATTTTTTGTAGTTATAGAATTTAACGTTTATGCCATGTGACATTTTGCTCTTGTTATAATACCATTTTAGCGCTGTTCACACGTATTTTAATTATTTTCAAATAAATTTCAAACTTATTGCGTAACATTTTTGTTAGGGTTGTATAAAATTACATACAAGATCAGTTTACACCAGTACGATTTAATCAAGTTTCCTTTATAATAAATCAAGATAACTTAAAGGCATTTGCAAACTTTATAATGCATACTTTATGCACAATGCACCTACAATATATATCAAAGGCATTTCTGCTTCTAATAAATATCACAAATACTTGTGTGATCACATGATTACATACTTGATGTCTACTTTAAATACCATTAATTACTGGATGCTGCAAAGAGAACAAACTATTATATTTGTTTCCTTCGATTTAGTAAGGATTCTCAGATAAATTTGAGTACAAGCATATAGTTGTGTAAACGATGTGTCACCGTGTTTATTACAACAAAGGTCTTAAACGGTTCAGGTAAACTTTACTTTGATTAGCAATGCATTAGACTTCAATAGTTTCTCACAAATTATTAATTATATCTGGTTTTTTGCATTTACTCCTTGTATCAAATTTAATATTTTTGGTGTCTAAAAATAAAAATTAAGAAACGAAAATAGGAATTTGTTCTTATCGGTTTGAAGATTTTTATGGAAAATTTGACGTATTAAATAAAAGAAAAGAAACCGAATTAAAAAACACGGAGATGCAATTATGGGCGCCCATAAAGAGGGGCAAGAGGGGGCAGTAGCCCTCCCCTGGACTCGGACTCTAAGCAGTAATAATTTCTTAAATAACGATACGCTTATAATAATCTTCCCCAAATTGCCCTCCCCCTCCTGGAAATTACTGTATGGGCGCCCATGGATGCAATCCATTATAATTTTTTTTAATAAATAGATTGAAGTTTATTTCAGAAACATTTAAAATAAATATTCAAGAAAAGAAAATAAAGAATTAGTTTTGTCGAAAAATAAAAAAAATATAAATAAACAAAACTAAAGAGAGCCATTGGCCATTACAATATTTTTTGATTTAAATTTATTTTATAGAATCTATATTCTATAGTGAAACATTGTTTAAAAAATGAAAATAAATAACTGACAGAAAAATGAAGTGAAATCAAAGTTTATTATAATAAAAGAAATACTACAACTTAAAACAAATAAATGCGCGAGTACAACTGGCATGCGACTTATCCGCGCTTAACGCTCTTTATTACTACTCGCTGTATTCACGCATGTATTAACAACGCACACATATATACATTTTTAACGACGGGCACGTTTCGATTAACTTATTTCCAACACTCCTCCTATCGATATGTGCCCTACATATTAATTACATGATCTATTTAAGTTTAACATCTCTACACATTTATCGTGTTTACATTTAGTTAAAGATTTCGTCAAAATGTCAGCAAGCATATAATTCGTTTCTACATAGTTAATGATGATATATTTATTTTCTAGTAATTCACGAGTAAAGTGAAAACGTATATCTATATGCTTACTTCGTTTGTGAAACACAGCATTTTTTGACAATTCAATTGCGCTTTGATTGTCGCAAAAGACCTTCACTGGTGGTTTTGCATATTTATAAAAACCCATATGTGTTAACAGTCTACTAACATAAACAACTTCACGAGAAATTTCTGAAAGCGCCGCGTATTCCGCTTCCATTGTTGATAATGCCACTGAAGATTGCTTTTTCGATTTCCAACTAATTGGACCTCCAGCCAGGATTAGGACATTACCCGTACATGATTTTCGATCATCGATGTCTCCAGCCCAATCCGAGTCTGAGTATGCCATGAGGTTTTCTTCATTTTTAACATACGTAATGCCATAATGAGATGTAGCTTTTAAATATCTCAATACACGTTTCGCAGTAACCCAATGACTTTTTCCTGGATCGGAACAAAAACGACTTAATGTACTGGCTGCAAACGCTATATCTGGACGAGTTGCATTAGCTAAATAAATCAGACCTCCAATTAATTCTCTGTACGGCCTGTTCTTCATCTCGTCCCTTTCTTCTTCTGTTCTTGGACATTCTTCTTTTGAAATTTTCAAGTTAGGTTCGATCGGAGTCGACACTGTCTTTGCAGTTTCCATATTGAACTTTTCAACTAATTCCTCAACATACCTTTTCTGTGAAAGGTGAATACTTCCTGTAGCTCCTTCTCGTTGTACAGTGATTCCAAGGATGTTGCTAACTTGACCAAGGTCTACCATCTTGAATGATGACTCCAATTTTAATTTTATTGATTCGAGATTTTGAATCTTTTTCGCAGCCAAAATTAAATCGTCAACGTAAACTAACACAATAACCAATTCATCTTCTTCGCCAAATACGTAAACACACGGATCTGCTGGGGTACGTTTACCTCCAATTTTGGTCAAATAACCATCCAGTTTATTGTACCATTCCCGACCTGATTGCTTCAGTCCATATAGTGGTTTCAATAACTTGCAGACTTTTTCTTCGTTGCCGTGTTCAACAAACATATCCGGTTGTTCCATATATACTTCGTCGTGTAACTCACTTTGCACATAAGCAGAAACTACATCCATTTGATGTACGTGCAATTCTTTATTTACACAAGCTGCCAATAACGTACGGATTGTTTCGTATCTTGTTACTGGTGCAAACACTTCTTCATAATCGACCCCATATTTTTGAGTGTTTCCGCGGGCTACTAGCCTTGCTTTGTGTTTCTTAATTTTTCCATCTTCGTCAAATTTCGTTTTGAACACCCATCTGTTTGTTAGAACTTTTTTATGTATTGGCCTTGGTACAAGAATCCATGTCTTGTTTTGTTGTAATGTGTCGTACTCGTTTTTCATGGCGGTTAGTCATGCTTCTTTGTTTTCATGTTTCAAAGCATCTGTTGCTGATTCGGGATCTACCCATTCTTTGATCTTGGTTTTGTAAATCTTTGACGGTCTATCTCGGCGACCATCTCTTAAGAGTTTTGGACGACCTGGTCCTCGTCGAGTACTATGACTTGCTTCTTCTTCATCAGTTTGATAGCTCTCTTCCTGAACATCTGCTTCAACTTCTATTTTTAAGTTATGTTCTGTATTATCTTCGTAAGTTTCATCGTCCTCTTCGTGCGTCATGCCAACTGTTTGATCTGGCAGCATAAAAATTTCTTTTGATGCTGTTTCATTAGGTTCAATGTTCTCGATAAATTTTACATCTCGAGCTTTGATGACTAGCTTTGTTCTCGTTTCACAAACGATAAGCTTTGGATTCATCTGAATAACCTACCAGCACATATTCATCACCTTTCGGTTGAAATTTTCCTCTTCTTTGATTTTTATTTAATGCAATAGCTTTACTGCCTATAATTCTCAGAAAACTAACGTGCGGCTTTCTTCCTGACCATGCCTCAAAGGGAGTGGTCCCATTTAAAGACTTAGTAGCACACCTGTTTCTCAAAAAGGTTGCTGTATTCACTGCTTCGGCCCACAAGGAATCTGGAAGCTTAGCTTGTAACATCATGCAACGTGCCATTTCGACCAACGTTCGATTAGCTCGCTCTGCAACGCCGTTTTGCTGAGGTGTATACTCAACACTTAGTTGATGTACTATTCCATCATCTTCAAGGAAACTCATGAACTGACTTGATAAATATTCTCTTCCATTATCCGTTCGAAGCTTTTTTATGCGGTGGCCAGTTTGTTTTTCTGCTCTTGTTTTGTAATTTTTGAAAGCTTGGAAAATATCGGACTTATTTCGGAGCATAACAACTTCCGTATAACGTGAGTGATCGTCAATAAACGTTACAAAATATTTCGCGCCACCTAATGATTCAGTTTTCATTGGTCCACATATGTCTGAGTGCACTAAACCCAAAGTTTCTTTTTCACGATTTGTCGATTGTTTAAACGGTTGCACATGAATTTTACTTTTTGCGCACACTTCACAATTTAATTATTTTTTTTTTTGAATGCAAATTCATACCAGACACCATATTTTCGTTTTCCATTCTTTTCAAATCGTTAACGTTTAAATGTCCGTACCTTTGATGCCATCTAACTAAATTTTCAACATCGTTGTCACGTACAAATGCAACACTTTCTTCTTTTTCGTTCACTACATAAAGTTGATCACGTTTTGATGCTGTAAGAACTACCGAACCATCCTTTCGATTAATAATTGCTTTATCTTTCATAAAGGTAACCGTATAACCATTGTCGGTAACACTTGAAACAGAAAGTAAATTGTTTCGAAGTTCGGGAACGTATAATGCGTTCTTTAATTTTACTTTATTCGTGAAACGATTGTTTATTTTCGCGTTTAAATTTACGTCTCCATTTCCGGTGGATTCTATAAAATGTTCTGCGGCCGTATAAACTTTTAATTGTTCACTTTCATTTAAACTTACAAAATTTTGTTTATTGTTACACATATGCTTGGTTGCGCCACTATCAAGGTACCACGAATTTGATTTATCAATTCCCGTATTACATGCAATAACTGTCATCGCGTCATTCACTTTATTTGCTTCGTTAGATTTAAATTTTAATTTACAATCTCGACTTTTATGACCGTATTTATTACACTTAAAACATTTGCCTTTAAAGTGCGTATCGGATTTCGTGTATTTATACTTCCCAGAAACATTATTTTGTTTCGTTTGGTATGAATGACCTTTTGTAATCATAGCAGTGCTTACATTTTCTATATCGCTTGTTCTTGAAGATCGATCATTCTGTCTCGCCTCCTCTTCAATAAGTTTAATTTTTAAATTTTCAAGCGTCGGTATTTCATCACGCGTTTCAATTGCAATGGTAAAACTATCATAATCTGTAGGTAACGAACTTAACAGCATAATTGATAATAATTCATTTTGAATTTGAATTCCTGCTTCTTCCAGGTGTTCTGCATTGCGTGTGAAATCTGCTAAATATTGTGTCATGCTAACATTAGGTTTCTTTTCCATCCGTAACAATTGCTTATACAAAGCTGCTTTTCTTACCGGGCCGCGCGATTCAAATATCGCTTGAAGTGCATCCCATGCTTCCTTCGATGAGCATGCCTTTTTTACATGATTTAACTGCCCATGCGAAATGGAAAGATTTATTAATGCCAACGCCTTCGAATCTTTGTTTATCCAATTAATAAAATTTTCTGTTGGTTTCACTTCCGTACCATTGACGTATTGCCACAAATCATTGAAAACTAGTACACTTTTCATTTGCACTTTCCACAATTCATAATTGCTTTCTGTTAATTTTTCAATGTTCGCGAAACCCGTTGCCGTAGCCATTTTTTAACGTAATCCTTCGCGCCACGCGTTTTCCTTATTATCGTTATGATTCACTTACACTTTACACACTATTATTTTTTAAAATAGCACTTTGGGCGTTTCTGGGCCCATAACCTGACAGAAAAATGAAGTGAAATCAAAGTTTATTATAATAAAAGAAATACTACAACTTAAAACAAATAAATGCGCGAGTACAACTGGCATGCGACTTATCCGCGCTTAACGCTCTTTATTACTACTCGCTGTATTCACGCATGTATTAACAACGCACACATATATACATTTTTAACGACGGGCACGTTTCGATTAACTTATTTCCAACAATAACAAAAGTAATTTTATTGACTAGAAAATTCAAATCAGGCATGTGAAGAAATGTCAAAATGTATTTTAGAAAATCTTAAAATAAAGAGATACGAAAAGCAGAGATACCGCAATTTTATTTTATCAATTCAAAGTTTTTGTCAAAAACAAAAGAATTAACAAAAAATTAAGAGAATTTAGCATGGGATGAAAATTAATGCATTGAATCAAACTAAACAGTTAAAATAAAAGTAAGAAAACGTCGATTAGATTGCCACGGTTCAAATCTGAAGAATTCTTTGTTTTGGTTTTTCGTTTCGTTTTTCACTGTAAGCTTAAAAATTTTTTTAATAATAAACTTTTGTCCATATTTTAACAAATTACAATTATGCTACTTTTCATTTCTTCTTCTTTGGTTCTTTAAAGTATTCCATTTTGACGTTAAATGTTTAATTTTATTTAATAGGTATTCTTTATTTTAATTTTTAATTGAAAACAAAAATGAGATGTTTTTAAGCTTTTTGTTAACTTTTTCTTAAATAAATTTAAATCCAATTTTACAAAAAATCTATGTTGTCTCAGTTTTCATTTCTATAATTTCATCGCTTTTTACCTTTAGTTTGAATAATTAAATTATTTACGTCACATTACTGTGACAAATGATCTTCCTTGCTTTGTTAATTTTTTAATTCCAATTAAAGGAATTTCTCTTTTCGTCAAGTCTCTTTTTGAATTTTTTGTTTTAGGTTTATTACAAAATTAATTTTTCTAAATTTATATTAAAAAATTGTAGTTGTAGTATTTTTTCTATTATTGAGATCCTAAAAACATTATTTTTACGATAACATTTCGATTTTTTAAAAAATTCATTTCTTTCTCTCTAAAAAAGCAAACTAACGTATTAATCTAGTAGCGCATGAATGTTTTACACTCGATGTTATTTTTGTCCAAATATCAAGTAGCGGTAGACACAAAACAAACAAAACAATTAAACTTTAATCTAGTAGTCAAACGTCAACCAGTGCAATTTAGTTGTCAGTGCTCGTTAATAACAATTGTATTATTGAAGATTATAATTGTTAATTTAAATTTAATTGATTTACTCCAAATATTTGGAAAAGCAGTTAAAGCTCCTTATGAAGCAGCCAGATTGTAAGAAACCGGTACATGAAAACCCACCTGCTTGCAATGACGACAACGAAAACCATGTAATGCTATACATTATTGAGAATCCCCATGTCAGTACTAGGCAGGTTCCAAATTTGGTTGGAATATCGCATACTTCGGTCTGGAGGATTTTTACCAAGAATTAACCGAAAATGATTTTCTGTTAAGAATTAATTTTGCACTGTGGAGTTTGCAACTGATAGGACAGAATAAAAACTTTTTTAACAACGTTTTATTTTTGGACAAAGCAAGTTTTCGAAATGATGCTGTTGTAAGAAATAACATGCATTATTACGATAATGTAAATCCACACTGGGCCCATGAGCGACCTTGTCAACATCGATGGAGTTTAAACGTGTGGTGTGGAATTATAGGACAGCACATTGCACATTAATAGACTAAACGGAGAGAATTACTTCAATTGATTAGAAAATGAAATTCAAAATCATTTAAATGACTCCCACAAAATATCAGAAATAATTTGTGGTGGCAGCACGATGGCGCTCCAGCATATTATGCTTTTCCAGTTAGAGAGTTTTTAAATAATCGATACGAGAACCGTTGGATTGGTCGTGGAAGACCAGTTGCTTATCCACCTTGCTCAAGTGATATGACACCACTGGACTTTTTTCTCTGGAGTATATATAATCCCAGGTGGACATCGTTGAACCAACAACTATTGAAAATATGTATGCAAGAATTCGTACTTGCATAAACAAAATTTTTTTTCGGAAATGATCCTTCGATCTATTGGCTCTATTCGACTACGTTTCAATTTATGTATTGAAAAAGAAGGAAAACATTTCGAGCATTTTTTGGAAATACCTAATTTTTATTTGATGTAAATTTTTTTAGAATGTTTTTAGGATCTCCATAATAAGACAAAATGATGGCATTCTTCTAATTGAAAATCTGATATCACCATCGTGTAGAGAATGTCTTGAAACATATTACTGTCAAATAATTTGAAAGTAGTACCCATAGTGTGGCTAAAAATAATAAGGTGCTTACTCTGAAACAGGCTATATTTCAGTAGTACGCGTACTTTATTCGAGAATAACTATAACGTACTATGTACATTGTTTCAGTCGATAAAACATATTCGTTTAATCAACGTTTTTAATTATTAATAATAATAACATATATTATTAATTTAATAAACTTCGTACATTGTATGAAGTATATTGTTAATAAATAAAATAATTTTGATCATTGATTGGTGTTTACGTATCCGATAGAACATGTAATCTTCGTTTATTTAACATGATTGTCACTAAAAATGCAATTAATTTCTTTGGGCATTGGTCTACGTTAGTTATTTACTTATTCCCATTCTTGCATGCCACAAAAATCCATGTCAATCTGTAATAATTAAGAAGTTATTATTGAAAAATTGTTGATGTATTTTTTAAATCTATTATATCACTGAGGCGATATTGGACGCATGATTTCCCCGTACACTTTATACAATTTCTTTCAAACTTTTATATGCTTAAGAATTAATTTGCATCATCTTCTGCTACTAAAAATTCATATTATTAAGGTCATTATTTCACTTATTTCATTTATTATAAATAATAAAATTGAAGTACTTGAAATGTTTGTTCAAAATTTCTTTTATTTGATGTGCATAGTTGAGCTAAATAATTAACCAAAACTTAATATTGATGCCGATTTATTTACATGTCTTGTTTTTTTTTGGTTTTGTACATTTCAGATACGGTTTTTTGATGCAATATTCAAAACATGCTTAAAAAGAGCGTAGTTAAATGTTGTTTATAAGTTACAAAACTTATTGTATATTTTACTTTACATGTCCGATCGAGAATACACCTACAATGAAAAAAATAAGTGTAATCGATTTTTTTACTTTTTACCTTTGTTGAATGCGACTTAACTAGATTTAGCTAGACACGAACATTACGTACTAATCTTACATACCTGTGTAATCTACATAATGAAATTTGAGATCAAGATAATTAAATTTGCTGAAATGAAAAACTGCAACCGTCACTTGACGACAGCGTACAAGTACAAGGGCACAAAGTAACATCACAGTTTATTATTCCAATTAATTAGTACATTTGTTTACTGTACCAATTTCTTTATGCAATAGATACGTTACGTTAACATTAATGTGGCCATGACGTTGCATAGTGAAACTACCGACGAGAAACCAGCAATAAAGTTCACCAATAAAAGTATACCTCGAACGAGGCTAGAAATATCTAAAAGATTCATTTTCAAATTAGGAAGCGTTTTACCAATTGTCTGGCGAATTTGAATATACACAATAAAGTAGTGCAAGGCCTTCTATAAAATTTTTTTTTTATGCGTGTGGAGTTTTTCCAAACAAAGTAATTAGAACAGTTTATATATAGGTAACAAAATAAAGAAATCGCAAAATATTTAGTTTTTTCAATTTTTTTCAAAAGTCTTTGATTGCTCAATGATTTTGAAAACACGGTATGAAAGGGCAAACTACCCTTTATTTAAAACTGTTTTTATACTAGTTGACTTTTTTCAATTAAAGTAACTACAGCGGTTTGTATGTTCAAAAATGTAGAAATCGCAGAATATTCAATTTTTTCAATTTTTTTCAAAAGTCTTTGATTGCTCAATGGCTTTGAAAACACGGTATGAAAGGGCAAACTACCCTTTATTTAAAACTGTTTTTATGCTAGTTGATTTTTTTCAATTAAAGTAATTACAGCGGTTTGTATGTTCAAAAATTTAGAAATCGCAGAATATTCAATTTTTTCAATTTTTTTTAAAGTCATTGAGCAATCAAAGGCTTTTGAAAAATGTTGAAAAAATTGAATATTCTGCGATTTCGAAATTTTTGAACATACAAACCGCTGTAATTACTTTAATTGAAAAAATTCAACTAGCATAAAAACAGTTTTAAATACAGGGTAGTTTGCCCTTTTATACCGTGTTTTCAAAGTCATTGAGCAATCAAAGACTTTTGAAAGAAATTGAAAAAGATATTTTGCGGTTTCTTTATTTTTTTACCTATATATAAACAGTTCTAATTACTTTGTTTAGAAAAATTCCACACGCATAAAAAGAATTTTTTTATAGAAAGCATTGCACTACTTTATTGTGTATATTCAAATTGGTAAAACGCTTCTCAATTTGAAAATGAATCTTTTAGATATTTCTAGCCTCTTTCGGGGTATACTTTTATTGCTGAACTTTATTGGTGGTTTCTCGTCGGTTAGTGAAACTCTATTTTTAAATTTATATATTTATTCCGTTTATTTAATTTTCATTACTAATCGGATTGTTAAAAATTTATTATTTGTATGGTGAAGCAGCTTGAGATACCTGAATCAACATAAAGCTGTTAGGACACAGCGTTATTCACTCGACTAGTAATACCGCTTAATTTAAGCAACTATAACAGTATCTTTCAGCTCACATTAACGAGTATTATTGTTATTATGGATAGTATCTAGTAATATTAGGTGTAAATATATGGTTATTAATTATATTTAACAATTATAACGGGATATGAAGAAACCGCTGATGTCTAATAAGCCCAAAAATGCATAGATTGAGGTTAATATCTAAATTAATAATACCTCACACTAAATTTGTAACCAATGATTAAGTGATTATCTAAAAAAAATACACTTATGCATTTGAATAATAGAGAAAGGTTGTGGTGCAAGTAATCATTAATGATTACATTAAAGTTTGCCATGAATATTTTATCAGGATTGAAAGTGTTTGCTAATTATGTTAAAACACAAATATCAACTGAAAATAGGACAAGTCATGGAGAAGACGTGTTCAGAACAAACCCAAATAAATTCCATTAAATCCTTACTGGATTACGTTTAATGAAACAGTGTTTTTTTTCGAGCTTCAGTTAACTTAATTAAATATCGCTAGATATCAGGAACGTTGTCTGATAGTTATCATTGTCAGTGGCAATAATTAGATTTGAAATGGGAATTGGTTTTTTAATAAAATTGCGGTTCTTTTACTTTGAATTTAAACGTAAAATGGGTTTCTTTTTGAAAATGTAGTTATAAAACAAACTTCATGAGAATCTAAAGGTGAAATGTATAAAAAAGCTTAGTAAACTTAGTTTTGGTGAATGGTTCGACCCGTTAAATGTGCTACATTTGTCATGTACAGTTGATTACGTTTAGACGATTTGTGTGAATGGGTTCGTGAATTTGATAAGGCCGGCGGCTGCTGCGGGTACGCGAAAGCGCCGGACACAATTACACAAAGATAAAGCGACAATGAATGTGTGTTCACAGACCGTTGTTATTACTGATATTAAACTTTCACCAACTAAAATTTAGTCACATTCAACACTTAAAGTGGTAGCACTATTGTGCAACCAAGCTGATAAGCTTCACACATAAATTTGATTTCGACTGTTTTCTGTTTTTACTCGATTAAGAATTAAATCGAAAAATTCTTTAAATCGAATTTTCTGCTACAACTGTCCAAGTACAAGTAGAATAAGTTTTTAAAAGCAATAGCATACACTCAAATTTTTTAGTTGACCACAGACCATTCAAGACGGTTTAATAAAAAATATATCCCTGAATAACTACGTTCGCGAAATAGCTTGAATGCCGTATCGCATTTTTCTATGTGGTACTGAAAAGCGAAGTAAAAAACTAACTTGTGTCAGCAATTCTTTTTTTTTGTATAAAGACCCTTAAACGGCTATAATAAAAGAAATTCGATATTGGAGCTGCCTTTTATTTTCACTAGCCATTAATTAAAGGCGGACTAACGTTGGGGCGATCATAGGTGGTGGCGACAGCGACCGTCTACGATATAAAAGTCAGGATTTATGACTTAGTCATTTCGACTGCAAGCTTAAATTGGGTTGCAGCAACTCAATCGCTCCACAATTTTTCAATCTTTTTTAAATGAATTTCTAACATAGTTTTAACTTTACAATTTTACAATTCGACATGCACATTTGAGGTTGTTCATTATTATTATTATGATTACTACGTAATGCCATTATTATATCGTATCACTAATTTATATGAAGCTTTCGTTTATGGTTTTCCTGTTTCGTGACTTTCTAATGAATTCAAATATTGTATTTTTATCGGAAAACATTCAACTAACCCACAAAGTACTAAAATTTGCTTATAACCATTTAAAAAATTTGAATTTTTATCAACTAATTGTTGTTGCGACCAGAATTAATTTGCCTATTGTGATATCAGACTTTTTCGTGTATAATAAAACAAACAAAATTTATGAGCGATTTATTATTGAATTTTTATTATTAGGGTTGCGTTACGGTTTATTTTACATCATAAAATAATTTTGATAGTATTTTATTACATTTTATATACGATTATACTTATAAACAATAAATATTAAATTTTCTGAACTAACCAAATTGGCATCGTTTGGAAAACGGATAAATGTATTGTAACTAATTTTAAAACTAATTTATTTATAAACAAAATATTTACACGTTTATAACTACACGTAACTATTTAAATCTAACGATATTTAAGAAAAACACTTACACTAATTTATATGTTACTATCACTCGAAAAATAATGCCCGCGGATAAATTCTGTTTATCTAAAATTAAAGACACATACGCTTGAATGCCGTTATATTTATTAACACACACGTCAATCACTTATTTATTTTAAATCGCAAAGTATTCTTAATACTTCCGACTTCGAAAAACTGACCTATGGCTTTCTTTGATCGTTTTTATATAATTCTGTTATCTGTCTTTAGAATGTTCAACATTCTTTGATCATTGACTCGAATTTGACAATAAATTCGCAAACGCTTCAGGATTATACATACATATATGTTGCAATAAAATTACATACAGTATTGGACATATGAACCGCAACACTACCTGTGTTATATAAAATTCTATTGTATTTTGAAATCCGATTATCTTTTGTTTATTGTTTTCTTAAAACGTTTTTACATGTCTTATTTACGGCTTATTGGCTACAAAATTGCATTTTAAAAATATATTTTAGTGTTGTTTATACTTGGGAACAGTCAAGATCGGAAAGTTATGGCAAATTTTAAGTTATTAACAAATCAAGAAAAAGCTGTTATAATAGCATTAAATAAAGAAAACTTTTCTGTACGGGCAATTAGTCGTCGAATTAAGTGTAGCCCTTCAACTGTGAGTCGGTTTTTAAAAAAATATGCAGAAACCGGTAAGATGGAAAATAAAAAACGTGGTGGGCCAAAGAAAAAGAGTAGAGCTAGGGATGATCGAATATTATAAGTCGTAAATAAAGAAAGTAAAAGGTCGTAAGAAAACAATAAGCAGAAAATAATCCGGTTTCAAAATACATTAGAATTTTATGTAACACGTGCAGTGTTGCGCTTCATATGTCCAATACTGTACATCAATTATCAACAAATAGAGTTTTGTATAACAAGTAACACCAAGTAAATAATTATCAGCAACGATAAATCGATGCTTACCGATAAACATAGCATTTAATGTACTAATATTTAGTAAATTCTTTTGAACAATAAAAGGTAGCATTGTTTAGTTTTCAAAGTTCTTTGCTTGGAGAAATTGCACTTGAAAAAGAAAAGTTTGTTATATTGTTTTTACAAACACACTTATATAAAACAAACATAAAAGTGTCTACACTTAAAAGAACAAGAACATAAAATATTTAAATTAAATAAAAGTTTCTAATAGATGTCACAGGAATTTAAGAAATACTACTTATAATATGCATCGTTTTGATATCTACATTTTCAAAAAGAAACAAAGTACTTGAGATATGAATAAGTAAACACATAATTTTATCACGTTTTATGGAAACAGAACTTGATGAAAATAAAAATAAATTTTTTTTTATTGAATTTTAAAAGCAAACAGAAAATACAAACATTAAAGTTTTTTTACTGAACAGTTTTATTCATTCTATTTATTAGATTATTTTGTATATTGCATTACTATTTAAAATTTAATTGTCCTTGCCTTCTATTCAAGGGGTTGGTGGAACTGTATTTTTATTTTAAGAAATAATTTGATTAGATTTTTTTTATATGTTGTTTTAATTAACTGTTATGTCGTTGATTTTTTTTAATATTTTTTTTACATTTTTTATTTGCTTTAATCATCTTTGTCTTTAACTTTTTCATATTACACTCTGTTTTGTTTCTTCGTATTCAACGTATAAAAGTACTTCAGTTGTTAAGCTGGTTGTTCCAAAATTTGGTAGACTGCATGGTTTCTGTCCATTTAGACGGTGTATTATTTTTTAGATCTATATTTGTCTTTTCAGGTCTTTTATGGTCTTGACTGTGACTATTTTTTTCATGAATAGTTTTGGGCAAATGTTTTTTAAAAGTAGTTATCTAAAGTATATTCTGTGACACATGTCCGTCAAGTTAGCTTCCGATGACTTTTCTAGCGGTACTATAGAGTTGATAGTAGAGTTGAAAGTAGAAGAAGCAATTGTGGAAGACGTGGTAGAAGTGTAAAAAGCCAAAAGGATGACGTTACTAGTGTAGGAGTTTATGAAATTGCGGTAAAAAAAGCAAATGGCCGAAGTAAGATTACGGTTTGTAATTTTTATTAACTTCTTTTACACAACACTTCAGATTTTTTCTAAACTCCGCATTCTTTTATAAAAGTTTCAAAATGAGTTTGTTATTTGTCTTGCAGAGGCAGGCATTCAGTTTGTTAAATATGTCGCACAAATGCGTTAGTTTTAGCAAAAAGTCGTATTTGGTAAAGTATCTGAATTTAATGATTGTCCTGAAAAGTGCACCTTGAATTGCAGTAGTATAGAAGAGTCGCGTGTTCGATTCTTATGTTGACGAATAGTTATTCTGATTTCTAGTGGGTTCGTTTTAATGTAGTTTAATACGTCTAAGACGCGTTCTATAACCACATTCAATTGAGAGCTCGTCGACTTTGATTGGAGTGCTTCTTTATTGATGATGCGATTTGTCTACATAGCATGAGGTGATTTGCTTTAAATAAGCGCTTGCAATCTTGATTATCGATCAGACAATGATCGAGCGTCATCAGTATTGGTTATTGTCAAGCTTCTCCGGTAAGTTTTAATCCTTTGCGAATTCAAAGATGGTTTTGCAGAAATGTATTAAACATTATCATGCAAGAAGCGTACATAAAAGAATCAGTTGTTTGATAGTGAAGGTTTATAACCACCACATAAGTAGAGTTCATCTTTTAAATTTATTTCTGGGGCTATATCGAATTCACTTTACGAGTAAAAAACGGCATCGTCGACTTTTTTATATGATTGATGTATTAATTTGTAATTTTTATAGAAGAAGATGAACCAAATAGGGATCATAGTATTAACTTAAGTTTAGATTAAGACTTAAACCTTATAACAATGTTTTCTTTTGTTTAAGGATTATACTGAAATATTCAAATTCCAAGTTGAATTAGTTTTTAGAGAAACTGTAGGTACAACTTATAAATGTTATTTAACGACTTAATCTTACAGTTAATTTATTTATAAATTAGTTTTTTTCGAATTGATTGGTTGTTCATTCTTTTTTGTTATTGTACAAATTTGAAAGTGTCTCTTAAGTATTCATATGCATTACTCCGATATCAAAATAAATATGTATTTCTTTTTAACAATACATTAATTAGTTTGACTAAATTATAAATATTTGAGTGAACTAAAATGTACTATAATTACAACTGCATATGTAAAAATAGTTTTTAAACACTATTTTTTTGTGTTTGCGAATATTTTTTAGAAGTACAGTATAATATTTATGCTTAGTTTTCTGCACAGACACAATAATAAACAACAATTATTACATTTCTTAATAGACTTTGTGCACGTTAATATTTCAGTGGAAAACGATGGTTGGGTTCTTTTACTAAATCCTTTTTACTATCCCTTTAAATCAAATAAAACCAGAAAACTCCACGTATCTTTAGAAAATAAGGGGTTCTGTCACGTACTTGGTATAAAATTATATTTACAAAAGGCAAGTAGATACACAGTTAAGATATATAACTACTAATGAATGTCTGTGATCTCCCTAAGAGCCCAAGGCGTACATACAAAATCTCTGTAAATGTCCCTACAGTAAACAAGAGTCTTACTCGTATTTTCGATGAAAGACATATCAATCACTTTCTAAACATTATTTACTCGTTCAACTAAGTAATCCTCTAGATATTAATCGTTCAATTACCGTTAATACGATAATATATATTTAAAATGTTTGACTGACTGTTATTGATTATACCCTTTTGGATTATTATTACGATAGAGTTACCACATGGGCAATCGAATAGAAAAATGATTTATAGCGTTCGCCAACAAAAAGGATTAAATATATTGCAACCTTTGTTAACGAGTTTTCAACTGTTACATAAAAAACCGCATTTATATGGGCCCGATTCATATTTAATCTAGGAGATTGTAGTTTAGAGAGTTGTAAGCACGTTGGGGTTGCGTGTAAGTTGCAGTTACCGGAACGTTGCTACTGAATAGATTGATAACCTGACACGTGTTAACTACCTCCCGTTATTGCCTTTATTGAGTCATTTTTCAAGAAAGTTGCGTTCCCTGCAAAATAAACAATTTATATTTTTTAAACGTCAAATAAAAAAGTAATTAGTTTTCTCTTATTTGTTGCATTGTTGTTAAAGTTGCTTGCTTGTTTCTTTTTGAAAAAGTAAATAACATTTATTAAAAAAATGTAATTTACTTAATTAATCGGTTGTTTTTCATATTATTACAATTGCGGACATTGAAGAGTGAAATTTATTTAGCACGCTGTTTAAAATCAACTTAAATAGGATTAATGGAGATTTGATGAAGAGGAATTATAACTGAATGACAGATAGATTTTGGGAAATTAATTGAAATATCGAACATTTTAATAAACGTAAATAGCCCCAATGTATTTATTTATAAAATTTAATAATCTTTTTATCCGTTTGCTTAATTAAATCTGAATTTTGCTATAGGCACCAATGAAACAATAACAACTTTTAGTTCATTGCTTAATGCAGCTGTTATAAAAGCGGTGTGTGCCGATAAAAAGTTTGCAAGGTGAAGCAGCGCGCGTAGAAGAGAAAATCAAAGTAAAGTTTAGGTTCACAAAGCACGTCGGAACCTCAAATGATTAGACGAACTAAGGGAATTCAAACGCCAAACCAAACTAATTTTGCATTCTGAATGCGATCAACTTGGAAACTGATTTCCAAAATAAACTAATGGCTGTTCTCTCAAATTGAAACTGAACTAATAAACGAAAAGCATTTGTTTTACTTCCGCGAATAACCTACAAAGTTTAATATGTTGTACTGATAAATGAATTTCGGATAAGTAACTTTCATTAACATTTAATGTATTTTCGATTACTTTAAACAGTTTTTATAACAATAACGCTAACTGTGTAGTTTCAAGGTATTTTTCTATTGGATAAATAGTTTTAAAAAAATTATAATTAATTTTTATTTTATAATGTCAAAAACAGCGGAAAATCAAATGGCGTACTTGTAATTGCATCCGTGCATTATATTTCAGTGTATGTTAAAAAAAAATGTATGAACAAAGTCATAAAACGACCAAATTATTAAATAGAGTTGGCAAGTACTACAAAGTTTTATGAACTACCGCAAGTTAAAGTTTTAAAAATTATTTAGGATATTTTAGTTTATTTGAAGTACGTTACTTCTTAAATCATAAAGTTTATAAGTTACAACGTTTTTAATTCCAATGAAATTTTTCTTTTGTATGTATTATTATGTCGTTTTTACTATTATAATTCAGCCAAAAACGGTGAGAAAGTACTTTTCGATCGTCTCGTCTTCTCGACAAGTTCAAAAACATGTTAATTCTTGAACTAGCTTCTATAAATATGAGCGATAGTTAGCATTTACAAAAATGCTTTAAAATGTTTTTTTAACAAATAAAAAATTGCAAAAGTTATAAACAAATTAAGATAAAAAAAGGCATTTAGTTTTTCGTGAATAACTAAAAGAAACTAATTGAAATTTAAAAAAAAAGGTATTAAAGAAGAGGAAATTTTCAATAAAAAAGTCCCAACTCTCGGAACTCTATCTTCATTGCTAATAATTCTAAATACACGCTGAAAGTATGCCTCCGCGTGACTATTTCAGGATGCGCGCGCGGCCTCTGAAGCAAGTACGTCACATAAAATAATTTTATAAGTATTAAATGTTAATTAAAAAAATAAGAAAAAAATCTTAAATTAATTTGAAAAAATAATAATATTACCCCGAAATGTGGCCGTTGTAGTCATGACCATAACGGCCACCGTGACCATAACGGCCACCTACCAACTTTAACCACAACGGCCACCTATTCTGTCGACCACAACAGCCACTTGCATTTTTGACCATAACTGCCACCGTGACAACAACGGCCACCTATCTTCATGACCACCACAGCCACCGAGACCACAACGGCCACCGTGACCACAACGGCTACCGCGACCACAATGGCCACCGCGATCACAACGGCTACCACGACCGAATCGGAGCTTTAAAACACTCGGCACACAGTGCTTGGTATTTCAATTTAGCTCCTCTTCAGTAATGTGAGATTTTCCTGACTTATATAAATAACTATTATTTTACTTGACCATTGGAAACAGAATTGTACTAATTTGAGTTTTAATCCAATATTTCGAAAAAACCGAGCGATTCTATGACTTGGGTTACCAATACATATAAACTATGTCGTTTAAGTTGTAGACAAATTAATTAATGGGTTATGAATAAAATTAAAATGCTTTCAATTTTATATGGCACATACACGAATGTTTAATTAAAAAATGTGTAAGCGACGTTGCACTCCTTAGATTTGATGTGTAAACATTAAATATGTAAGCTGCTTACACTTTGATTTTTTGGATATTTAGATATTTCTACGTATAATTAAAACGGTTGCGATTGAAGTGTGTCTAAACACAGCGAGAATACCACATTGATAGTTGTTTTTAAGTATAATACCACAAGAGGTAAAAAATTTTTAAGAACATAATTATGCGTCTAAACTGGGAAAAATTTGGATAATCTGTGCCGATGTTTTTGCATCCGTGATTAATTCAAAATTAGCGTAGGTTTTTAAAACTTTAATCTATTTGTGTAATAACAGTATCAATCACAATATTGAGAACAACACCAAAATTACTCTATCGGTATTTGTAAAACTTCATCTTTGGCTAGTTCGGAGGATCTTTTCGAACGCTTTTTTCAGAGAAGTGTTCTGAAACGTTTAAGTTTATTGCTATAAGTTTTGCGTCGGCCGGGTCGAAAAATTTATTTACTAAAATGAAACCAGAATTAAGAACATTTTTTTTCCTGAAAGAATTTGGTGTTCAAACTCACATAATAGTTGAAGTGTAATATGATTATTTATTATCCTCTTAGTTGTTTCCTATTTCTCCATACTTCTTCCATCCACTCCGCTCCTTTTCCGTTTTCTTTTAAGATTTCCTTTATTTTCTTAACCTTTTCTCTTAACTCCCTGCATTGGTTCCTCATGTATTTAAGGTCCTCCGTCTCTTATCCATATAGTCTGCACATCTTTTTTTTTGTCCAGTATTTATTTTCTAACTGTTCGTTCCCACATCTGAACCTTGCTATCATTTTTTTCTTTTTTCTGCTGTTATTCTCTTTCCTCTTCAGATATTCTGGCAGCCTTCTCTCTTGATATTCTTATAATTTACATTATATCTGCCCTCTTTTATCTTTGTCCGTCTTCTCTGTTTTTCTATGTCCCTATCTCTCTTTATTATTTCCTCTCTTACCCCTACTCCCTCTTCCCTTAATCTCTCTCCTTCTTCTTCTTCTCTTGCGAACCCGTTTCTTCTGTAATATTCTTCTCTGCCATCTTGTCCGTACTTCACTCTTCCTCTTTATCCTCTTTCCAACATTCTTGTAGCATTTTGCATTCGGTTCTTTCCCTCAGTTCTTCCTCATATTTTATAGCCCTTTTTCCTGTCTCTACTATTAATTTCTGTCTGCATTTCCTCTCTTATAATTTACTACGGTGTTCCTCTGGCTAGCCCTAATACTCACTCCCAGTATTTTTCTTGTATCCCTTTTACCTCTTTATACTCTTTCTACCCCCATACTTCCGCCCCATAAATCAACACACTTTTTATTAGCTTCTCAAACAGCAGCCTTCTTTTTTCTATGTCCACCACAAACCACCTTTCCCCCACACTCCGCACTTGTCCTACTAATCTGTTTCTCTCACTCACTTTTTCCTTTATGTGTTCCCCCTCTTCATTATCCTGCTTCATCGTGCAACCGAGGTATGTGAATTCCTTGACTTTTTCTTTTTCCTCTTCCTTTTCTAAATACCATTATATTTGTTTTCTCCGTATTTACTTCCATTTCTTTTTTTTTCATGTATTTTTCCAACGTTTTCATTATCTCCTTTATTTCTTTTTCCTCCTTAGCCAGCAACACTTGTCATCCGTATACGCCAACCACCACGCCGCCACTTTCTCTACTACTATCCCTCCTATCCTCTCATTGTGTCCTCTAAATCCCCCGTATATATTGCAAACCGGCTTGGGCTCAGTGGAAATCTTTGTCTCAACCCTCTCCTTGTAACGAATTTCTCGCTTTCTTCTTCATTCACTTTCACCCTGCTTCTCGTTTTTTCGTACATTTCTTCCATTCTTTCTATTAATCTTTTATTTATTTTTTTCTTCTCATGCATTCCCAGAATTTTTCCCTGTTCACTCTATCAAAAGCTGCTTTTAAATCTACGAACAGTGCCACCATTTTCCCCATTTTTTCTTTAGCTCTCTATTCACCAAGTGCCTGAATATATCTATGTTGCCTATCACTCCTGTTCCCTTTTTGAACCCCGCTTGTCCGTCTGGTACCAAATTCCTTTCCTCTATTTGGAAAGTAGTAAAAAATTATCTTACCGAATACACTTTGAGCAATGATAAATACTGAAAATTTTGTTGTAGAGAATGTTTCAAGCTTGTTTCTTTAAGGTATTAGCAAGAAGCACGCTTTCAACACTTGGTATTATCAATGCTCTAGGGACATTATAGCTGAAAATACCAATCGATGCAGTATTCTCGCGGTATTTAGACACAAGCCTATAGAAATTTATTTTTTTTTGTTTTGATTATGTATACATAGAAATCTGTAGGTACTATCTAAATCTCCTGTTTATCAAAACTAGTGCATGCATGACCTTTTTCTCAAAACTGAAGTGTAAAGAGCTTACATATTTAATGTTTACTCATCAAATCTAGGGAGTGCAGCGTTACACAACAACACAATTTGCAAGCTTTGAAATACTACCTAACACGCTCCATTTTGACAATGGACGACCACAAATAAAATGAAAAAGACACCACTAAGCTAGAAATGCAAACCAAATATCATCGAAACTAATGATTAATGACGATTGGTAGTCGCTATGGTCGCGGTGGGTGTCGACAAAATAGGTGGCCGTTATGTTTATGGTGGCCGTTGTGGTTACGAGCAGAGGTGGTCGTTATAGTCACAGAGGTCGTTGTAACTGGCGTCGGCAGTCGATTTTCAGATCAGGCGTCGGTGGCCGTTGTGGTCATGAATATATATGGCCGTTGTTGTCACGGTGGCTGTTATGGTCAAAAATGCAAGTGGCCGTTGTGGTCATGGTGGCCGTTGTGGTCGACGGAATAGGTGGCCGTTGGGGTCACGGTGGCCGATGTGGTTAAAGTTGGTAGGTGGTCGTTATGGTCACGGTGGCCGTTGTTGTCGTGACTACAACGGCCACTCGGAAGTGTGACAAGTGGCCGTTGTGGTCATGCCCCATATTAAGTACGATCTTGTAAAATTAAATTACCTTATTTCAACGTTTTAGTCAAAAACCATCGTCAAGTACGAGCTTGGACAGTAGCTTTCGCTATTAATGTTTAGTTTACGCATTTTCCCAAAGATGCCGCAATAATTTTTTCTAAATGTATGATACTAGAGACTTTATTTTTTGTCAATAATATTTCTTTTGTTTACATACAACATAACCTAACATATTTGACCAGAACTGAGATTATACGGCGTGACACTTTTTCCAACTTTGTTTATCACAAAATCGGAAAATGCTTCATTTATGTAATGTGTGCTCTGAGGGAATGATGATAATACAGCAGATACATTGGAAAAATATGTTATGCATATACCATATCACTAGATATTCCGTGGATATAGGTGTACAAGTTTGCTGATAAGGGAATCTTTTGACAAAAATTATAGAAAAAGATCTTTACTTATAAGCCAAAGTTTTTGGAAAGTTCTTTCATCACTCCATCAAGGCAGCTGTAATGAGTTTTCAGTACTTACATAATTTACGAGAATAGTTTGTAGGTTTTCCTTTAAATCGTTTAGATTTTTGCTAATTTACATTAGTTATACATTACAATTGTAAATTCAGTTTAAAATTTTTTTGGATGTTACATTTATGTAAAAACTAGTACTGAAAAACTGTAAAAAAAACTTGCTACTTATAATTCTCTAATCAACGCATTTATGTTATATATTCTATGTATTTTTTCTGTTTGTTTCTTTTTATTTTCTTGTTCTGGGGATTGCCTCCAAAATGTAAGCTGAATCGACACATTTTTTCTTTTTTCAATATTATTTCTTATTACTTCGAGTATAGCATCCGTATTTGTAAAATACGTCTAGTGTTGGTATATGCAATATATATATTGATGTACACAATAAAGTAGCATTTGATCATGCCATTTGTATTGAACCGATCTGGGAAACATATTAACAAGAGTAATAATATTGTAAAAAAAAGAAATTACATACATGATTAAAGGATGTTTTCTTTCCTTTTTTTTGTAATCAAATTTTATTTGCTGGAACGCTTTCATGTGTTGTCTTATAATCATTCTTTGCAAGATTAAACAGGCACTTTATCTCGACAATAAAATCATCTTCCACTGTTCCTATAAATTTACATTGTAATAACTGCAATACTTTACCATCTGGGGAGGCAGCAAGAAATTCATACTCAAAATCTATCCAAAAACCTGTTTTAGACCACTTAAATAAATGAATACCAATAATTAAAACCAATAGCCACATCCTCTTTTTCAATAGTATGTTCTACTGCTTCTGTGTTAAATTTTTGCGAATGTAGGCAACTCCTGACAATATTATGGCATGGTGTAGATGGGTATTTATTAAGTACCCTGTCAAATAAAGATGCTATATTACTTATTATTCTTTGTTTCTTAATTTTTTTTCTATAGATTTCTTACAAATTCGTTTTCTTTCTTCAACTGTCACCTAGAAAAGCACAAGAAAATGTTTTTATAACCTTCAGATAGCAGAGACAAAAGCTTTAGTTTTTTAAGTTTCTTGGACTTTGTATTTGGCTGTTAAAGTAGACGAAATTGGCACATTTACACAAGCATCAACTGGTGTGGCGAATTACTGGCAATCGAAGAATAGCAGCATCCAGTTTGCTCATTAAAAGAATTGAAACTAATCATTTTACATACACTGCAGATGTATAAAATGCGAAACTTATTTTACTGAATTTTAAATGTAAAATTTGGATAGTCCTTTATATAACCGATAAAAAATTATTATAGTTATTATTATAGTTACTAGCTATGCAATATAGCGAAGTCTTATTACCTTTTCTTCGTAGAGCTGTACTTTTCGCCGTTATTTGAAAGGAATTGCCAAACTGCAATGTACTAACGCTTACGGTGCATAAATCAAAATAGTGTCAGTTTAATATTTATACAATCCTTAATTATAAGCTCAACCAACCCAAAAAATTTTGAACGCAAAAAAAACACTAGAAAGCACTCAAAACCAAACAACATGTCAACGATATCTAAATAATTGAATACAGCTGAGAGCTGAAAGCTGATGCATAAGTTTCCGTGCATGAAATCTAAAAATAGCTTCGATGTCATAAGAATTACTCTACTCATTTTAAAAGAAAACTTAACTCCATTGACATCTATTGAGTTTTAACAAAATTACATTCATTTATGCTTTACCACTACCATCTTCAACAAGTATTTCGGCGATAGATTATGATAACGATTATGATAATCGTGTGTTTTAAAAACGTTGGATATAATTCTGGTATGTCGACAGAAAAGACAATATTCAGCAAGACCGGTCAAGATTGCAACTGAAATAATCTTGGAAAATATCTGGTTACCAATGTATACTACTACTACAAAGAGTGTGTTCCATATGATTACTTCTGGAGCAGCCTCGATTCGGTTGTCCCAGAGTCTCTATGACTATTTCTTGAAACTATGGTTCTAGAACACAAACACAGTTTTCTTGATTATCAGAAAGACAAATGTACTATATATTTTTCACGCGCTTTCATCTCTGCGCTTAAAACAAAAAGTGCGACACAGAATTGTTGCATTTATCGGTATTTCAATGTATTCAGGAAAAATCATACTAATATTACTTTTATACTGAATGACATATAAAAATGATTGTCACTATCAGTGGCGGCTTCTCTATTAGGTTATTTGGTCAATGACCCTCCGGAAAAATGAATAAGGAAGGTATTTTATTTACTTTAAAATTACAGAAAATTTGCGTTTAAATAAAATTATCAGAGCTTGAATTTCATGCGTTTAAATTGAGAATTAAGATACGAAAACTTGTGAATCTACCGTAGGCTCACATTTAGGTGTGCCCACGTTAATAATATTGAAGCCGAATTGTAAATGATACAGTTATTGTAGTCAATTGTAAAACTCGCATAATACAATTTTATGCGAGTTAGAAAAGAAGATAAGTAAACGCTTGAATGCATGTTTGCGGTCTTGAGCTTGGAGGTCATTCCGCCTACTCAGTGGCAGTGCAATAATTACGTGACTTACGTCATTTATCGTTATCTTTGCAGCACGTGTGTATAAAACCCCGATGCTAGAATGCACATTTCTTATCACATATGACAAACTTTAAGTCGGTTTTCTAAGTTCAGCTATAATATTTATTTGTAATAGACGACTTATCGTTTTTGTTTTATAATGACGGTGATACAAGACACTAAAAAATTAATAGCTAATATTAGTTTAGACGTTTAGAATTTAAATTTAATGCTCGTCCTCAGCCTGTACTTCAAATTTGTAAGACCAGTAAACATAAAAATAAAGAAGTCCTTAGTAGTTTTAAACAATCTATGTATGATTCGTCTGATTGGATTTGTGAATTTGAAGTAAATAATAGATTTTACTGTTTTGTAGGTTTACTGCTTTCACATGATTCATTATTGTGTAAAAATAATGTTACCGATTTATATCATTTAAAAGAAAAAGTGAAAAAGCACTCGTTACCGGCGAATCACATAAAAAGTTGAATGAATTATGCTACTCTTGGTCGCGTTAATATTCGGTTACAGATACAATTGGGCAGTGCTTGCCGAAAATCAATTAAAGACCACAATGAAAATATTTATAAAAATACATACATATATTAATTAAAATAACTCATTGACTTTACCTGCGACTACCGTGGAAAGTGAGCGATGTTCCTGTACGTAAAAAAAATTAAATCATTTCTACGCAATCGGCAATACTATTGTACAAGAAAGTCGTGCGTATATTTCTATGCTAAACGTTGAAAAATCTTTCATTAAAATTTCTAAATTTTTATCCATCATTTTGGTAATTGTAAAGATAGACGACTATCTTAAATCTTAATCTTAAATATAATTGATCTTAAATATAAATCGTGTTAATGTAAAAATGTTTTTTAGACTTTGCGATAATTGTGTTTTTTTAAATGATCTTCTTGTATTATTGACCACCAGTCGCCACTGGTCACTATGATATAATTTTAGAAAACAATTCCTTTGCTGATTTATAAATGTGTTCTTTAAATATGTTTAAACTGGTTTATATTAATCTAATCGTCACAGATTTTTATTCTTATGTCAGTAACGTCATTCAATAGGCATCGTTGTAAAATTACATTATTATTTTGAAATAAAAATAAAGTTATGTATCACTTTGCTTCGCGTATATGGAAAGTAAACAAAATAAAGAATTCAATTTTAAATATTACAGTAACGCCATTGGACACATTTTTAATTATATAAACTGAAATTACTGCTGTTCATTAACATGTTTTTTTAATAAATTTTCATCAACTTCAAGTTTGATATCTCCTAAAGCTTCGCTCAGGTTCATGCACAGAAGCCATTAAATTTTATTAAGTAAAATTTGAAAATTTTATGCTTAATATTTGAATGAGTCGAAAATTATATGCATAAGCAATTTATTTTTATTAAAAAGAAAAATACGTGTTTTAAACTTATGACGTGTAACGTAACATAGTTATTTTTTTGTACACATTAGCCAGAAAATTGTTGTTTAAATTATTATTAATAATAAAATCAACACGAGTTAATCACATTTATTTTCACTTATTTGTAATTGTAATTAACGGAAATTTATTTAAAATAAAAACAATCTTACTCGAGAGAAATCCATTTGAAACTGAATAGAGCGGATTCCATTAAGTCACTCTTCAAATATTTACTAAAACAACATTACGAACAAAATCGAAAGTGATCAAACGTACGAAATTCTAACTTTTGGTTTTTTAAGTTCTTAAGTCGTAGTTTATTAAGTAACTTTAATGCGTGAATAGTGACGCTGTTTATTTTTTTATGTATTACATAGGTATCACATTTGTATATATTCTTAGTCTTTTTTTACAAATTCTGCTTATTCAATATTAAAAATATTTAAGCTGTGATTTTTTAATTAACCAAATATTAGTTCGTTTAAAATTTATTCCAACTAACTATAATAAGTTGGGCAGATAAAAAGTTAACGTTTAAAAAAACTATTATTTTCAATCTCATGGAGGATAATTAAACTTATCATTTAATAAAATCGTGTAAATCTTGTTTGTCACTTAGGTAAGTTAATATTTGTTATACTCGCTATGTGTTTCAAATCACGAGTTTATCTTAGTTTTTCTTAAATCGTAAGGATCTATGAAGTGGAACAACGAGAAATCATAGCTAAAACGTATGCTATGTAGTTTATAAAGTTATCCTAACAAAACCAAAAGAAGTTTACTCTAGGATATCAAACGTATGTTTCGATTAAAAATTTCAGTACTGTTAATATACAGGGTGTATTTTTTAAAGATTTATGGGTGTAAAGTCACGTAGTTAGACAATTGCCTTCAAGAAATTCTATTTTTGCGTGTGTACAAGGACTTAAAGAAACAGGAGGTGTTCTTCCTTTCTACGAAGGTCGTTGTCGAGAAAGAATATCCCATGTATTAGCAACGGAAGAAGAATAAATCTTTTTAATAATACGAAAACTTTAATATTTGTTTTTTTTTAATGTATGTGCAGATATTGTAAATTGTAAAAGATCGTACATGAAGTAGCACTAGAGAAACAGGCCGCGCAGCTAACGTGTGCCATAGTACGCTACATCATGTTTTAAGGAATTATTCTTTGTACCCTTACCATGTTCAAGGAGTCGAACAGTTAACCGACGTTGATTTTTTTTTTGATTTTGAACAATAATATCTGTTTTTAACACGTTGACCGCCAAGCATAAAAAAACGCATTCGTCGTTTTTTTTGTTTTATTTTAAATTTATTTCTTACAGTGTTCTATTTTAAAGTAAGTCTAATGATCCAAGATCGAATTTCACCAGTTTTTTTCAGCAGTGTGTGCGCCGACGACACACGCAGCCTCTGAGTCATTTTTGACGTTGCAATTTTGTTTATAGGCCAAGTGTGTCTTTATATACACACATAAGAATTTGCAAGTGTATTGCAGTTGCTCTATGCAGACACAGTTAGGAGCGTTTTAGTTTCGGATTAAACGTGAAAACTCAGTTTTCAAGATAATGTTATGTGTTTGTGATCAATAAACTTGAACTTTTCATAGTGACAAAAACGAACTGTAATAGTCTTTGAAGATGGGTTACTCCAGCGATGACTCGCAGATGAACCCCGATTTTTTGCCTGATGATATGTCTCTGCCAGAGTATCTTGATGCATCTGACTATGATGAAGATGAAGAGTTCATCTACGTAAGGCTGGCTCATGGTCCACAACTGGATTTAAATAATAGACCCAGTAATCTGGAACTACTGTTCCAACAGCTAAAACTTCAAATATCAACTAGAAAGTTGCCAACATTATTTGGGAAACTTGTAAACCAAAACACTACTGGAAATTTGAATTTACATCTGAATATATTAGTGGTATGAAGATCATATACCAAGTAATATTTGCAACATGAGATCCACTCGGTTATTTTGTAATGTTCTTGAGTAATGATATTGTTACTTTGATCGTCGATGCTAGTTGATGTACCAGAAATGACGAGGTTTCTAGCTGTCATAGATTGGATGGGACTCGTAAAGCTTCCATCTCTTCGGGATTATTAGTATACCAATGAACTCTATAGGATCTCTTTAGCAAGATCTGTTATGCTGAGAAACAGATTTGAGTTACTTCTCAAATTTATACAGTTTGCCGATAATGAAACAGCCTCTCCAGATGACCGTTTGTTTAAAATTTGCAATGTGATAAACAAATTTATTCACAATTCTTAAGTAGCTTACACTCCTGGCGAGTGAATTTGCATAGACGAAAGTCTGATACCATGGCGTGGTCGTCTATTGTTTAGGCAATATATCCCGAATAAACGCCATAAGTATGGAATGAAACTTTTCAAATTGTGTACAGATCGAAGATATACCTGGAATCTAATTCTGGAAAAACAAATTCAGAAAGCAGTGTGGCTGAGATGGTGGTCATGGAGTTAGTTGATGGATTACTGGATGAGAGAAGGGTCCTACATACAGAAACTGATACACCAGTGTACCTTTAGCGTATCGCCTAAACAATAAAAAACGCACTTGGTTGGCACACTTCGTCTGAATAGAAACTACTTACCGAAAGATGTAGTAGGTGCAAAATTGGAAAAAGGAGAATTTGCTGCCAAAGAAATCAGTGATGGTGTAGTAGCGCTTAAGTGGATAGACAAAAGGATTGTGTCTGCGTTCACAACGAAGCACTCGGGTTTAGATAGTCATCACAAAAAATCCTCGAGGACAAAGAAATATCAAACCTGCGTGCACAGTAGATTATGATACGGGTAAATCTAGCATCGACCTAAGTGACCAGATGGCATCATACGGGACTGCCCTGAAACGCTGCAATTAAATGGTATAGGAAGCTATTTATTGAAATACTTTGTGGCACAAGTGTTGTAAACGCGCACTTCTTATACAATAAATACAACCGAAACAAGGAGATTAAATTACTGAATTCCGCGAACAGATTATATGAGGAATGCAACGCAAATACACTCGTCCAAGCGATCAAATTGCTCGAGCAGTCGCTACAGTAGCTGTAGGAACAGGGTCGCTAAAATCCAGTAAAAAGCATAAACTGGTAGTTAAGTTAATAGGAGACCCTGCTAGAAAAACAAAAGCCCGCTGTGTAGAATGCTATAAAGTTTATGGTCGCACAAGGGTAGTGGTGAGTGTCAAGTTTCTGTGCTTGGAGTGTTTCAATAAGAATCAGTGACTATAGTATGTCCCTTACTTTTCAGTTAATTTTAGAATGCACCTTCATTTTAGTTTATGGTTCTTCAAAAAAATCTATTGCCAATGCGCTTTCACTTTTTTAAATCTGTTTTTTTATAGTCAGTTTCCTTATTTCATTATATCCCCAAATCTAACATTATAACCGTAGCGGCCACTACTATTTACTCCTCTAGTTCGCTTTATTGGCACCAGATGACATACAGTTCAGGACCAAATTCGATCGCAAAGTACCAAAGTACTGTGGTCATACAGGAAATTCACTAATTGGCCCTTTAAAAATTGTTTGAATAGTGCTTGGTTCATAATATGGCAAAACATAAATTTAAAATTTAAATTAAGAATGAGAATTTTGTTATTTATTTTAAGTGCCAGATTTTTCTGAGGAGGACCCAAGTACTTTTTAATGCTCGTGAGTACCAAATAGAACAACACTGGTTTCAGGGATAAAACAAACGAATCCTTGTTTCTTATAGGATACACAGGCTTGTGAGTAACGGCGAGTGCGTGTGCTTGAGAGATACACATGGCTCCAACCAACAACTTACTGTGTATTCCGAGAGATACACATGGCGGTCAACGTGTTAAATAAGTGTGTTATATATTACTTTCTCTATTTCGACAGACTTAGCAATTCTTTCACTAAAATCCGTGTAAGAATTATCAAATTCTTATTCGAATTTGGTTTTTTTAAAGTTGGTATCTCTGCATCGTAAGTTGGCGTTACATGAAAAAGAAATCAAAATCATTGTAACTAAACAATTGAAATTCAAATGTTCATGCCAAGATAAAATAAAGACGTCTTATTAATTCAAAATTATTTACTTATAAAGGTTAAAGAGATCATTTCATATGAGATTTTAGGTTAACACATAAATTTCAATATGTTAAAGCGTAAGTGTTGCCAATTCAATAAAATACAAAAGTTTTCCAATATTGTTTTAAAATTAAAATTATACGCAAAATATTAAAATTGGATCAGAATAGAGAAAATGGTATAAAACACACGTCATAGAATACGTTTTAATCACTCTACCGTTTCATAAACTCGCCGCTGCGCGGCTTGTGTATTGAAGCGCGTTCATTCTGTAACTTGTGTTTTAATATACTATTTTAGTCATAATATAAGAATCTAGAAATTCCATTAACGAAAATAATGTCTACATTAGTTGTCTTTTACTATCAAATCCAATCGGTTTTTGCGTTTTCTTCTCTGCGGAAGAATATTTTTGTCTTAAAGGTGAAATCTTGGAATCATCTAATTTGGTACTCTAGGCATTATTTCTGACAAGTTTGTTTCTATACAAAGTATGTTGTTTAACATAAATTAATTGAAATCGTTCAAGAAGCTTGACTAGCTCCTCATCATATATGATTATTTATTTTAACGTTATAACTACAAACCCACGTTATAAACAAACAAGTTTACATATCCACACAACCATGTTTTGGTGTCGGTAATGTTAAATTCGACTATTATGTGGCGTTAGCTGTCGACGTAATTTTGAACTCGGCACATTTTAATACACACAAATGATCTTCATTCTTATCAACATGAGTGAAATACATACTTTAATTCTTATCTCTTTCTTGTTATCTTTTCTTATTATAATCTTCCTAACGTGCAAACACGCCTTTAACTTATTATTTTTTACTTGTTATTTTTTGTGACCACAAACTGGGCTTAAATCAAATTTAAAATTTAAAATATTTATTTGAAATTAAAAATCAAGTGAGCGTTTTGTTTGGTGATTGTAACATTTGTCACTAAATTAAAACAGCTAAATAAACAGATAACGTAAGTTTTTCTTTAATGTAGCACTGTTTTTCGGGTGTTGCCGCGTCACAAAACTTTCACTTAACGTTTCGCTGATCATGCTGTCAGCTTCTTCAGAAGATTTCTAAAGACAGTCTTTAGCTGTCAGCTTCTTCAGAAGATTTTTAAAGACTGTCTTTAGAAATCTTCTTCAGAAGATTTTTAAAGACAGTTTTTAGAAATCTTCTGAAGAAGCTGACAGCATGATCAGCGAAACATTAAGTGAAAGTTTTGTGACGCGGCAATACCCGAAAAACAGTGCTACATTAAACAACGGCGGTGAAAGCTTGCATTCTACTATTAAGTTCTTCTTTGCTAAACTTACTAAAATTGTTTAAAAACATTATTACTTTAAGCATTAATGATATTTAAAATATATTTAATAATAATTTCAATTAAAATTTTAAAAGTCAAATTAATTTGTTTAATTAACGATTTCAATTATTAACATAGCATTAAATAAAATCTCTTGTACCGGGTTAACTTTTTTTTTAAAAATTGTTATAGAATTATCAGAAAATGTAAATATGTTTATTATTAACTAGTGGTTAATAATGGGATATTATTTTTATTTACCTGCGATTAAAAAAATGCTATTTCACAACCTACTGTTATGCGTACTAATAAAAGCGTATATAACTAGTAATGGAAAAAATAGTTGCGGTGCTGTCGATTGTCCACGTTGTGGAGAGGTCTACTAAGATTTTTACGCTTTATTTTTATGTAAAATAGGGCTGAGTTTGTTTAAAATATAATTTTTAGTATTCGGGACATAAAAAGTTTAGCAGAACGGAGTCTCGATTTAAGAGTTGATCTATGTGCTACTAGAACAAAAAATACGTCATATTTAAATTCTTTATTACATGCAGTATTTTCTCAACGCAACTGGTCGTAAAAAATAATAAATTTATTTATATTTGTTTTGAAATTAATCATTTTTTTTGGTTTTACTACTCTAGGAAAATATGTTTTTAAAATGTTAATATAGAATTTTCATTTAAAGGAGAAAGTTTAAAGTTTTTAAAATTGATTTTTTCTATGAGGTACCGTAACTTACTCTGTGCTCAAAAGGCTGTCCTAATGGCACCGTTATATCAAAATAATACATACAGAAAAACTAAATTGAAAGAGAAAATGAATGTTTTCAATTAGTAAAATTGACAAAAACGGAAATGTTGTGTCAACTCTAAAAAGGACGTGTGCGTGTTTGTAATAATTATTTTACTAATTTCAGTAACACAAGGGCTTATATTTTTATTCTCGTGTTAATTGTTAAAAGAAAAGATACTTTACCTTTTTGATTTTAATAAGAAAAAAATGATAGCACGCGTGTTGCTTTATTTTAAAGACATACGGCAAATAGAATTTGTATGTGCATAACTTCACTTTGATGAAAATGTTACTACGATCGTCTTCATATTATTTTGAGTAAAATTTGAATAATTTTGTACGTTAGTTAAAGTATTATATTATTTTTTATTTGGCGGTTTGTTTTATTCAGAGCATATACAACTTTTCTTGTACCTACATATAAATATATGAAATTAACAACTTATGCAAATCACTTTGTATTTTGTGCTATACCTGTGCTAAATGGTTTGTGTATAGATTCATTTACATATACATGCATCTACCGTATTTTATCAAATGACGTGAATTCGAATACATAAAGGCAAAATGTAGTTTTCAACCGTTTCATTTACATAGTTTAATAAGCAAAATGTTTAAAAAATATCACAGCGTTATTATATACCTCACAAGCGATTGTAATTTATAGATTTACACGTTAATTATGTAGTAGTAATTAATTGTAATAATTTCGCGTTAATAAATTACATCCTGTTCGCAGTTAGTTGTAATCGAGTAATAGAAAATAAGTGAGCAAAGCGTTACGAAGACTAATAAATGTGTGGAAGCAAAACAAATTCGAAACGCCTAATTTGCATTTTACGTTAATAATACTATTAACTTTTCGTGCATGGAAATAATATAACCTGGTTTATGATCTAATAACAATAAGAATTTCCTAACACCCCTATAATAGAAATTTAAGAGCAAACCGAGTGCTTCGGGCGGGTGCCAACAAATAAGCAGTCATATTGTAAACTTAATATTGGATTCTGCTTCTTCGCGATACCTAACACGGTCTTAATGAAAGTGGAGACTCCGGGGAATTGGCGAGGATTATTATAACAGCAGGATGAGCTTTTTAAAACTTTAAAACAATACTAAGCATCTTGGGATAACATGGGGGGGAGGGGCATTTATTATTCGCCACCTTCCACCTCGCTGTGTTATTTATTTCTTTCTTATTCCAGTCACGGAACTCTCGGTCTGATATTTAATTACAGTTAATTCTACTTTCTAAGCTGTTATCACAAGTTTTTCTAACGTTACTTTATGCAAATTTCTTTTTGAACTTTATTCTTTTTGCCTTTTTTAATCAAATTTGTTTTGAACAAGTTAAATCATCTTTTAAACGTAATTTTCATAAATACTACTTTGAAAGCTTGTAGTTGAAGTATTTCATAAATCCCAAACTGGTAAATATATATGGCTACGACTAACAAATTGAAAACTGTTAGGGTTGCTGTAATAAATCCAAACTACTTAAGCACTTGTAGCCTTGAAACCGTCATAAAGTTGGCGAAATCGCCGGAAGCTTGTATTTCTGGACATAACTCAACTGAAAGTAATCACCAGCACTGCATACAAACACCTGTAAATTGGCAATGTTTACGTTTAATGTTTATTGTGGAGCTGTACGTGTTTGACGTTGATGAGTACTAAGTCGGTTTTATTTGAAATTACTGCATTTAATT
This sequence comes from Aquatica leii, assembly GCA_035610365.1. Classification (NCBI taxonomy): domain Eukaryota; kingdom Metazoa; phylum Arthropoda; class Insecta; order Coleoptera; family Lampyridae; genus Aquatica; species Aquatica leii. The sequence goes on along the minus strand of CM069433.1, from coordinate 82,490,046 downwards.
TACTGAAACGCAATTAACTCCAAGTATTTCCACAAATCCAATATTATCAACAATGTAACATTTTTAATGGTTTGCAACGTTTTGATTTATGCGACACACATTTTAAAGGCGTTGTAACTACTTAGCAAGGAAGCGACATAAAATTTAATTTCAAATCTCTGGATATTAAACATAAAGTATAAAAAAAAGATCATAGTTGATACAAATTTTCTACGGAGGATTCGCAATTTTAATTTCAGTTTTGGTGGTTATTCTCGTAAGTTACAGTTTCTTTGAAGTTGTTTGTCATAACAGAAGTATCGTGTTTTACTACTATCTTCATAGCCATGTCTGGATTACATTGTACCTTTGTGGAAATCAGAAAATATCATATTTTTTATAAATATTTATGTATAACAACAACTATAACAAATAAAATAAATAAACATTTTAGAAACGATATGTATTTACATAAAAAAAATGGCATTAATACACATATTTTAAAATATGATTTTTTTCTTATAATTTTAATGGAAATAATAAATATATTCTTCATTATAGATTTCGTAAATATATTTCTATAAGTTGTAACTTTAAGATGCAACTGGTAATGCCAATAATATTTTTAAACCCGGTGAACAACTTGAATAATTTTATTATCTGTTTGATCAAATTTATGTTAAAACTACTATTTTATTTGTTTGACAAAATGTAAAATCTTCAATTTTTTTATGTCATTTAGGTCTTTTACAAATATCACGTCTTTGGACATCTTACAGATACCTGCAAGATGTTTAATGCTAACAAACTGTACCTACATCTTTAAGGCGTCATTACATAGACATCACTAGGATGTCTTCCTTAGAAAACATTTAGGACAAACATTATTTTGGGTAAAATGCACATAGAATGAAATTGAAAATAGTTTTAAATTATTTTTATTATATACGTATAACATTCTACAGTCTAGTCTAAACTAAAAAACTATATTTGTTTACTCTGAATTAAAGAATATACTAATTCATATGAAACTTATAATTTTTTATACAGGTTGCACAAGTATGTTATATTACTTTTTTAATTCTACCAATTTCAATCATACAACAAAAATAAATGTTTCTATTTTGACTAAATTTTCATATTGAGTTAGTATTGGAAATAAACAATCAACTGATTTAGGACATACTGTATATTTACTGTCTTTACATTTACATTTGGATTCATTCTGCTTCTGATCAATACTAAGGTACAACAGGAACTGATCTTCTTTTAGAAAAAAATCGACAATTCATTTTATATTTGAATGATTGTTGATTTTCTTTTTTATATTCATTATTATCTAATTGTAAACTATATTCAGACGTTCAACTAATAGTATTTAGAAAACGTTTAGATCCTAACAATTTAAAAAAAATAAAATAAATATCAATGCAAAATAGTAACATTCCCAGGCAATGTAATCAGCTTAAACAATTAATGCCAACTGATTATTAAAAATTACGTTTACTAATTTCATTTATTACAGTGCACGCCGCTTAATAGAATCATGTTTTGATAATAATAACCAAATGATAATATGCGAAATTCAGAAAACACATAAATGTTTATTGGTTAGAAAGCAGAAAATACATACAGCTTGTATCTGATTAACATGTTTTTAATTTAGAATGTGAAATAGCATCAATACAAACAAAAAAATATTGATAAAACGTTTAAAAAAATTTAAAATTTTGAGTCAAATAAATCGAAAATTCCGCAGCTGTAGCATTAAATAGTCGTTGACACCGTTAATAAAGAAAAATCAAAAATAACGTTAGGATGTTTAATTCACTGTTCTAAGAACTGCACATTTCTCAGTAATTTTCTGGCACTAAGAATAAAAATAAACACAAGATAACGTTATCACATAAGACGTAGTAAATGAAGAACCCACATACTTTCAAAATGCTTGAATAACCAAATAGCACTGCAAAAAAAGAGCTAAATATGCAAAACAACTATTTTTAAGGTACAATGATACAATTTTCATTTTAAACAAGCGTATTGTGAAAATTCAGTTAAAAAATTCATTAAAAATAGATTATTGTTTATGTATAGAAGCAAACCTAAGAAGAAAACTAATAACATAAACCGAAATTATGATTACTATAAACGGTGTTTTTTCTATGTAGTAGCATACGTCCGGCTCGTTCTTTAATAAAGTGATAACATTATCCCATTGATAACATTATCCCATTGATAACATTATCCGCGAATCCAATAAGCGGTGTGCACTATATTAACTATTATAATGCACTTAAACATTTATGTTGATGGGACTAATCGTTACGAAATGAGCGTTACTGTACTATAATATCTCTCGATTAGCGTTTCAAAATCTTTTGGGTATCATAATAAACAACATATTATATATATGTGGCATAAAACAGTATGTAGTTTGTTTTGAAAAAAAAATGCAATATTCAGTAATTCCATTGATTGATATATCCAATCAACGTTAATACTTACATGCAAATAACAAAACTTATTTGGAAGTAACGGTTTGGTATTTCAAGTTATGTGAAACACCCGTTGCTCAATAACGAATGCATACAGTTTGCAACAACACTACTAACCAATTGTGAATTTACGTTTTGCCTCTTAAAAAGACCTTATCATCTCTCAACTGATTAAATTGCTACTACTCAAAGATAATATTTACATTTATAATATTTTTAGTTTGGCAGAGCTTACTCGAGTTTTATTTTCATCATTAGAATTTACGTTTTTATCATCTTCTACAAGGTTTGCTTTTTTTCTAGCTGTTATACAATTACCCAAAAAATACTATATATTTTTTATATTTTAAACCAGTGACTCCCAATTTTTTTTGACTCACGGCCCCTTTTTCATAGTCAAAACTTAAGTGAAAAAACGACATCAATGCAATGTGAGTAACAACCACAAATCCCTACGAGTACTAATTTCTAGCCGGTTTCGTTTTGTGATTAGGCTCATAACGGAACTGAATCCGAGTTCTACCAAATAGCAAGACGATAAAGCAATCAACAGCTTCTGTGCAATAACTTATAATGCTGGATATAAAATTGAGATCTGTTTTTGTAACCAGAAGTCGTAGCCTTGTTTAAACATTGGTTTCAGTTCCTCATTTGCGGATAATTCAATAAGTTGCTCCTGTATTAGTATGTATTCATCTGTATAGTAGTTTGACTACTTGCAAAATGGTTCAACACCCAGTCGGGAATATCCAAGTGAAGAATGTCTTTAAATCTTTGGTTATGATCCGAATGAAGCGCCCTTAAGTGTTGACAATAAGCAAACAAATCTTCATCTCTAGTTTGCAATTTTGAAAGATTTGGAAGCTGAAAACATTTTCCTCTTCCTAAGTTTTGTTTGGACTACAAAAGTTTTGCAACAAACCTCGTAGTTTCAAATTAGTCTTGTTAAATCTGGTAAATAAATCAGTGATATATCATTTTTTGAGATAATTAAATTGTGCCGCAAATAATTGTCTTTACTCTCCAGGAATTCCAACACTAAATCAAAGAGCGAATAGAAGCGATACAAACATACACTATTAGGTAACCATAGTCATCAACATTTTTTCAAACAAAGTTCAGCAAATAATCTCTCGTTTAAGGCATTCCTTTTGATTTTATTAACTGCTCTAATGACATAATGTAGTGATTCATGCAAACGTTCACTAAGGTTTTTTGCGACCAAATGATGTCGATGAATGACACAATGTACCAATAATACATTCGGTATATCTTGTTTTAAGTATGCTAGAAACCGTCGATGTCATCCTACCATTGCCGGAGCACCGTCAGTAGCAACGGAGATTATATTATTTAGTGTAAAAGCTATACCGCTTTTATACTGAAAACTCTTTTTAATTCAGTAAATAACGTTTCACTTTTTGTATCAGATTCCTAACATTTAGCAATAACAATTCTTGTTAAAATGTTTCTTCTTTTATAAATCTCACATAAGCTAACAGTAAAGATTCGTTTCTTGATAATGTTGACTCGTCAAACTGTACAGATAATGCAGATGTTTTTAAGGAGTCTCATAAAGAGTTTTCTACACATTAAGCCACTTCGTCGATCCTTCTTCGTACAGTATATTACTCAGCGGAATTGTTTTTATAATATCAAAAGCTGGTTTGTGCAACGCGCTGCGTACTACCTCACTTACAGCTGGTAGAATAACTTCTTCATTAAAGAAATATTATAATGAATAAACAGTCTATCTTCATCTCTCTTAGCCTGTTATTACTTGTATTTTATGTAGTACAACTTGTCTATATTTATATTTTACTTATGACGTAAAAATCACTAATAATTTATTCATTGTTATTTAGTTTAACTTCCAAATTAATAAAAATGTGTCACGATTTTTTTATTTTATATTAAATCTTGTGTGGACTTCCTGACGATGTTCAGCTAAATAAATACAGATTGTTGATGAATTTCTTTTTATGAAAACAAAGCTCAAAAGTACCTTATAACCGTACCGACCGTACACTTATGGAATCCGAACTCAAACGCGACTTTTGTGCATATGCTGCTCTCGCCAGATTTCGTCATAAGACCTGTAAAAAGTTTTTTGATGTATTATTTTACGCAAAAAAATTAGATTTAATTATGATACTTTTGAATTACACATAATTAAAATGGGCTGTTATCTAGAAATGTCCTAAGAAGAAACTAATATATTAATACTTAACAACTGCTGGTTTAAAAAAAAAATCGTATGGTTCTATGGTTTTATGCAAGAAAATACAATTTCAATTTTTGACGAACACAATATGTCGCTATAAACAGACCACTGGATCTAGAAAGGGTTCAAAAAAAACATTTTCGAATTTACGAAACGCCTTCATAAAAGTAGTAATTTACAATTTAGTAATCTTCTCTGGTATTATAGGACGAATTAATTGATGCGACACCAAACAAAACACTTTAATCCGTTCTCACTTTAATTCGTTTCTAGTAGCTGTACTTCAGAATTTTATATATTTGCTGAAGTCATAGTTGGAATATTTTTAATTATCAAACATAGCCAGAATTAAAATTTTGGAACTGCATGCTTTCTGAATTGTTATTTATACTTTTATTATTGATTTAAAACAAGCATGGACCGTGACGATCAATCTGTAAAAAAGAATCTTATTAATTTAATAATAGTGGTACCAAAAAAATTTGAGAAAGAACTGTAAAATCAATAAATACAAATACTATATATAAGTACATTCTGAAATTAAAATTATTTGTAATGACAATAACATAAGTACAAAATACAAACCTAAAATTAGATCCATAATTCATGTTTGAACGCCATTTGCACGCAAGATTGTTAATACGAATTTAAAATTATTTTTAATAAATTATTTATAATACTGCTGCACGTTTGTACAATTATTCTATTTTAATAAATGTCCATGTATGGACTGTGAAATAGCCTCACAAAAATTAATTTATTAAATTGAAAAGTGCTATATATAACATGTTACGTGTTCTGCTGAAATTCAAGTTTTAAAAAAATGCATAATTTTGAGCGTTATTGCAAATAAAGGTATAAAATTTACATAAAAAAGGTAATACAAATTTTGCAGGCATAATTTATTTAATACTATTGTTATAATACAGACTGTTCGAAAAATATTGATAAGCGTTTGAATTTCCCGCTAGATCATTTAATTTTTACAATTGGTAGTAGTGATTAAAAATTCATTGCCATAACGTTAAAAAATTAACTGTCAGTTATGTATTGTTTACGTTAAATTGAAAAGAAATAATCACAATTAATATATTTAAATTGGAATTTACTATGTATTAATTATCCGAATCTTAACTAAGTGAACATCTGTTAGTACGTTATTTGTGTTAAATAATGCGACTTTTAGGTTAAGCAAAACAAAATAGTGAATATTTTTAACTCTGAAGAAATCGGCAATCAATTCCGAATGTTGAATTTATTTATGGCAAAAGTTTGAGCATTTAAAAATTGCATCTTTCAGAAAGGTACTACTTTTAAGATTGTTTAATATTGAACTACTGTAAGTATACTTCGTTAGTTCAACATACCCTTTACAATTGAACATCATCGACGATACAGATAGAATATAAATAAAATATGTAAACCTGCATGATTAAATCAAATCGATTAATAATTAGTACTCAATAACTAAAGTGTGGCATTCCTACAGGCTTTTATGGTGTATTTCAAAAATCGATACTTATTTAGTGTAATTGCTTCGAAACTTAAAGATAAACTAATGATTGTGGTACATACCACTTGTCCAATAACAAACATTTAGTGATCTTACAATTCAACAATAACACAAAATTTGTAGTGTTCTAATATTTTAAGCAGAAGTGTATGCGTATTGTTACCTATTGTTTTGATTGTAAACAATTAATATCTTACTTAAATACTAATATTAAATTATATAATATAATTACATATCAATCATAAATAAAAGGAAAAACTGAAAACTAACGACAATAATACTACGCTACTGACCTAACTGACAACATTCTGACAACTTACTTGGTACAACACTCCCATTCTAAAATCAACTGTGCGCCAAGTTTGAACGCTTGTCAATATTTCTTGACATATATACATAATAAGATATTGTTAAAATTGTTTTATCTACCACTTGAAAAATTTTCAGTTTTTAATTTTTTTTGTCATTGTTAATAAGCTTTTGTTATATTTGTGTGGTTCTATAGTCATACTAGGTTTAGAAGAATAAAAATATTGCTTGTGTCAATATTGATTCTAGCAACAGATATAGCTCAAATGTATGGAGGAGCACCCTATATTTTTTTAATTATTTTAAATAATATAATCAAATTTCAAACCAAATGATAACTATTATTACAATAACTTTAAAGCAAATAATTCATATTGAAACATTTCATAATTTTTGAAAGTTTAACCTGCGAATGTTTTTGTGAATGAAGCAACACAATTTTTTCTGGCATAGTAAGTTCTCTTGTTTTAGTCATAATTATTTCAAAAATCAATAACATTAACAAATTTTTTATTGAATTAATAGAAAAAAAGCTCGAATTATTTCAAACAATACTGAAATATCGTTCGGGGCAAATTAAATTTGTTGTTTATTTACGTACGTTCTGGATAAATAATGTGACCGACTTGTATATAAGCAGCTGAAATAGTTACAGTTGCGGTTACGGTGACATTTTAAATTAATCTTACTTCTGTATTATTCAGTTATTTTTAGATTTGTAAAGGTGTTCCATACTTTTGGCCATAGCTGTATAGTGACGCACTAAATTTGTATTTTGGATATATTGAACTTTAGTCTGATTTTTTTAAAGGACACGGAACATTTTCTAACAACTTTATTATTACCCTTATTCATAAATGCGACTGGAACTATCTGGTCCTATTCCTATACAATTTTTTTTTATAAGCGCATATTAAAATGATCGTTTGTAAAATCTAATTTAAAAAATATTTTAGATTAGAATTTTACAAATTTACAACACCTTATTAAATCCAGTTCAATTTTGCTAGGAACCATTAACAAAACGTTAGGGAGAAAATGGAAGTATAATAAGAGCAATAACTCGCCAGGAGTTCTTACATTAATTTTACCTAAAGCTGTAGGTGGGTTTATTGGACAAAAATTTAACATTTTCTTTAAACACTGTTTGGTGTAAATGTAATACGCCGCTCTTTAATTACTGCTGCCGTGAAGAACCTTTAGATCACATTTTGCTTTAGTGAAAAACGTGAAGGGCCAAAGAACGACGAGTAAATCGAACGTCGATAAATTAAAACCCCGACCCCGATTACTATTTGTCACTAACTAAAGTTAACGAAAGCTTAGCGCCTAAAAGCTTCAACTGAAAGGTGAAAGTGTAGGGTACGGGATTAGATTGTTTTTAAGAGCAGTTTAAACTTTAAACTACATAGACAGTAGATGAACGATTTTAATGCTTAAAAAGCTTTTAAAAGCTTTAAGAGTGTTTGAGTTAATAGCTATTATAAATATTTCGCAGGAAAAGAGATATTCCGAACACCGTCTGCTTCCGCTTAAATACTGAATGTCAAGACGTATTACCACGAATTATGTTTACTAAAGTTTAGGAAAACGCGAATGCCTTCAAGGTTTAGCGGTTGTATTTATGGACGATTTAACCCTCTAAGTTCGAAAATTTGCGAATTCTACGTGTAGTTACAAATGTAAACGAAAAATACTCATAAACGTACCAGTTAATGTTAAATAAATTATACCTAACAACATTTCTTTTCTTTTCAGAAACGAACATTTATTATGGTTTAGCCTACTTTTACAACTTCTACATTTAAATATTTGATTTGAATTTATTTTTCTTTTGTTTTAGCGTATAAGAATGCGCAAAAAAGAAAAATTATAACCACTTTAGTAAGATTATAAACTTTCTATAAATTCATAAAAACTTGGTAAATAGTCTATACACGTACAATGGTATATGAACTACCTTAAAAACGTTTCCTCTTAAGCAACAAATTACGGAAGTGCGTTCAAACATGACTAAAATAAATGTATAAAATTGCTTGCGAAGTTCTAACCCTTTCACACTATTAAGTAAAACATTTTCGTTTACTTGGGCAATATTTCTTAGTTTTTATACTTGAACGTTTTGTAAAAGTAATGCCAGCACCTATCGGTTTTCTTTACACTCAAAATTGAAAAACGAATTATAACTTTGTAGTAGAATACTGAATAGCTAATCGTCTTACGTTGTGGTATACGGTGGCGTTAAAGAAAAATCTTCTTTCTTTATTTATTGCGTCATTGTAAACAGTTCCCTTTCAGAAATTCTAAGCAACGGATTAAGATTTTCTAAAATTGAATAAGCAATGTGTGAATTAGATGTAGCAGGAAACAAACCTCGACATTTTACTTTTATTAAATTTTATTGCAAACTTAATTTCGTTATCGTTAAACTTTTTTCCACAAGAATTATAATATAAAAAAGGAGACGAACATCGTGTTTTCTGTGGTATTTTTTTTTTATTTGTTAGTAATTTATTCAACGGGAATGTTTTTACAGATAGATCCTTTAGTCAATGTATTGGTCACTGTATTTTCTGGAAAGTTACATGTTATCGACGAAACATTTTATCCATTTTTTTGTTTTCTTAAACGAATACGTCTAAACTCTAAAATGTATATTTTCTTCTTCTGCTGGAATTTTATTGTATCCGTTTACGTTCGATGTTAATATATGCCAAATATTATTTTACTTGATGAATTTCCAGTTGTTCTGTGGAAAGTGTTCATTGCAAATTCGATCTCATAAAGAACGTCAGCCCACTTATTTACCGAGCAGAGCATTGTAAGCAATTTAAAATACTCCTTAATTTTTGCTGGTATAGACGTAAACCAATATGTTTGACAAGTGTATTCGTGGCAATGGTCTAAGTCCACAAGCTCAAAATGGTCATGACCTGAAAACAATGGTCACCAATCCGTCTCATTTAAAAGGTGGTTTTGCTTAATGAATACAATCTGTTTGAAAATGTTGGAATCCTATAAAAAGTATTTTTTCCACTACTAGTTTTATAGGCTTTTTATTTTATTTAATGCAAGTTTAACAATTTAAATCGTTCATTAAACAAATTAATTTGATTTTAAAAATGTAAGTTATTAGAAGTCAAAATTACTTCCATTAAACTAATGACTGTCACAATCACTGACTAGATTTTTTATTTGAAATTATTATCTTAAATTGTAAATTTGATGTAGTAACAGGTGAAACGGTTTTAATAATTCTAGTAATGCAAAAAATTGCATATATACCACGCTTGAGAAGCTTGCAACTTATATCCCTTGACGCTTCGCGTCTCGCGATATAATCTATCGCTTAGGTTATAATAATACACTTTTCAACCTTGGTATATAATATACTATTGTGCTCTACTGAGAGCATCTACACGTAATCATTCTGCCGCTGCTTCTATGAATGATCTTAAAATCACAGTTTTGAAAAAAAAACATTACGCAATGCATGATACTAGAGTTAACATTTTGTTTCGCTAACGTTAAACAAACACTGTTACAATTTGTAACGATCTTAAAATGGTTTTCTTAACAAATGTGAAAAAGTTTGATTGCATTAATCGTAGCTAAGCATTCTAACTCAAAGCGTATCTTCATACCTCGTTCTACTCTTACTATAATAAAAAAAGGTGTCTAAAGTTTTTGCATTTTTACTTGTGGAGTAAGATTACACTATAGTCAGAACTACTGACGTTGCAATGCAATTTATTTTCTAGGTTTGATAAATGTGATTATAGTACAGCTAACACACAGCGGTAACCGTTTTAGTTTCAGATTTTTAAAAGCTTTAATTTGTGTTACCCAAAATTGCACGTTTTTATTAATTAATTCCTAAAGGGATTTGGCGATTAAAGAGAATAGCGGTATTAATCTTTGCAAATAACACTTATCTAATCTCAGCTTTTAACAACTGAGGCATAGGTAAATTCTTGTTATTTCAGAATATATCCTAAATCAATTTTGTCATGGTAATATGTTGAAAATGGTTTACTTTTTTCGACTGTTGACTTTTAATTGCTTCTGTAGAGTTTAATATGATCGAGTTGATTATAGAAAGTAAAATAGAAACTCTTGACTACATCAATCTTTTTTGATCATGTTACAATGTCTCTCTCTTACGAATGACCATTAAATTGAGTTATCAACACAGGGATTCTGATTTTTTCTCGACGATCCACTATTTTGTTTTTCTATGGGTGCGTTCTTTTTGCTCAATTATTTCACTCATATTAACTAGTGGTCGAAAATATGAATTTTCGCATTTTTGTCAATCTTACTTCTAAAATATAGGGAGGCCAGACGGACTTTAAATATACAAACATAATATATTCAAAGAAAAACCATCATAGTCTTTTAAACATAGCGCTCACATCTAAACCTAAACTCAACAAATACTAACACTAACGTTTTTTATCTAGTTATCGCGAAAACTGGCGGAATATTTATTTATCAATATTTTAAAATTTTATTTTCTTTTCATTGTTACTGTTATTGTCCTATTTTTTTCAGTTATAAAGTTGGTAAAATGATTTAGGGTAGGGAATAATAATCGTAAAATAGTTCTGATGATTTGCGTTGGTTTTTATGTTTGTCATGTCATGTCAGTGTCAAGAAGGAATATACATATATACACCGGAAGCTAAAGAAGAATCAGTCTCGGGTGGGCAGCATTTACAAAACTAGAAATGCTATTACATCCACAAACGAAGCTGCATGAACACGCAATACAGAAAAAAAACAGTTTATCAGAAATAAAGTTGCAGACAAAATTAATCGAGCATCGTAGTTTTAATGGTACTACGTGGGAAACATTGATCAAATAAAGAATAATACTGTAACGAATTTTTTAAACTAATTTATTTATAACGAAATATGTACACGTTTATAACTACACGTAACTAATTAAATCTAACGATATTTCAGGAAAACACTTACACTAATTTATATATTACAATCACTCGTGGATAACTTCTGTTTATTTAAAACTGATACTTGTTTACATTAAAGGCGCCTACGCTTGAACGTCGTTATATTTATCTTAACCACGCGTTAATCACTTATTTAGTTAAACAATCTTTTTAATACTTCCAACTTCGAAAAACTGACCTATGCTTTCTTTGATCTGTTCTTATATATTTCTGTTATCTGTCAAGAGAATTTTTTACATCCTTCGGTAAACGTTTTCGGAGTTGACAATATCTTTGTAGACGTTCTCGAACTTGACAATAACTTTGCGAACGTTTCATTGTCTCCTCTTAAGACTGTTCTGTCCCAGTACAGTAAACTGGATGCGACACCGCTAAAAAGGATCGTGGCGATAGCGGCAGCTCTCTTCATTTTGGTAACTTCATTGAGCATAAAAGTAGCAATCAATGGACTTCTCCTGACTTGATATTCTACTTGGTTGATAACTGCAGATCAATACTTGAACGCCTGTTCCTCCTAAGACGACCTCCAACATATTTCGAACTATCATCCAATTCAGTTGATCTAAGCACCTAGTTTTAAAACTTTTCCGACCGCCGCTTGCTGTTTTTGTAGTTCCTCTAGCCGTCTAAACTTTTTTTTTAAATACGACTGCAACCCTTCTGGACATGTCAAGGTCTTTGCTAACGCAATGTGCGATAGCGTAATCTTTTCGTGTTTGGAACAGGTCTTGTTGTTCCTCTGTTGTAACTCCGAACCTAGCATTTACAGAACCTCTGTATATACTCATAAACGTATCGAAGTCTATTTCTTCGACTTGATTTCTGCTTCTGCTAGTTATTGCGTAATGTGGTTATCGCCAGCAAACGGGGCTAGACGATTGATGTGGACCTCTTTTGGCTTACATCTGGGTGCTTTTCGGATGCGATATATGACGTCAATAATACACTGCACGACTTTATAAGAGCCCTCCCATTGCCTGTGCAGCTTTGGCGACAAACCACGCCTTCTTTGTGGATTATACAACCACACCATGTCGCGAGGTTGAAACCCACCATTTTGTGCCTTGACGTCATATCTGGTCTTTATTCTGACGCTGGTAATTTGTGTGTTTTTACAGATTTCCTCATGTACTTCGTCTAGCTTCTTGGTCAGCTTGATGATATAGTTTTTTCCAGCAACTTCTTCTTCAGGTCTTCGTCCTAATTGGACGTCGCATGGCAGTCGTATTTCGCGATCGAGTATGACACAGGATGGTGTTTGGCCTGTGTTTTTGTGAACAGATTATTGGTATGCTATTAGGAAAATATACAAGTACTGATCTCAGTCTCTTTGGTGTTCGGACACTACTTTGGCTAAGTATTTTCTCATTGTTTGATTCATCCGTTCAACCACGCCATCAGATAGAGAGATAGAGAGGCGTCGTCCTAGTTTTCTTAATTCCCAACCGTCGGCAAACTCCTTGAAACAAAGTTACGGCCTTAGTCAGAATGTAATTCCAACAGAATTCCAAACCGACAGAAAAACTCTCTCACTAATACGTCTGCGACTGCAGCTGTTTCTTGATTGGGTATGGCGTAAGCCTACGTGCATTTCGTGAAATAATCCACCAGGCTGTATTTGTTTTCCCAAATAGATTTTGGGAACGACCCTGCAATATCAATCGCTACTTTTTCTAAAGAGCTTCCTACGTTATATTGCTTTATCAGTGCTTAGCGCTTTTTTGCTGGACCATTTCTGAATGCGTAAACCGTGCACTTACTGCACCATTTCATGACGTCTTCTTTGCAGTTCACCTAGTAGAATCTTTCTCGAACCTTCGCCGATGTCTTGGTTACGCCAAAGTGTTCTGATGTACCATCGTGGAGATGCTTCAACACTTGTGACACCCGGCTCTTTGGCATATCGCTTAAGAAGACCGTCTTCTACTATCAAAGAGTACCACTCCGCCGAGTAGGCTTTGATATTTCTGCACAAAGTACTCACTTCTTCCCAGGTTGGTCGTCGTTTAGGAGTAGTCTTATTTCGGAATCGTTCTCTTATTCCTGACGCAATTGCTGAGGTTCCCACTCGTCATCAACCATAGTAGTTCTCCAGAAGCATTCGACTTTTTCTTCAAGTCGCGAACAATTGCTGCAGTCCGCCGGACTTGGTCTTCTGGACAAGGCATCAGCGTTCTGATGACTGCACGGTGTTCTGTGTCAGTCATATAGTAATCTCAAAAGTAGATGCCACGTGACTTCAAATTTATGACTTCAGAATAAGTAATGTGGCCAGTTTTATATTGACATGTTACGTTTGTTTATAGGATTGAGGTTAATTGAAAATTAGTTATGTTGTACATTCTTTTAAATAGTTTTATAATGAGCTTGTTTTATTAAAAATTGTTATACACAAATTTATATTTCTAAGATTATCAGAATTAATATTTCAGCCATTCGATTTGATACTTGATTTGTCTAATTAATTGAGTGGCTTTCGACTTTGCATTAAAGGTGAAATTTTTTTAACTTTTGATTAAATGAATATTAAATATCAATTTGGTTGATGTTACATTTATTCGAGTTGATTGTGTTTTTTATCTGAATTATCGCAACAGTAGTTATTTCATCTTTGTAAACTAATATTTATGATTCAACAACTGACAGAAGAAGAAGCTACATATATTTCGTGAATAATATAAACTATTAGTACTAACTACTAGCTATTTTTGAACACGAATTCAATAAATTGTTTGAATGAACAAGTCGTTTGACAAATAAATTGCATTTATTTGAATTATTCCAACACTTCGATGTCTTTTGTATAATCTTTTTTTTTGCTACATCACTACATGAATATGGAGTATAATTCTTGGAACTAAAAAACAAATATTTTAATATAATACATAGTTATTTCTTCTAGCAGTGACTATTAAATTAACGAACAATGTTTACACCTTGCTACTGTTTTTTACTCTCAAGTTGAGAGATTCTCCCGCAATAACTTTGACCCACAGATTCACGTACAAGCTTATTAAACCTTTTTTTCAAGCAATACTAGATGAAAAAGAGAACAATGCTACTGAAGACACAGAGAAGATTGTTAATGCCAATTTATTTATAACAAAAATAATAAAAACAGAAAACTAACGTTAACAATTATTTTACATGCTACATTAAAAAACAAATGTACATATTTTTTTTACAAAAAATTTGAATGCTAAACAATTTGCATTTTAAATAGGGCATTATTAATTTATATAATTTTTTGATCAGTCGGTGTCACTATCATTATTTAAATTACTAATGAGCGGCGCCACGTCCCCGTCGTCGAAAGCTACTTCTCTCGTCCACTAATCTTCTATTATTTGTACGCAATGTCGACCATAATTTGCCTATGCATCTTCTGGTACCGCCATTAAAGCTTCTTTCCACATGTTTAAGCAGGTTTCAACTGATTTTCCATCCCTCCCTATATGTTTATTATAATAAGCTTTTGTAATTCCTCATATGAGTTCAATTGGATTGAATATACAATGGCAGGGAGGGAGACGAAGTACCTTATGGTTATATTTTCCAGCCAATTGATAGGCTGCCTACATTTTTTCAGGTTTATTCCTATAAATCAAGATTCTAGTTTATTCATTTACAAAAAAAAACATTAATTTACCTTTCAACAATGTGTAGTAACTCCTTCTTTAAGCAATTGATTTCAAAGAAACATTTTGTTCTTTTAACTATTTCTGGATATCTTCTTTTTTCCATATACTATTTGGAGTCTTCGTAACTAAAGTACTGTGGTACGGAGCATTGTCCATTATAATTGCAGAAGGTTTAGTTAACATTTTCAGTAACTTATTCTTAAACTAATTTAAAAAATTTGCTTGATTCATTTCCTTGTGGTAAACTGAGTTTTTGGTCGAGGAACTAAACACCAAGTCTGCACCAGGAATAAATCGTTTCTTATTACCGGCATGAAGTACAATATACCTGTTTTCAAAAAATTTTAATAAAAAGCATAATAACAGTTTTTTCTAAGTAACATTTTGCCATCGACTTTGGTAGTTACAGTTTTTAAATCGTTATCCTGCCAAGAACGACCCACTGTACCATTCTGAAAAATCCAGGTTTCATCTAAGTAAACAAATTCGTAAGTTTTCGCTTTTTGATTCTTAAATGCTCTTTTAAGAATCGAATACGTTTGATTACAATGATTGGTAATTCCATTAAACCTCGTCTATAGGATTATCTTTTCGGTACTTAAATCCTATGTTTTTGGGAACAGTATTTAATGATGTTTCACATCCTTTAAAAAGTTCGTCGGCAACAAGTTTCTGCCTCAATAATTGAACTGTTACAGGTTCATCTAAGTTAATTAAAATTGTTAAATTAAATTTTTACAAAATTTTTAACTTACTATTTTCATATATTCTATAAATTGTGTTTCGAATAGCAGCCTTGGCAAAATTATCAATGTTTGTCACTGGTCTTGGAAGTTTTCGTTTCAATTGAGAAGTACTCGGGATACTTTCATCGTTATCTTTCTCGACGCTCGGTTTACGGTCGAAATACTTATCTTTAAGGCAGCTGCTACACGTTGTTATGAAACTTAAAATCAATTTTGTTCTTAATTGTAGTTAGTTAAACATACCTCTCGAACATTATTCAAAGGTAAAAACGGTCCACTTGCATCACGTTCTTGCTCGAAAAATTCAATTAATGAAACTACCAACTCATAACCACGTTTTCCTAATTCCGTACCAGGCATATTAATAAACTAAACTCGCAAAATAAGTAATCAACAAAATTGTTCTGAAAAGAACAGTTTTAATATAAATAAGAAACCAAAACGAATTTAACCTAACTTGACAATAATAAGTACGCGAAAAAGTGACAATACCGTGTTGTAATACCAACCTTTTTCTTAAAATTCATGCGAAAATAAACACAATCTTAAACTGTTTAGTGTTTTCACGCCATATGTCACGTGGGATTCATCTACTTTTGAGATTACTATGCTCTTGCAGTCTTTTGATCCATCTTGCTACTTGTCTTTTCGGGTTACGGAATTGTAATGGCCATTTTAAAGCGGCGTGGTCCGTCCTCAGTAAAAAAATTCGTTTATACAAATATTTGTAGAAATGGTCTATGGACTTGACGACTGCTAGCAGCTTTCTCCTAGCCACGCAATAATTCCTTTCTGGCCTAGACAAAACTTTGCTAAAATACGCGATGACTTTTTCTTGTACATCCTGCACCTGCGAAAGGACCACGCCTATGGCCAGATTGTTTGCGTCGGTATCCAAAACAAAATTTCCCTCTTCTCTTGGATAACTTAAAATCGATGAAGTGACTAGGGCCTGTTTTCGTTGATTGAAAGCATTTTCGCAGTCTTTATTTCATCAAAATTCTGTTTTTTCGTCGGTTAATTTCGTCAAAGGTTTGACAATATTGGCTTCTGATGTTGGTCGATTGGTCTTGGCCATTCTTGCACTGTTCGGATTTTGTCTGGGTCAACCTTTACTCCCTTTAGATACTCAGCGCCATAGTATTACACTTCTTTCTTAAATACATGGCGCTTTTTTGTGCTCAGTTTTGGAATTGTTGCTGAAACATTTCTTTCAGGTTATTTAAATGTTCTTCAAACGACCTTCTAACCACGATCACGTCGTTTAGATAAACCAGGCACGTTTTCAAGACAGCCGTTCTAGTATGGTTTGTTTCAAACGCTCGAACGATGCAGGAGCGTTACACAAGCCGAAGGGCATCACAGTCGACTGCCACAAACCAGTTCTAATTGTAAAAGCTGTTTTTTCACAATTCTTGCGTTCCAATTCTACATGCCAGTAACCACTCTTTAAATCTAACGTGGAAAATCACTGGGATACTGACGGGGTGTCTAACGTATCGTCAATTCTTAGTAAAGAGTAGCTGTCCTTTTTGGTCACGTTGTTAAGCTGTCTGTAGTCTACGCAAAACCTTGCTGATCTTCTTTACGAGTACCACTGGGGAAGCTCATGGACTATTTGAAGGTTCAATAACACCTGCTTTCTCCATATCCATAATTATTTGTTCGGCTTCTTCTTTTTTTGTCAAAGGAAGTCGGCGTGAATGTTGTCGTATCGGCCGAGCGACTTCGGTATTAATTTTATGTGTTACCACGTTAGTTCTTTTTCTGGAATTACTCTCCAGGGCGAACACATCTTGATATTGCTGAATCAAGACTTTAGCCAGCTGGTGTTGGCTGAGGTTTTGGCATTTAGAGGTAAGAATCTTCAATAGATGTTGTGGGCATTTCTTCGGCGACGTATTTTTATTAGAATTCACGTATCTCACAATTTGAGATACTGGCGTGCATTGGCCTATTACGGTTTTTTTTTCAATGTTACTGGATCTGAGTTGACATTCAAGATCATTACTGGCGTTGTGTTTTTTACTCCTACGAAAGTTCTGCCAATGATTAGTCCTTTTTCAACTAAATCATTAATTTTTTTCTGTCTCAGTGGAGCGGCTTGATGAAGTGTTAATTAAACAATACGAAACTTTGCATGTAATCTGAAGTGAATGTTTCCTTGTATCCTCCTATAAAAGGGATCGTTACTTTGATCAACATCCGACATTTATGTCTATATAATAGAATTTAAATTTTATTGCAATTGAGTACAATAATTAAACAAAAAACACTGATGCACTCCATGTTACTACTGAAAACATATAGTAATCTCAAAAGTAGATGAATGCCACGTGACTTCGAATTTATGACGTCAGAATAAGTAATGTTGCCAGTTCTTATGTTGACATTTTATTGAGGTTAATTTAAAATTGGTTATGTTTTACATTCTTTTAAATAATTTTATAAGCGGTTTGTTCTATTAAAAATCTCTAGTTATACACAAATTTATATGTGTAAGATTGGCAGAATTAATATTTCAATCATCCGATTTGATACTTGATTTGTTTAATTAACTGAGTGGCTTTCGACTTTGCATTAGAGGTGAAATTGTTTTTACTTTTGATTAAATCAATATAAAATATCAATTTGGTTGATATTACAATTATTCGAGTTGATTGTAGAATGTTTTTTATCTGAATTATCCCGACAGTAGTTATTTCATCGTTGTAAAAAAATATTTATCATGGAACAATCAACAAAAGCAGAAGCTACATATATTTTGTGAAAAATATGAACAATCAGTACTAACTACTAGCCGTTTTGGAACACGAATTCAATAAATTGTTTGAATGAACAAGTCGTCTGACAAATAAATTGCATTTATTTGAATTATTCCAACACTTCGATGTTTTTTATATAATCTTTTTTTTGTTACATTACTACATAGGTATGGAGTATAATTCTTGGAACTAAAAAACAAAACATTTTAATATAATAGTTATTTCTTCTAGCAGCGACTATTTGTTAAACTAACGAACAATGTTTGCACCTTGATTCTGTTTCTTACTCTCAAGTCACCAGGTTCTCCTGCAATAACTTTGACTCAGACATCCTCGTATAAGCTTCTTAAACCTTTTTTTTTAAGAAATACTAAATGAAAAAGAGAACAATGCTACTGAAGACACAGAGAACATTGCTAATGCCAATTTATTTATAACAAAAATAATAAAAACAGGAAACTAACATTAACAATTATTTTACATGCTACATTGAAAAACAAATGTGCATATTTTTTTAACAAAAAATTTGAATGGTAGACAATTTGCATTTTAAATAGGGCAGAGTCAGAGTCACTATCATCATTTAAATTAATAATGAGCGGCGCCACGTCCCCGTCGTCGAAAGCTACTTCTGTCTTCCACCAATCTTCTTTTATTAGATCGCAATGTCGAACAGAATTTGCCCATGCATCTTCTGGCACCGCCATTAAAGCTTCTTTCCACATATTTAAGCAGCTTTCAACTGATTTTCAATTGATCAGCTGCATACATTTTTTTAGGTTTATTTCTATAAATCAAAATTTTAGTTTATTCATTTACAGAAAAATATGAATTTACCTTTCAACAATGTGTAGTAACTCCTTCTCTAAGCAATTGATTTCAAATGAAACATTTTGTTCTTTTAACCATTTCTGGATATCTTCTTTTTTCCATCCACTATTTGGAGTCTTCGTAACCAAAGTACTGTGGTACGGAGCATTGTCCATTATAATTGCAGAAGGTTTAGTTAAATTTTTCAGTAATTTATTCTCAAACCAATTCAAAAAATTTGCTTGATTATTTCCCCGTGGTAATCTGAGTTTTTGGTCGAGGAACTAAACACCAAGTCTGCACCAGGAATAAATGCATTCTTATTACCGGCATGAAGTACAATATACCTGTTTTTAACAAATTTTAATAACAAGCATAATAAGAGTTTTATCTAAGTTACCTTTTGCCATCGACTTTGGTAGTTTTTACAGTTTTTAAATCGTCATCCTGCCAAGAACGACCCACGGTACCATTCTGAAAAATCCAGGTTTCATCCAAGTAAACAAATTCATAAGTTTTTGCTTTTTGAATTCTTAAATACTCTTTTAAGAATCGAATGCGTTTGATTACAATGTTTGGTAATTCCATTAAACCTCGTCTAAGATTATCTTTTTTAAATCCTATGTTGTTGAGAACAGTATTTAATAATGTTTCACATCCTTTAAAAAGTTCGTCAGCAACAAGTTTCTGTCTCAATAATTGAACTGTTACAGGTTCATCTAAGTTAATTAAAATTGTTAAATTAAATTTTTACTAATTTTACAACTTACTATTTTCATACATTCTATAAATTGTGTTTCGAATAGCAACCTTGGCAAAATTATCAATGTTTGTTACTGGCCTTGGAAGTTTTCGTTTCAATTGAGAAGTACTCGGGATACTTTCATCGTTAACTTTCTGGGATGCTCGGTTTACGGTGGAAGTACTTATCTTTAAAACAGCTGCTACACGTTGTAATAAAATTTAAAAAGTAATTTTGTTCTTAATTGTAATTAGTTAAACATACCTCTTAAACATTATTCAAAGGTAAAAACGGTCCACCTGCATCACGTTCTTGCTCGAAAAATTCATTTAACGAAACTACCAACTCATAACCACGTTTTCCTAATTCCGTACCAGGCATATTAATAAACTAAACTCGCAAAATAAGTAATCAACAAAATTGTTCTGAAAAGAAGAGTTTAATTATAAATAAGAAACCAAAACGAATTTAACCTAACTTGACAATAATAAGTACGCGAAAAAGTGACAACACCGTGTTGTAATACCAACCTCTTTCTTAAAATTCATGCGAAAATAAACACAATCTTAAACTGTTTAGTGTGGTATGATTTTGACGTCATATGTCACGTGGCATTCATCTACTTTTGAGATTACTATAAATACACTTTTGGCACGGTGAACATTTTCAGTTACGAATTTTTAACTTTTTAGATATTTTTAGATTGTTTTTCTTATTATTGTTATTGCTACTGATCATTCGTTAGGACAATTTTTATTAGTCGATAGTGTATTATCAACGATAAATTTAGGATTACAAAATCTATATGCGCATGTATTATTTATCAAACGAAGCTGTTACAATTCACGTATTAGAATCTTTACATTATCTGTAATGTAAATTTTCAAACCTTTAAAATATTAAGTTTTAATTATTGCAACTTTATTTACTTTAAATTTTTTAATTAATCTTGTTCACGTTGTGTTGAGATTGTTATTAGGATAATTAAGTTTTCTTACGTTATTATTTTGCATGTATTTTGAATTGAAGGTGATTTATTTGACAGTTTAATGTGCGTTGCACCTTAATCTTGTAATCGGATTGTACATTTATAAGGTAAGGCAGCAATTATCTCTAAGGAAAATAATTTTGAAAACAGCAGGTTAACGTTAATTATAGGTTTAAGCAAGGATTAAAATTAGCCGTTAGATGCATTCAGTATTGGGCGATGTTATTAAAAAAAACTACCTTTGTTAACCTAGTTGGTTTCAAAATGAAAGCACGCATTTCCGTAGCTTATTATGGAACAGTAGAGTTGACCGGTGGTTTAAATTAGGTTAGGTAATGCCAAGCATTGTTAGTTGAGCGTAGTAGTAAACATCGGCCTAGCAAGACCATTTCTAGACCCTTAAACTAGAGGTTTGGAAGGAGACGAATAAGGATGCCATTTGTTCTGGAAGCGAAATTAACTACTTTAATTAGTTAGAGACACGTTGAATTTACAGGTTCGCTGTCATTCGGTTACAACTGCTGATTTCTCCCGGGTAGAATTGCGCCAATAACAATACGGCCCGCTTTAACCTTTGCAAATTTATTAGTCGAAGAAGTTAGCGAAAACGCAAAAGCAGCCGCATTAATTTATATAACGAGTTTGTAACTTACGTTTGGAACTTTGCGGATATTGCTTTTACCGCTCACTTGTTGGATGCTTTGCGAATTGTTACCGCAAAATAACCACTTTAAGTATTATTGTCATTATTAAATTCCTTATTATAAATTATAACAACGAACGCAGGCGAATAAAATTGAATTTTTTTCCATTTCGCGCTGAAAAATTAGCATTTACTTTTTTTTTGTTGGAAAATTGAAAAGGCATTCAAAGCTTCTTTAAAATTAATTTTAAGTTTGTTTATTATTTGTCGATTTAATTAAACGAATGTTGGTATTAAGCAATGGCGAAACACATAAATTGGAATAAAATTTCTGATCGTCAAATATTAATCGACAAGCCTTTAGGTTGATCTTACTTTTAATTAAATATTTCGCATTCTCCCCTATTTAATGAAAACGTTTGTAATCACTATCATTAATTCCACTATATCACCTTATCTGACTCTTCTCTAACGGTTGGCGCATTACCACTTTTGTACAAGTGGCAGTTGAAACGCACTTTTTGTAATGAAACATTTTATTATTGCTACGGTTAAAATATATATTTATTGAAGTTTATATAAGCGCTAAAGCGATTCAATAGAGCCAAAAGCAGTTGAAAAAACGTCGAGTTTGATAAAGCAAGCTTGTCGGTCGCGTTGTGATTACATTGCTTAACATTAACTACCAAAAGTTTGACAGTAATTATGAAACTTTGTAGAAATTTGTGTGCAGTAGAGACCGTTACAGTAATGTTTCGCACTTTTGGGGTGAAACTTTACTGTGGGTACTAAATAATGCACTGGGTGCGTGATGTATATCAACCGTAATGGAAACGAATTCGTTTCCCTGTGGAAAATCAGACCTAAACAAATTACAAGAGTATGCTACGATTTTTCGACACGTACTTTTCCGTCGGTAAAAAATGATACAATTTGTTAGAGTAAACGTTTTATTGCTAATCATCTAACTGAGTCAGCACAGTTGCTCGGAATTTGCATATAAAAGATTGTTTCGGCAGTAACACTTGTACGAGTTTGTCCTGTCATATGAAATGCAAAATCTGTAAGGGGTTGCACCGTAAAGACTCAGACTTTCCATCAACAACCTGTCACGTACACACCCTAACATTCATCAAACTTATAAGTGGTATCCGTGGGTCTTTGTCATCTCACAATCTACGAAGCATCTTTCTAAATTTACATATAAGATACTAAACTGTAAATAATAAAGCTAGTTCAGATTTAATTATTTATACAACTAGACGATCACCGATAAAATCGAATAAATTGAAAAGAACACTTAGTAAGTAGTAGACAGTTTTATTAATCGCAAAAAGGTCCATAAGCTCAAGTATAGAATCTCATAAAACGTAAAATATTCTGTATTTTGCATAATCCTCCTATGATTTTATATTAATCCCTTAAACTTTTATTTTTATCGCCTGTTTCACCGCAGTAAAAAGAACTTTCTTTACTGGTAGTGCTATATTTTTTATTAGTAATAAAGAAAGGGTTGGGAGAAACTTTTAAATAACTTGTATAACCCACAGCCGACGACCAGCAATTCCTTAAGACTCTTACTATACAAGGTAATTTTGAAGAGAATAATTAAAAAGGTCCTTAAAGAATAAGGGCAGGGCAAGTTATATTAGAACGAGGGATAGTTGCGAGTGGAAAATAAATGAAGGGTGATTTGTATCACCCACTCCGAAGTAAATGAACTAATGTTGGTTTAGCTTGTTTGGATACAGCATAAAATAGTTTGTTTTGTCATTCAGCTAAGAGGGTTTCTCTCTGCTTTTATTTATATGATTTTGAAGCTTTGTCGTGATTTCGTGATCTATCATCGGTTTTGGCGTCCCTTTTCAAACACGAAATGTGTTTTTCCTGTTATAATTTTTACCATTAATACTTCAGCATGTATGTTATTTGTTGATTACTATTATCTAACATTTGTGACACGGACATAGCGTGTAGCTTCATTTTTTACATTTTGTGTGGGATATAAATTATACAGTTTTATCTTTTATTTACTTACTTTATATTTTCTGTTTGATATCAAATTATTTAATGTTTATTGTAAAACATCTTTTGTTGTGTTATGAAACGCAATTAATTAAACTATAATTTTTTCATCTTGAAGTTATGTTTACATTTAAGTATTTATTGAAGTTAACAATTAGATCCTTATTGTTTTTGTAGGTGTAATAATACTATCGAAAATAGGGAAACAATATTTTAGTTTGAAGCTAGAATGCATTCTGTTTTCTAAAGCTTTTTCGTTTTAGAAAAAATGAGCTTGGAAACTATTGAGAACAAATTGGTTCAATAATTTTAAAGGGAAGTACTTTTTATACTATTGAAATATTTTACAACTATTTAAGATTAGAAAAGTTGTTTTATAAACGAAGTCACGGGTAAAGACTATATTTTTTAGTGTCTTTTTAAGGGAAATTTTTATTTAATTATTTTTAATATTAATATAATCAAAATTTAGATACAAAGTACTAGAAAATTATTTCAAATTTTATTTCTAATAATTCATTCATCACAAATAGACTAATAATTTTAAAATCTTATTCTTTTACCTAACAAACAGCATCTTCTCTCCCTGTATTTTATTACTTATCGTGCCTTGTTTGTCTTTCGCAAATGTGTTAATTAAAACAGCGAATATATAAAGGTTTAGATTCAGTTCCGTCACGGAGATATGTACCTGTTTTCAATTTTATGGTGACATAAATAAATATAACGTCAATTCCTTTTGATACGCTTTCTTTGGTATCAACGTCACTTTATTTGCAGTTAATTAATACAATTTTCTTAATTAGTTAAAGTTGTACCTGTTAACATTGGATTTAAATAAAATTATGACTTAAAACAGCCATGTTTAAAATTGAATTAAATTAATTATAAAAAACAAATAGACAAGCATACCACGAAACCTGTACTTGCAAATAATGCTATCTCTGGGTAAATAGTAAATTTCGCAATTGGAAAAGCTGTATCTTAATGAAGTTCAAACAAAAGGTCTCTTTAGACAAATTGTCAATATATCTATTGATGATTAGTCAAACGCGGAATTGGGTATTTGTGCAAGAATAATTATTAAAGCTGGATACAAGAGATCTATATAATGCATATATTCACAAAGAGTGGGTGTCATAATAGTGAAATTGTTCAGGAGCGCTAGAAAACTAATTTTTATAGTTTATTCACAAGAATATCATTATAACTTCCTTTGAAAATTTTGTCAGAAAAAGTACTTGATTGAAACTACATATCGGTGATAT
Organism: Aquatica leii; assembly: GCA_035610365.1. Classification (NCBI taxonomy): domain Eukaryota; kingdom Metazoa; phylum Arthropoda; class Insecta; order Coleoptera; family Lampyridae; genus Aquatica; species Aquatica leii. The sequence continues at coordinate 82,464,922 of CM069433.1, read as the reverse complement.
TATGAACTTTAAAAACTAAACAGTAATACAAAAAAATGGCGGAGGCTCAGGATTAATTATTTTGATTACATTATTATATTTGAACTACACACATCGTATTTGAATTACCAAAATGTTTGGAACAGATACCTACATAATTTTCTCACTGCAAATATAAAAACACATTGGAAACAACGAAAGAAAAGTAAAGGCAGGAGTCTTGCAAAATACTTAAAAAAATGTATTTGAAAACGATATACAAAATACCATTTTTAAATAAGAATATCTGAAATATAAAATGCGATTTGAAAGGCATGTAATTGAAATACTGCCCAGCCCCGCAAATAACTTTTGTATTTAACCTGTTACTTTGGACAGATGTCCTTAAGTATTTGTCAACTGTGACCTCCGACCGTTACATTTCCTAGAAAATAGGGCAGAAGTCTATATTTTGTTGAATATTACTTTTTACGATTCTTCTTCACTTTCTGCTTCTTGATCGTATGGGAGATTGCTGTAATAGTGTTTTAAATCTTCTGGTATCCACAGCAGAATGCAAACGTTGATATTTTTTTGAAGAAATGCGGCGAGTAAATTTTGAGAGAATTGTAATACTATTTGCAAAAACTAGTTTTTTGATGATGTCTAATAATGCTGACCTCTTCAAAATTTTTCTGGTCAAAATTAGTTTTATAATTCATGATTCATGGTTCTTTTTTAATTTGTTGATGAACCACTTTTGACAAATAAAATTCTTTGTCTTTGCAGGTCTTCTTTTTGTATATCAATGGACTGATACGAGACTTTCCCAGAAAATCCAAGCTAAAAAAATCAACTAATTCTATTTCGTAAAGTTTCTTGTGAAAATCTTATCAATTGAGTCCAGTTATGCGTGTTACAAATATCTATAGTTTTAGTACGTCTTCTTTTGTGTTCTATAATGGAGTATACCACATCTACTTTAATGTTTGTGTGTCCCTTGAGAAGTAACTTGTGATTAATAATTTTGGTATGAACAACTTTATACAAAATCCACGTGTAGAAAAACAGGATATTCTAATGTTTCTATTCTGGCCCGCGCAGTTATCCGACACCTTTGTCAACTCAACTTAGTTAACCACTTTAGAATGCAGGAAGTCATTTTATGATTTCTTCTATTACCTGTGGTTTCATTCTATACCATGCATGATGTCTGATTTATGGTCATATCCCAAATTATAAATTTAAAGGTCTATGGTTTTTAATTAATAAAAACTATTTAGAATGGTCAGGCAAAGAGTTCGTAGACATTTTTGAAGGTTTACTGTACAGACCCTTTCTTTTATCCCTTTCCTGTTTTTCTTATAATGCAGTCCCTTCTTTTTTTTTGCTCTTCAGAAGAAGTCTGTAGCAAATTTTTGCATGTGTCAGTGTTATCAGTATCAAACAAGTAGCGGTAATAGGATTTTTTAAGTATGTCTTTTGGGTCAACATTATTTTGTTTGCAGTATTCTTTATATAATTTATACATACTAGTGACACTTAAATCGAAGTTAAATATTTTTTCTTAGTGATACTACGTGCATAGTGGCTCTGTACTGCGGAAAAACCTTAGATATGTTTTTGGGTAGCATTTTTGTCCTCTTTTCAACGGTTCTAGTTGGTTTATGTGTCTGTCTTGTATCCACTGAAGACATAAATGTATCATTAGTATTTTCATACTGTTTTTTCTTCTTTTAATGATTGTGTGGTAAGAAACATCATTTTACATACTTCCGTGGTCTTATTATTTACTTTAAAAGTATAAGTGTAATTATTTTGACACCTCTTGTTGTTTGTTATTTTTGGGGTGAGTTCTAGTAATAGGTTCTGTTTTCATCGCTATACTAACATATTGCTTTCGTTGATCCGAACTCGGTAAAGCTCAAAATTTATTATGCGTTTTGTTACGATTGCTATGCTTTCTCATAACACTTTATTCTGCAGTCGTAAAGTCTTTTTAAGGTCTTCTTTTGAACTGTTTTACCGCCATAATTGATATATTTTTGTGTTTTGAGTCTTTTGTCTTTTTTTTTAATCTTTTTTTGCTCATAAATTTGGTCCATTTTTTTTCTCAGGATGTATAGATACATTTTTAAGCCAGTTTCATCTTTCTTAAATGGTCTCTCGAATTAAATCCTTATCTTCGCGGGGAATATAATTTGGGCTCATCTCACTTTCTGAAGAATAAAGTTTACGTTCGTTATTTAAATTAAATCTTATTTGGTTTTTGATACGGAACTTGTCGTAGCATAATTTATATCTAAAACAATGACTTACGTTAAAATTTTTAGATCTTTGATAGGTAGAATTTGTTGCTTTGTTAAGATTTGTACCTTCTATACGTGCCCATAAACAGGTACCATAAAATGGGGTAAATCAGAACCAGTAGGTAAAAAAGAACAACAACACTATTAAAATACTACATAGATGCCGTAATTTACAGATTTTTACTCCGAATTTAGGGGTATTTAGTTGCAAGCATTACTTAAGTTGTTAAACATTAAATCCCATTTTACAATAAAATATAGTAGCATGCTTTTATAAAGAGCGTATGTCAAATATTCCTGCCTTTAGCGTGATCAACATGTACATCTTCAGAAAATTCTGGTAATTTTCCTTTTACATAATCGCAAGAAGATACAGAAGTTTAGATGGTTAACTAAAATAAAAAACATGATGGTAACTTTACATACCTATATATTATAAATGCGTTTAGGTATAGCTTTAAACCTGCCGTGATTAAAATAATAATTGAAATTACTGATTACCTTCATTTCTAGAAGTTAGTTGGTCTTTATTTAAAACTTCAAAGTATTTAACATTTTTAAACCTTTCCCCAGACATCATTTTTATTATTAGAGTGCTCTGTTTATGAGTAATACTGCCAATAATGTACCCGTAATATTAATTAGGGTATGGATAGTTGCCTATATTTCATTTTATTTGTGGATGCGTGCCTTTCGTTTTCCAGTCAACACTGGACATCCGACATTTTAAATTTCTTAACTTTTACACTGCATCTGCCCTTGGAGCGATAGAAATATATTATGTATTGGAAACTAATGGACACCCGCTCTTAGTGAACCAAGTTAGCTTGAAATATATATTCTTTGATAACATTTGTTCGTAATTTAATAGTTTTCACAACATTACGATAAAATATTTTTTTGTGCTGCCAACATCGCAAACGTCAATATTCGTTCGTTAGTGTAGTTACGTAATGAACGAAAAAAGCTCTAGGGTGCAAAATGAAAACTAGGAATCCACATAAAAGTAAGTGTTCTAAATCAATTAATATATTAATATATTATATATTAATATATAATAATATAATTAATATATTCGAACGAGTATGCGACAGGTGGAAAAATCATTTTAAAAATCTTAAAATTTAGTTAAAGTTGAAGAAAAACGATGTTAAAGTTTATGTCAAATTTGACAGATTTAGTAATAAATGTAGTACCAACATTATATTTCTGTTGGTTTTTTTTTATTTTTTCAAAAAAAAATCTAATTTTATAAAGGCAACACAAAATATAATGTACATTACTCTCGTCGAAAGAACCATAGCATAACTCACTCACATGCAACGCTCGGCCGTGCGGCCTCGCCTCGCATTAACGTTCGTTATGCTATTTCTTACTTTCGACTCTTGTTACGTAAACTACTATTTATGCTGCCAACATCGCAAACGTCAATATTCGTTCGCTAGTGTAATTACGTAATGGGCGAAAAAGCTCTAGGGTGGTAAAATGAAAACTAAAAATCCACATAAAACTAACTGTTCAAAGTAAATTATTGTATTAGAACGAGTATCCGACAGATGGAAATGCAATTTAAATCTTGAAATTAAAATGAATCGATGTTCAAGTTAATAAGCTAATGTCAAATTTGACAGATTTAGTAATAAATGTAGTACCAACATTATATTTATGGCGATTTTTCTTAAATTTCTTTAAAAAAGAATGTATGTTTACAAAAGGAAACACAAAAAAATAATGTACGTTACTCTCGTCGAAAGTAGCATAGCATAAATCACTCAATGCAACGCTTGGCCGTGCGTCGCATTAACGTTCGTTCGCCTTACTTTCGAACCTTGTTACGTAAATTACTATTTATTTGTTTAACTAAAATTAAAATAACACATTGTTATAACAGTCGTTCTTAGAAGAGATAAAACTAAATTCAAGAATTAGTGGATTTGACAAATACCGCGTCGGCAGTGTTATGTTATGCTTTGATTTGAGTAAAACAATATTTTCCTAGTCGTGCTCATTCAGTTTATTCAATAAATTAATCAAGTTTCTTGTTATTGTATTGAAATTTTATATCTTGTTTAAAGAGTAATAGCAATCTTCTTCTAAAAATTTTGAAATTCAGTTATTTACTAGCGCTTATCTTAAGTCAACGTTGATTCGTGAACTAAACACTACATCAAATAAATCATAGATGGTATTAGAAGACTTCGGTACTGTGAAACTCTAATTTAGTTATTGAAACATTCTTAGAATTGATTGCAAAATGTTCTAAACTATTTTAATGAACTCTTTGATTCTTGGCGATCTTGCTGGGATCTTATTTTTTGGCGATTTCGAGTGTTTTGCTTAATCCGTTATCATTGACTCCATTGGATGGTCATTATTAAGTCTATTAATATTTATTGTTGCTTACTTATTCTATCTATCTATATTTGTTTCTGGGTTTTTTTACTTTTGTAGTAATATTGTGATTGTTGGTAATTGTCCTTTTATGGTATTTTTGTTCTATCATTTTATTTCTGTGTTTTTACGTTTATACAGATGTTATTATTCCGATTAACATTTTCTGAAAGTAACCCATCTTAATATAAGGCTTTGTTAATTATAAGCATTTAATAAGGATCAATGTTATTGAATCGGTTTGTGAAAAATTATATAGTTTAAATGTTAATTACAATATAGACAATTACAATGAATAACAACTAACAGCAAACTTGCTCGGTTTTCTGGTTGATTCGTTCTGCAAACAATGCAAAACCTAAAATACCCCGGAGTCACGTATTTCCATGTAATGTATACACAATAGTTTGTCTTTGACACCTGCGGCACGATCGCATTATTAATTTATCACATATACTGTTTATGAATATTAATACCTGCGAATCAATGCGAAAGTCAATTTTTTATGTTAATTAATATCTATCAATTTTGTTTCAGAGGGACGCTTTAATTTTGGAACCGAGTCATGTGGTGAACTGCGTTTCGAAAGGAAAATCTGAGGTACGTAGAGTAATGGTTTATTTAGTTTAAAATAGGGACAGTGCCGTAGTTCTGCAAGTAATTTTCTTTTCTGATAGGTAATTTTCAGACTTCACGTATATGATTACTGCTGTGTTAACCGAAACTGTCGTGTCTCATGTACACGGAAAGGTGCTGCATGCAAAAGCATTTTCACGACTACAAATTTTATTGGTAGTTTTATGTCACGTTTCATGTAGAATATTGCATTTTAAATTATCACTGCATTTGAAGTATTTGAACTAACTCTATATATAAAATCAATTTAGTTTTATACACATAATTTATTTTCGAGATTTAATTTCAACTGGTAAAAAATACTTAAATTTGCGAGTGCTTTATTAATATTCATGTATGTAATGCATATGCAATAACGTAACAGAATCTACAAACCGTCACTACAAAGTCTGAAATTTACTGAAATTTTAATCGCGCCTCCAATATGTTACAAAGTTGATGCTAATCACATAAATTTTATATCAGTTTAAATGTCTCAACCGTTCTCTGTAGTTGATTGTAATATACTGCGAAATGCTTATTTAATCATGTTCATCACTACGTTGGTCTTTGAAAAAATATTAAGTAATTTTTTTAGGATTTTTGTTATTATTTAAATAATAATTACTATATTATGACTGAGTTAAACTGTTGCTTTATATATACACAACTAATGAGTTTCATGAGAATGTATAATTTTACTTTGTATTGATCGTATTATCATTACAGATTCTATAAAACATTTGTACTATGCTAAAATTTTGTTTAACAGTTTGGTTTGTGTAGATCTCGAACTGCTTCAGATTTATTACTGAGTTGTCATACTATTAGATTTGTTTGTAACATGTTCAACTGTATTGATTTTAAACTTTTTTGTAAAATTTCAGGAACTATATTTACCATCACCACATTGATTGCTGAATATTTTAGTATTGCGTGAAATATTGGTTTTTAGTGATCGAGTGCTTAAACTTATTTTCACAATACTTTTTGCAAGTTGTAAATATCTAGATGGAAGTTTATTGAGCAACCTACAATTTGACGCGCACAAATCGTATATTGAGGTTTACTCAATTTTAATTAATTGTTCAGACAGATTTTGATTATTCGGTCTGCACTGATGAGCACCTGCAATAACATTGGATTTACATTTAAACTACTTCAAAGTACTGATCCATTACTCCAAATTGGCGATTGTGTTCTCCATATTATTGAAATGCTGTATTCGGCTTTAGTAGAATTTGCGGTGTAGTGGCTTTTAAATTTTATAGCTATTAATGATTAAGAATCGCTTTTTCTTTTCGATCACTTTGTGAAAATCGGAATTTTTTAAACAATTATTCGCTTGTAATAGTTACAGTCTAATAACAGGAAATATATTTAAACTACAAACACAAAACATAATCGTAATAATAAAATATGAAATGAGTGAATAACTTAAACCATAGATTATATATTTAAACTTTACTCAAATTGAATACTTATAATTAATCTGAACATAATTTCTAAAAAAAAAACAAAAGTTAAAATTAAAAGCCATTATAGTAATAAACTAAGAAATTTTTTACCATAAAATATTAGTTTTACTTTGACCACAAGTAAAAATAAGAATATAACGCAGATTAAAAGGAACTGCGTAATGAATTTTAACTAGTAACCAAAAACAATCTAGAAAAAAAGGGTACAAAACACAATGCCACACGTAAATCTTCAACAGTTCTGTTCTGTTTTTTTGATAGTGAAACAAAACTTAGCATTATTTAAAAATAGTGTATACACGTCAATTTATGACATCAATATCAATTTGCAGTGTAATACAGTTGATAATAGCATGTAATCGATGAACTCGAGGAACAGCAGTGGACCGAGATTTGAACCTTGCGGGACGCCTATTGTTGGTGTCTTCATTACAGAAAACAGTTATTATATCTAGATATAGTTCATGATTCCTCAAATTTGAATAAATAAGTTTTATTAAAGTGCAGATAATAATGCTCCAATTAAGTGCAGAAACAAGATAATACAATAGATTAAATGTTTTTTTTAACAACGATTAATTGCTTCAGATAAAAGCTGTTAAAACTAATGAGGTATAATATACTAACTGGAGAAACCACTTCGTACATAAAAACGAGCCGTCGATATCCCCGCTACTTTTGGGCAAATACGCATAATGTTAACCACGTTTGAAAGGTAGAAGTAAAATTAAACCTTGTATGAAAACAATTGACATAGTTCTTAAACTATAAAAATATATAATTAAAAATAAAATACAAGATCATGTATTTTTAAATCAAATAATTTTAGTTAACTTAAATCAACTTCTTAAATGTAATGCAACTATCTTAAAATAACATTTATGGTTTTGTAGTAAGTTTTCAATCGAAATTCATACTATATATAGTAATTATTTAAACAACTAATTTTCCACACATGCGACACGCTTCCAAACGTCTTTACAATTGGGTGAATATAATTTTTAAATGGCATTCTACTTATTATTACTTTTTTTACGGTGGCCGCAAGATTATTTTTTACCTCTTCCGTTTATAAAATAAACCTTTTTATTATAGATAAGTTAAGATTATTAAATGCACTTTAAGCAACTAAAATTGACGAAACTAAAATTGTCGAATGTAGTTAAAACGCTTAACTATACACGATGGTTTGCTTTCTTTCCCGGATGAAGTGGGGAAACACGAAATAAAACCGGACCAAATTCGTAACCATACTAGCATACGAAGTGGTGCCTCCAGTAGTTATTATATTATACCTCATTGGTTAAAACACATCAAGTTAGTTATTGTAGATCTTTTAACCATAAAACCAATTGAACGATCTTGTTTTGTCTCTATCGTATATTAAACTTCGAGTAATCATACAATTTAAGTCGTTAATGAAATTGCTTATGATTTCATAATTTGTTAGTTATTTTTGAATTAAACACGGAAAAGTTGGGGCCGAATTTTTTTTTTTTGATTTTAGGTAAATGACTTTTTAAATTATTTTTATGACATACACATAGCTAAATATATGATTTAAACGTTTTTACATACTTGGTTTCAATAAAAAAAAACATTAATATTGAAAATTGAACGTTATTGTGCCAATGACAAAACAAGCAAGGATGATTTTTAAAAAACTGCGTACAAAAGAAACTTAAGTTACTTGCTTTGTTTAAAAACAAATTATTAAGAAAGGCATTATACAAAATTAAATTAGTTTTTATAACACAACACTAATATTAAATTGAAGATTATATGCCATTCTTGACGTTCCTGGTGTTTTTGAGGGTTTTATGCAACTTTAACATAACATTCTTTCTTCGAATAGTGTAAATACCTTCAGCTTTTATAAATATGAATTTTTACGTACATCTTTTTAAAAATGTTTCTTAAAATTCTTCGTTTCCTAATACTACACAACTATTTTTCCAACATAATGTAGCGTAATCACCAGGATCACTTTAGTGTTTTTTTTTATGTAATTTCTGTCAGGTAATGGATTTATATCGATTCGTTTTACAATAGTTGAAATTAGTAGTATTTGAATCTTGGATTTGGTAGCTTCATCTATAATTTTTAAAAAAATATCTTTAACCATTGCTTCTACACCATGACTGTGTAGTGAGATTTGCACTTTTTTATCGAAATTGGACTAAAATGCTTGTATGCATAATGTTAGTAGAAGACACAGTGCCGCTTTCAGTAACAGACAGATCTGTATCGAACGAAGCGCAGAAATGATTATCTGTATATATTAATGAGTTAATAGGTCATAACCAAGTGTTCTTGAAACTGCTAATGATATTAAAAGGACTGAAGGCTTGCAACTATGTCAATTTAGTAACATCATAAATGGTAATTGGTTTACCAGGGTTTGACAGTATGAAACCATTGAAAGATGCCTTGCACTTGAATTTGAAAGCACCAAACACTGCTTTGTCTAGGAGTTGCATCGTATGAGTACAGTGCGAAGGTAAAGACAACTTCTCTCTTGCATATAAAATAGCTTTTAAAAAGGCGTGTGTCTCGTGATTTTCCATGACGATCAGAATCTTATTAAAGAGGTTGCAATAATTGTGTTTTTTACATGCTCCAATAATATAAAAATATTTGCTGACATCTAGATTTTTCACCAAATCCAACGGCCTCTGGAACAGCATCGCACAAAAACCGATTCTTCTAACACAAGGAAAAATATAAAGAGGTGGAATTGAGGCACCAACAGCTGAAATGATTTCGCACATTGTGACTAGACATTCCCGTTCGGCAGATATACACAGCCCTACTGGTTTTGAACCTATTTCTAATATAATTGTGGGTGCTTGGAGAGCGGTACCCGTTTCGTCTATATTCTAAATACGGTCAGGTGAAAAATTATGCTTAGCCTATACTTCTGTATAATTATTGAAGAATTCTTTCACCTTAGCACTGTTGAAAGCTGGTTTGCGGTTAAAAAGCTTTGGATGACGTTTCATAAAAGATTGCATCCAGTTAATGCTTGCTTTTTTGTTAATCTTCTAATTTTTTAGACGTTTTATAGCCAACTTTGTAGCGTATTCGAAAGCCAACTCACGACAGAGTTTGTATGTTAAACCGTAAGGTATTTTTGAACACTACTTGAGGTACAATTCTAACTCAGCTTCTGTACTTTGAATAAAAACTTGCCCTCGTTTTTTGAATTGCTGCCATTGTCGTTCAGACTCTTTTTAGCTTCGACAACACTATCGAACAGAGTAGATTATGGTATATTAAATGTAATCGCAGCAGCTCATAAAGACATAGTTTTGCTGATAACATTTCGTACTGCATTTTTCAAAACATTACTACGAATTTCTGGTCGTAACATTGTTTTAATAGGAATTTATTTTAGTTTTCAATGAAAATTAATCAAAATGTTGAAAATAAATATATACTTACCTAAGCAACAAACACGATGTACTAGATCAGGTCTAATAATACAGGGTCCTGCAACAGTGCGTCGGGCTTTCTTAGCGCCTTTCCTGTTGAGAGATAGAAAAAAATGATTCGTACAAAAAGTTATTGGTTTAAAAATCATTATGTCGTAAAATTAGTTTCAAACATACAGAATGTCCCAATTTTTCGGTATAACGAAAATTGTTTTTTTAAATGGGACACCGTGTATATTTTTGATTTTTAAATTTTTTAAGTAATTCTTATTAAAATGTCTATACCATTTCCTATACCTAAAGTTATAAGTTCGAGTTATAAATTGTTTTCGTAAACATTTGACAGTAGTGTCTTTAACAAAAATACCCTATAACTTCTTTGTTTTTAGCTCTATTGGTATGTGGTTTGGATTTTTAAAAATCTTTAAACATTGTTTTAATGATTCTGTGCCAAACTTTGCCATATTTTTAACCTGTTGCTTGATAAAAACTAGCCTGAATTTGGCAAACTTCAAACGTTATGGTACACTATGTATGTTTTTGCATAATTAAATTTGTTTTGAAATTACCTTTTGTTTGGTATAACCATTTCCTATACCTAAAGTTAATAATTTCAGAGATATTTAACACATTTACATAATTACATAAAATTTTATACAAAAGTAAACATTTGTCGGTGTGTAGTTAGCCACAGATCTAGCCATAGAAATTCGTTTTGAAGTTAATGCCAATAAATATATGCTATAAACATGATTTATTATAATTTTATATAATTTTTATTAAAAATAATATAAATCATTTCAATAAACATGTATTTAATCATGTAATTGTAATAGTGCGACTTTTACAAAGATAGTCATTTTTGATTTTTTCTGCAAATTTGTTTATACTTAACTAGATTAAACAATTAATAACAACATATTAAAAACATTATATAGTAACTTTAATTTGGAAATGTTTAAAAAATTTATATTGGCATTAACTTCAAAACGAATTTCTATGGCTGATAAAACAACTGTCAAAATGTAAGAGTCAATGTGGGATGAACAAAAACAGCTAATAATAAAAATGTTTTCCGTTTTCATTTAGGCACAAATTAATTCTCCGTTGAAAAGACCATTTTTCCTGTTAGGAAATAGTTGCACACGCGTCCACGTTTCATGGGTGCGTTGTTGGTGGCTCCTTAACATCTTCTTTTACGTATAAGAAAAAATCAGGTTTCGTTAGATACAGAGATCTAACCCATTGGTTGGGAAAATTTTCATTAAGAAATGTCCTCACATCTCGCGAAAAATCCGCAGGTGCCCCGTCTTGTTGAAACTATAGTCTGTTTCTTGTATGTTGAGGTAGATTAGCTAATAATCCCGGTAATAAATTTTGCAAGAAGTGCAAATACATAGGCTCATTGAGATGGTCATTGAAGAAATGTGGACCTACCACATGGTTTCCAACAGTTCCTCCCTAGAAATTCAAAGACCATCGATGCTGATGATCAACTTGTCTAATAACATGCGGATTTTCACTCGAAATATAATAAAAATTGTGTTTGTTGACAAATCTACTGTTAAGGAATGTAGCCTCACAATAAAACATACTGGAACAACGCAGTATCCTCCTGTATTTTCAATCTTGCCCAGGTACAAAATTCAAAACGAAATTGAAAATCATTACTCAGTTCTCAGTTATTTTTGGCTCATGTTGGGATGCTCAGTTGCAGTTAATAGCACTGAAAATTGGTTTTCCTCGTTACCGATAGGTTTTATTCTGTCTTGTTTTTTGTAAATCACACTTTCCGTTTCAATAAATCTATTGAGTACGTTCCTAACACTTATCTCACCCGGATGTCTTCTGTCGGGATAACGCGTGGCGTAAATTCTTGCCACTAATATACAATAATTCAAAAATCGTACCGAATAGTTCGCCTTTTTTGAAATTCATTATGAAATGGAGAGAATAGCTTTTTTTAAATGTATACAAATCAAATCTTACACTGACATTTAGGTACTTACATTTTGACAGTTGTTTACTTCGGTGCGTAGAAATGTAGTGAAATGTTTACTTTTGTACAAAATGTTGTGTATTTATGTAAATGTGTTAAATATCTCTAAAATTATTACCTTTAGGTAAAGGGAATGGTTACACCAATCAAAGGGTAATTTCAAAACAAATTTAATTATGTAAAAACATACATAGTGTTCTATTAAAAATAAAAAAGTTATTAACGTTTGAAGTTTTTATCAAGTAATAGGTTATAAATTTGGCAAAGTTTGACACGGAATCATTAAAACAATGTTCAAAGATTCCATAAATCTAAACCGAATACCAATAGAGCTAAAAACAAAGAAGTTATAGGCTATTTTTGTTGAAACAGTCAAGCGTTTACCAAAAAATTAATAACTCGAAAACTATTAAGTTTAGGTATAGGGAATGGTATAGACATTTTATTAGGAATTACTTAAGAAATTTAAAAATCAAAAAATACACACGGTGTACCATTTGAAAAAAACTTTTTCGTTATACCGCAAAATTGGGATACCCTGTATCTTTTAAAATAATTTTACGACATAAAGATTTTTAAACCAATAACATTTTTGTACGAATCATTTTTTTCTATATCTCACGGGAAAGGCGCTAGGAAAGGCCGACACACTATAGCAGAACCCTATAATATAAAATTTGCTGTGATTTCATAAAACATTGTCTACAAAAAAGTTGTTTCTATCTAACGTGTTTGGAAAAATACAAAATCTTTGCAAACTGTTAGGCAAGGACCAGTTGCGTTATGTACGCAACAAACATGCGGTCGCTACTATTATTTATCAGACAATTAATAAAAGAAGCGATAACTAACGACTAACGTATATTTATATTTACAAGTTTGTCAAATAATTTAAATTGTTTACATGTGCTCCACAAAGGCTATAATTCAATTTACTTACAGGCTAGTTTCGGATAAATATAATAAAGTCAAAAAAAGGATATTGCCTATGCAACCACAATTGACACGAAACAACGTCTTCTTTTCCATATGTGCGTTTGTACAATTGCCAGATGCTGATACTTATGTACCTTAATTACCCATAAGTGCGACCCAAATGACCATTGGTAGTAGTTAATTAGTCGACTGCATTCATGGGGACCAATTTTCGTATTTTCCAGTAGCCAAAATTAATTATTCGAATTCAAATCGGTACGAACCATACTACATAATTCCATCGAACCATGAATGCGCATTACATTCAAAGAAGATAACGGAGTCTACTAATTGTTGATATCGATACAATTATTTTGTTACAATTCTTTTTTTTACAAATTATTTTTTCCGTGACAACGTATTTCACTTGTTGTTGCATACGCAAGGAACACGGGATTACAAATTTTCTAATGAAAATTAGGGACGAAACAAAAGTAATGTGAAGTTTTAATGTTTCTCTTGAAAGGTGATATATAATTTATACGAATTTGAAAAGCTCTAAGCATTTTTTTATTCACTTTAGCATTACTTCCTTCCGTGTATTCTGCCAGTTTACGTTCTGTAGGAAGAATCAATTTTGTTTCTTTTTTTGCTACTTGGAACATATTTTAGAATCTAATTCTACTTATTATAAATGTTATAATCGTATTTATTGTCTAAGTAATCATTTATTGCTGAATATGGTGCAATTATAATTATTATATTGAAGTTTTTATTGAAAACTACAATCAATTATAACTAGAACATCACTATATTTTAAACATAATTATCGATTAAATTTTAATTGAAATTTGTTTGACTATAGAAGTTTAAATTATTTAAATTATAGAAAATGAAGAACTTATGGAAAGTTACATTTAACTTAATTAAGCGATAAGTTTTACCGAAACATCTTCTACCGAGGTTATATAACTTTGGAAGTTTTCAAATAGTAATTTAATCTTAGGTTCGTCCTTCGTTGCTCACCAATTGTAGAGTAATTTCAAAAACTCGTATTAAAAGTTTTATCTTAAATGTGTCTTTCTCGATATGTATTTATGATTGATTTGTTTTTTTATTAATTAATGTATGATGGATTATGTACCTACTTTAAATATAGATAAAATGCGTTTTAGCAAGTATATGTCGGATAGTAACGACAAAATTATTAAATTTTCTGGTACTTTAGAAATTTGCATCATTTCTAATTAATTTAATGGATTGCTGCAGCAGTTCAGCTTTTGCTTTCTATTACTACTACCAACTTTATAAGATGCAAATGAATATCTACTTTATCATCAAAGAGGTAGGACATTTTTTGGTATTAATATAATGTGCCAATATTACCAAAAAGGCGGTCTCGTATACTTTAAAATGAAAACTGCATTAAGACTTTATTTTCCTGGTAGAATTAAAGTTGTTCTTTCAGAATGACACATTTCTACTTTTGTAGTTTAATATCACTTTAGGTAATTTAGCAAAGCTTATATAAATTTGTTTGGCTAATTTTCAAAGCTTTTTAAGCCTCTTTACGCATTTTAGCCCGTATAACGTATCTACCTCGAGAGCCACTCACTCTTTCATTTGCTCCCCCACGTTGCAATTAACAATAAGCTTTTTATTTAAAACCGAGAGTCATTTGCCACCGCTGCTTGTTTTCGAAATGAGTTTTATTATTTCATCACCTACCCTTCTTATTTTCTCTTTTTTTATTGCTGTCTTTGTAAATATTTTGTAAACAAGTTAGTGAAATTCTTTTGCTCAAAACGACTATTAATATTTTCTTGCGAAAAAGTTAATCTTTAATCAAATATTTATTAAAGAGCTTTATTTCTCCCTAATTGTTTTTGAAAACGAAAGTGAAAGAATAAGAAAAAGAATTCGTTTAAAATAAATTTGTCTCTTTCGGTCTCTCTGTTTTAATTGGGTACATCTATTCCGTTCCTAAATATTGTTATTTGCTAATTGAAATCTCAATCAGTCGACCGAAATGACGCTACTAACACGAAGTTGAAATTAATTTTGCCGCGCTCGTCTGACCTAATTTGTAATTCAAATGTTGCCTCTCTCGAGATCACCAATTGAAACAATACGCCTAGCACAGAATATTCCTGTATTTTATAGAATAAAATTAATTTTACAATATATCTTCCCACTTTTTCGAGCATTGTCTGTACATACACCGCTATTTGACATTTCCATTTATTTATAAACACAACGGTGCGCAACATGTTTAAAAAACAAGAAGACGAATTATTGCACGTACGCTTAGGGGTAATTTAAAAATTTTATTTTATTCTTTACGAAGTACTTTAACAAATAAAAGAAGTTGTAAGTGGATGTTAAAAAAACGTAATTAATGATTCTTTAAACGCCTCTACAAAAAAGGGTGTTAAAACACTTTAAAGCAATTACAACACTAAGAATTATTTATACGAATGTAATTCATCCTTTTTGACATCGAGTTTTTATTTTTTATTAAAACCCGTTGGAATTATTTATGTTATATCTACCTAAAATCAAATCTAAAATTACATATGTAAATTAAACTAAGGCTTTTTGATTCTATTCGTCGTCGACGACGTAGTTAGTAAGACTTCTACGCGTTTCCTTTTAGATGTATTAAAGATAGAGTAGATGATGGTTACAGATGATTACAACTTAGAAAGGCAGAAGATTTATGATAATACAACTCGACCGAAAGGGCAATCTGCTGTGAAATATATAAACACTGGATTATCTTAATGTAGATTACACTTGAACTTGACACTTCTTTTCTTTTGTTTGTTTTTAGCGCGTTTTTTTTTCGAACTGTACCATTGCTAATCAAATGCTAAATAATGAATTAACTACTACACATTTCAGTAACATCTTTCTTGCGAGAAGTCAATGAATATAGGTTTTTTTTCTAGCTAAAAATTATAAATAAACTGAATTACTGATTCTGTTTAAATTCATTAAATTTGTTTATCATTGGATTTTTCGTTGTAATGGAAACTGTTTTAATTTTTTTTAGCCCTTTAAAGGAAACGTACATTAAAAGTACACTTTTTTTCTATTATTAATGATTATTTGTTTTATAACTTATCATTAAAGTTATAGTTTATCTCTATTTTAAGTGGTTTCTATTTCCATGACCATATTTGTTTACAAATTATTCCGTGTTTAATTACGTTTGTACTAATAATAATCAAAAGAAAACAATGCGTTATTTGAAAAATGCGGTTACAAAAAGAAACACGTGTGACTCGATTGAACTTTCTGCGAAGAGTTTATTTTGGTATTACAACGATACAACTACAGTAAAACAACTAACTTAAGGTAACAGATGGCGCTGTATAATTTTTTGAACTTCTACAATTTTTAACTTTATTATCTACGCGTCAACTACTTAGTGGTTAGCACTCCTTTCAGTGATACTGAAATTGCAATGCCAATGGATATTTAAATTTTCTGATTATGCTGGATGTTTCTACTATCCGAGTACTAGATAGTGGCGTTTCTGGCATGATGACGTGATAACATCAAATCAAAAGTGTGCATTGTTGAAGATGCGTTCTTTATGTAATTGTAAGCAAAAGTTATTGTGCATACTCATATATGTTGATTCTGTATTGCTACAAGTTATACGATCTACATAGAAAATGAAAATAGTATATGGTTTAAATAGAATAATTCGTGCAACTGAACTTCAATTCTAGGTAAATTAGTAAATTCAAGGGTTTGAATGAAGTAGTTAATTTTTGAAATATTTTTTTGCGATTGACATGATGCAAATTACTACCCATTATGTACGTGATTTATTATTCCTGCCATTGACACCTATAACTCTATTATCTTCTATTTTCTGTACGTATAGTCTCTAATAGGTATTTTTATTAATTTGTTTTCTTTTTTTTTGAGCTTTTTCACGTAGGTGAATGGGATAACAGAAACTTATTGTCAAAATTAAAAAAAGATTGTTTCTATAAGAAACGCTATAGTGAACATAATGTCCAGGCCGCAGCAGAAACTATTTCCAATGGAATGTCAAGGAAAAAGCTATCAATAGCGTGTAATATTTTGAGGTCAACTCTTCAATTTTGCTTCAACACTAATAGAACAGAAACAGAGCCCAAAACGGAATATTTTGCAATGCGTGGGATTTTTTCCTAATACTGTTAATGCTCAATCTAACAACTTTCTCAAAATTCCGGGTTTCTCCAGGAGAAACGATATTTATTGCCACCGCGCGCACGAAATATTTACCATGCGAGGGCGGCTGACACGGCGGCGGGTGGCTGCTAACGGGGTGCTGGCAACGCTTTTCGCCCGCTCCTAGCGCTCCGGTACTCTCCTATCTATCTCTCTCTTTCTATATGTTCGGAGTGCAATCTGCACCACAAAGCAAAGTCTGCAGTTTTGCAAACGCTTAGTTGCGTTTAAGCGTTGTGTTTGTAGATATTTCAGGTGCGCGAAAACGAGAATTATTGACTTGTTATTGCTGCTATATATTCTAAATAAATCAAGATGTTGGATTTGGAAAGATAAACGCATACATCGTCGTAAAAGAGAACAATTAAATGTCATACAAGCTTTAATAATACTTGATTGGACGATCCTTTATTTAGTAATTGGCTTAAAAAACTAGATAATTTCATCGGTGAATGTAAATAATTATTCTACCCTATCAGTTTTTGGATTTTTGGTGAAAAAACATTCAAGATAAAAGGGTCTAATAACTGCCACATAAATTACATCTGCGTATCATGGAGTCAAACATCATTACGGTTACTTAAGTAAAGACTGTAACAATAAGTTATTTTCTACGATGTTTTCTGATTCAGAGGTTGCGAAAAAAATAAAATTCGATCGAACTAAAGCTACAATTATCTGTGAAATCATCTTAGCCTCACTATCGCAGGAAATACTGCTATCCGAATTGCATGATTCGACATGTTTTTCAATTGGCATAGATTCTTCTAACAAAGGCAATTTAAAAACATTTCCAGTTATGGTGCAATGAGTTTTACTTAAGACCTTCCTGAAAATAGTGAAACTATTAAAGCACAGCTTTGTAAAGTTTTATAGGAAAATGGTTTATTTTGAGCATCGGTATCAAAAATTCAAAAATATTGTGAAGGAGAATTGCAAGTGTCACATTTTACATGATTGTAACAAACATGCATTATGAGCATTATCGTTTGATGTGGAATTGAATCGAACTGCAAAGCTTAAGGAATTCTTCGATTTTGCCCATTTACAGTACAAACATATTCTCAGCCATGTGCCTGTGATCTAATGGCTTTTATTGCTTTTAGCTTTAGACAGACTTCTTTTGAATTGGCCGGTTTTGAGAGAATATTTTCTTAATGAAGGTAAAGATGAATGTGTAGACATACTAAATTAGACCTTTAAAGAGTTTTCCATTGTGCTACCGCTATTTTGTTCACAGAATTATGCAAATGTTTAATACTGTTATAAAAAACGGAAATGTGACTATTACATGCATTCAACACACGAGAATAACAGATTTGCTACGCAATGTTTAAGGAACTTTACGGTTAGTAAACAGAATACTTTTATAGAAGATGCAGACAAATATTTGAGGCGGTCTTTGAATTATTTGAACAAATGTTAGTAATTTGATAACTCGATTTAAATGAACATTTTAAATATGGAAGAAAAAATTGATTGAAATGAATTGAAAGATCTCGGCGATTACTTCGGCGGAATTAAACTCATATAAAGTCTAAAATACAGGTGTGCACAAATTTCAATAACACTTGCAAAGAATTGAACGATTTAAACAAAAGGTATGCACTCAAAGTAAAAAATACGACTCTAAATACAGAATTGATTTTTTAAATTTCACTTTTTGGATTTTTCATCTATAGAATTGGCAATCCTAGTTATAACGGGAGAAATTTGTTTTCAAAATATTATCGAAGTAGACGTGACTGAAAGTTTCGAAGACAAAAATCTCGGAGTAAGGCAGTTATTTGAAGAGGATACATAATGCAAGTTTTGAAATTTAAGATTGCAGATTTCATTTATTGTGAACAATGTACCAGAAAATAAGAAAATCTAAACTTTTCTTTTAAAGTAATTTGATCTGATGATAGACGTAACAAATAGCCAGAACAAAATTTTAAAGAAAACTCAAAACATTAACATACACTTGAATGATAAGAATTTGGACGGAAAAATATCTTACGATACTGCAGACTGATTTGAATAAACCTTTGGATGGATTACCGTTAGAAATGTGAAAATAAATATTAAAGAGTAATTGCAAAAACAAAAATAAACAGAATTATTATTGTCATTTATGTTTTTTTAAATCGGAATGTGTGATACATTCTTTGTGGTCATACAAAAAAAACCTAAAGTTAATAATGGTACCTCGGAGACGAAACGTTGCATGAAAAATGTGATGATACTATTTTATATATTTAAAAAAGTGGCAAGAAGCAAGTCCTTGTTATTTTTTTAAATTAATTTAAAAATCATTAAAAATGAAAACTTCAAAATTAACATTTTTAAAACTATTTTGAAAATTAGGAATTATAATACTCTAACATGCTCTAAATTGCGAAATTTATTTCTAACCAATTTCAAGATCTCCACGCAGTTTAACTTTATCTTGTACCACTGTATACAGGTAACTGATCATACGTTACTGTGCTTTAACAGTCTAAAATGTATTCTTGGTTTTAAATATTGTTTTGGTATAATACATAAACACAATGACGAAAATATACAACGTTCAGGAAAAATATTATCGTCACACTGCAGCAGTATATAAAATTTTTGACAGTATTATACAAGCAACTTCTGTTAATTGTAGTTATGCAGTTATTGCTTAATTAAATTACATATATTATCAATAAATTGTGGTTGATATCTTTATAACAAAATGTTGTATGTATTATCTTTGTATTACCTAAAGCAAGTTTGAAATACTGTGTGCAGCACTAAAGAAACTATGAAAAAGAAAAATAAATAAATTATTTGACCATTTCGGTTTAACCGAATAGGATATTATTATAATTGGCAAAGATATGTATTATCATGAGCAACAGGATTTCATTAACAAATTTTGAATTAGAAATGTGGTTATTATATGAGCCGCGACATTTTCTAATTTAACTTGATTTATCCTTTTCTTTGAAAACTACCTTAAACTCTTATAAAAATTTACTAAATTACTTGAGATGTAACATGATAAATGATGCTTTTATTTTTTTAAATTATAGTTCTTTTTCTTGCTAACATTATTTGTAGTTAATTTTCTTTTTGAATTTTTTATTCTGTTAAAGTAAGATGAGAAAATTATGATAATGACAAAATTTTTTGTTAATTTATGAATTCGAAATAGACAACAAGTTGTTGATTCACGTACTAACAGTTGTTATACTTTAACGTATTAATTAAGAAACTTGTATCATTAACAACGTTCTCTAAAGGTTAAGCTTTAAATCTATTAGTTGCCACATCGTATCTTGCTTAAGTTCAAAATTATATTAAACTATACTGATTTTTGAATAGTTGTTGGTTTTAATATTTTGCATGTCATTAATTTGAAAAACGATTTTTAATTAACAAAATAATGAAAAAACGCCTAATTCTTTACTTTTTTATGATATATACCTTTTTATGTAAAAAATGCATTCAACGTTATTGGAGCACGTTCGTGCAAATACTTGTACAGAAACTTCTTAATATTTTTTTACGTGATTATTTTATCCAGTTATTACATTTGCTAAGAAATAGTGAAGCTAACTAATAAGTTAAATTTTATTGGCTTACTTCAAGTAAATTTAGTTCAGCAAGGCTACAAAAATAACTGATTTTGACGAATCTAATTACATTAATATTAGATTACGCTTCATTTGTTTCATTTCCTATTTAAAATTGTTAGTTTCTTCTACATGGTACTGCAGTTCTGTCTGGACTTGGGCTTCTCATAATTTGTTTCTTTAATGCGTTTTGCTGATGTGTTCTAATTGAGCACATTCAATATTTACTTGGTGTCACCTGATCATCTGATCTTATCATAGCTTTACAGTTTGTGATTTTTGTTTTTCTTTGTGCTGCTGTGGACTTAAACATCTATGATAGTAAGAGTAGTCTTTAGTTTGTTTTATTTAACTAATAATGAAACGTGAATAAACAAGAACTGGTCATATGGTACGTTCAAAAATGGTACAGTCTCACTGTTTTATATTTTCAGACTAGGTTGTGTAAAGGTAGTATTATCCAATGTTGCTTTATTACTATAAAAACTTATTTTTGTAACAACAATTTGTGGTACCTATAGTAACTGATCCTAGAACACGCAAATCCACTTTTATACAATCGGACATTACAGTTCAAAGGCCAATTATAATGGAATGTCTTTTTTCAGTTTTATGTGGAGTCATTTCTCATTTTTATTTTTAGAGTTAAGTCACTCGTTCTATCAACAGATTCGCTAAGAATACTAAATTATTAAATAAAAGACATTGTATAATAATATAAGAGGACCAAGTGATAATTAGAGGTTTCATTTAGCTTTGTGTGAAAAAACGTAATTTAATTTAAGTTTATAACGATCCAATAAAGTTAAGATTTTTTCTACAACCTCCACATTATTTGAGTAGAAAAATCGTTTTAGTGTTTTTCGACAACTTTGACATATATGTTTTTCTGTTGTTATTTGTGATTGTGTTTGTAAGTAGATCAGAATCTCTAAGTACCAACTATGATGAATGAAAAATTTTATCTTTACAGCTGCTATTTTAAGCTAAAAAGAATTTCTTATCAAACAGAAAATCTTAAAGTTGTTTTATATCTTTTTAGAAGTTTAGAATTGCTACTTTATTCGTATGTTTTTCTGTAGATATGAATATTTTTTATGTAAAAAATTTATAATTTTTGTAAAGAAATTTCGGCCAATTGTTTTATTAGTTTATAGACGCATTTAAATTTAAGTTTCTAGTTATATTTGTAACTTTTTTTTATTTATGTATACTTTTTTCAAACGATAAAACGGTTATATTATATTTCAATTTTTTATGATTCATAAAATTTACCTTAAGATGAAATTTATTTTTTATGAAGAAATTTCTAGTCGACTTTCTTAGGCGGAATATCTATGAGCCGATTACAGATATTGCTACACCAAAATATTAAGTACTTTTACTAAAAATATTAAAATATTTTATATGTTAATATTACATGAATCAAAATTTTAATTTGTTAGAATCTATTTGGCGTATTGAATTTTTTATTAAGATTGTATCAGAATAAACTTGACGAATAAAATTTAATGACTTAAAGTAATAAATACTATATAGTAATCCGTTGTTTAAACCTTTTTTTTTATTTAACTTGACGATTTCTGAATAAATTAGTCGATACATCTGTTGATGTAACCGCTATTCTACACATTTCTAATTAGCAAAAGTCTTTTAATTTAAATGGAAATATGTGAAGTTTTTCTAATTTTAGATGTCGCAGTTTTATAAGCTCATTCTTGCATTTATCTATTTAAGAATCTACACTGGCACTAATTTTTTTAACTGTAAATAAATATATTTACATTTTCTGCAAAAAGCGCGATGGAAATGAGGTTTACTACTTTGTGGATAAACGGCATATTTTTAACATCAAAGGGACGACCAATGCAGAAGGTATTGCAAATTTTGCTCTTCTTGTTTAGTTATCAATAAGGATTTTTTCTATGTAATAAAAATTCATCGTTTTTTATTTTTCTTAAACTTTAAACACGCACAACTTTGTCATATGCCTAGAAGTGAAATAATAAATAGAAGTTATTTAATTCGGTTGTATAATTGTGAATATCTCTTCAATATTGTATCCGGAAAGCTATGGAAAGTTTTGGAAACATTGCGAACTTAGAGAATATAAAATAAGTTCATTTGGTTGAGTTTGAGTTTAAATAAGTTAGCATTAATTCGTATTATAAGTTAAATAAACCCGACAATATGTTCATGATTCAAGGAGAAATAGAAGAACAAATAAGAAAGTACTAGATTTGCCATGGAAGTGCGACAGTAATTAAATTATTTCAGAAAGTGTTTTGGAGTTTAAAAATATTATAAGAAACTGTGAAGTAGATACACGAACAAAATTGTTCTGCATATTCCTTAATATTTTAGTAGTATTACGTAAATTAAAATAATTTATTTTATTAGACTTATTAAGTTGATAGGTCATTGTAGATCGACATATACAGAAGTTTTGGATTGTTTTATAAAGGAAGAAGAAATGAGAAAAATTAACTGCCGAACTATACACTTAAATATTCAGTTTCTCATGAGAAAATCTCTATAAATTTATTTTTAGTATGCAATAAAAGCAGAGCTAAATAAGGTTAAATTTTGGACACGATGTGTTATATGGTCGCATAAAAATAAATAAGATTAATAAAGTTTTATAAATATCCATATTTCCATTTTTGTGGTGCCTGTAATAAACATGCGAACTTAAAATTACCTATATCGGTATGGTAGTTCGGTAATCGTTTTCATATTATAACTCCTTTACGGTAATCCATCATTTGCTTTCAGTTCAGTAGTAGTGCGTGAGATCTATTACGTCAAAAACTCGTTGTGATTGACGAATGACATAGCTGTCAACGTCCAACATAATCCAAGAAGGTATGAATAATAAAAACGCAAAATGTTATTTAATTCAATAGACGTTGTCACGTTAATACTGACAAATGCGATTTTCAATGGGTAACCCAAAATTTTGATAATTATTAGTTCGTGTTATCTGACAACAACGTTTTATGTAAATGTTTGTTGTAGTTTTGTGTTACACGCGTATTTACATTTTATCTTATTTTAAATGTAAATTAGTGTTTTCTTTTCTTTTCTGTCTTTTTCTTTCCTATTATTATATGATCAAAATAATCTATACATCTCAAATATCTTTGTGTATGATTTACGTTTATTCAAAATTTCCGGCACATACAGCATGAAACGAACAAAAAACAACAATTTAATTTCATAAACTAATGTGAATTATGTTATCTACATTATGTGCTTTGTTGTAAGTAGATAAATAAACTGTAAATTTTACTCGCTACAGATTTAACATAATTTTATGGCCGAATTAGCATTTTCATTTATAAATTTGTCCAGTTAACTTTGTTATCTGAGGAAGCAAAACGACGAAGAAAAATAAAGCAACTTAAACTGTAGATTTATTAATATTCACAAATATACATAAAGCACCATCTCGTAAGTCGGTTGACTACTTTGTGCAGTTAAAATAGAAAACAAGCAATTTTCTCGAGAGCTTTTAAATTTATACAACCGTTTCGCCTTAAAATATTTAATCCTAGGCGTGCACTCATACGTTGTAACTAAAATTAATGTAATGCAATAATGAAAAACGATTAATCTGGAAAATATTTAGGCTTGGCGATAAATAATAATTACTAGAGCCATTAATTCAAAACAACGATCTGTTACTGGCTGATTTAAGGGGGGACGTTTTTCAAATTACGTTCAATTTAGTGTACGGTACTTTAGCTAATTGTAAAAGGGAACATGTTCAGGATGAATATGACTTTTTAATTACGAATGAAAAACGACGTTACGATTTTGGATAGAGTCCCTCTAACTCTCCTAATTTCATTTGCAAGGTTCAAAGCTATGTGGTAGCTCAACTTTAACCTGACATTCAAACTCAGGATTTCTAAATTACACTGAAGTTTGGGTGTTTGTCACGTTGCACTAGTTCGCATGTTCGAGTAGATTATTCATGGAATTTCAAACTCCAACTTGGTCCAATTGCTGGATAGTGTCCTTTTTCTAAATTTGTATAACTTTGCTGACGTAACATTTTGTCCCCGCTATTGGAAACAATTTATAAATCAATTCGAACTTCATTTTTAACCAAGAAAATTATAAATTACAGGAGCTGTTATCTGTAAAATCAAACCACATTTAGTATTGTTCAAGTCACCTACGTGTCGTTAATCTAAACTTGCTTAAGGTTCATCTTTATCGTTTACATTGAAAGAAACATAGACAAGAATGGAATTGGCAACTTGACGTTATTGCCGCGATATTCAGTACTTTCAAATATAAACGAAGGGAGATAGGTATTTGTTTTGTTCTAATATCATTTCTATTAAAACAGAGCGCTTTGTTTACTCTTGTAGTGCTTATATTTAAATACTGACGTGATGAAGCATCTACTCAAATAAAGGTTGTCAGATTCTTGTTTGAACATTTTAGTGTTTGTTTCATTGTAAACTTTAAACTTATACTTTTCTTTATTGTGATTGATGAGAACGGTGTAATCGACGTTTATTCAAATACGGATACAGAATCTAACCATTAAAACGTAATAATGGTTTATTTTTTAGAATATACAGTTAAATATATAAGATATAACGCATTACGATAGTACATAAGACCAGATAAATCGTATAAGGTTTAATAAATTGATAATTTGTTTAATTTTCAAATTTTGAGTATACACGATATTTTATACATACACGCGCAAGACACAAATGACATTCGTTGGCACCTTTAAACTGTTACTATGGCTCCTAAGTCAATACGTACAGAAAAACAGACACACAAGAAGTCACTTGTTTTGACTCTATCCTAGTTATAAATGGTGTTATTTTAAAGAGTAACAGAGATAGGAATGTTTCATAGTCGTTGGCATGGACGCCACAATTTAGTTGTTTTTGATGTTTTCTTACTCATTTTGTTTTGTTTATTTTCTTCTCGAACATACCGTTTTGTTACTTATTTTCTCTTGCATTTTTTGCATGTTTTTTTTCTCCTCCACTATACATTTCCATTTTTTAGGGGTTTCTACTTTCTGGCCAATGAAGAGTATTGCTAAAAGAAGACTTGGCTGAAGTTACAGTCTCAGGATTAATATAAGGAACTTCCATTTCTTGCTTTTCATTATTAAGGTGTTCTATTGATTTCTGGTTGCTTCTATCAGCTTCAGAAATATTCATATTTTGATCATAATATTCCAATGAGTCATTTAATTTGTCATCAAAATGTTCAGGTCCGATTAATTTCATGGGTATGTTTTCAATATTATACGTTGGCAATTCTTTGCCCTCTGTTTGATGTGAGACCTGAGATTTATTAAAAAAATTCTAAATACTAGAAAGGTAATTTTTGTTAGAACTATTTATAGTCTTATTATTACTATCAAATGAATAAAGCAAGTCCTCGGTAAGAAAACTTGTAAATGTTCTAAAATCAAGAACATGTTCATTTTTGGTCACATTGCGGTCATTAATGCTAATATCATTTATAATTTATTTTTTTGTTGGGTTTTGGATATTTTCATTATTGGTCCCACCAGTAAATTTAGAATACTCAATTGCATTACAATCCCATGGAAACAGTCCAGTTGCTTTAAAGCCATTGACTGTTGCAGCACTTTTTACATAGTTTTTGCTTACATCAGAAAGCAGCGGGGCAAATCTTTGTTTACTAAATTGCATTAACCGATATTGACGTCTCCATTCCAAAATAGTTTTTGCCAGCCAGTCTTTAATGGTTTGAAGGCGGCAAGATCAGCAAGCTGCAATAACATTGTCGCATTGGGGTACAATGCAATTAAAATGATTCCTACTTTATTGCAATGTGAAATGAGATTTATGTCCATTTACAAACATAATAATGAGTTTTTCAATTTTTTATCTTCTAAATATGCATTGAAAACATTGGATACATATTCATAAAAGAGTGAAACTTTAATCTAGCCATTATCTGAATAGACAAGGCCCCATTTTTCAGGTACTGTTTCAATAATTTCCTTTAAGGGTATTCCTTTGTAGGGGCAAATAATCATTAGCGGTGTAGCGGGCTAGTGTACATCCGCTACTACAAATTTTTTATTTTTTTTAAATGTTATTCGCCAACAAAAATGATATTTCTTTGAACGGCGATAATATACTTTATTTCTTTGTAAGCAACCCAACATGCTAGTAAATTTTTACCTTATTTCAAAGGTAGTCTTAATCATGCGCTTTGCTTTTGAAAATTTCAAAAACGATATAAAGTTTTTCGGGTTGTCTTGTCCAGTCCGTTGTAAAAATATGACACCTTTCTTTTAAAAAAAATTTTAAAAAACTGAAAACGTATCTGGTTTTTTTCTGTGTGTCAACACCAATTTATTTCCGCAACTGACTCGTTGGTAAGACAAATGTTTTTTTTGTTAAATGGAAAAATTTTAATTATTTATTGTTACGGTGTATTTTAACAACAAATCTCGACCCGTACGTAGTAGAGATATTAGTAAATTTCCAATCTTAGAATAATAAGGAAATGCCTGGTCTGCGACAACGATAAAGATTTCCGCAAAAATCAATCGAAGGTCAGGATAACGTTATAATTTATCTTTTATTTATATAATCGGCAGTATATTATTGCATTGAGTTGATTCACCATATTGTTAATTTTTTCTTATTAATTCGTTTTCACCATAAGCAGTTAAATTAAATAGAGTAAGCAGTAATATGTCAAAATCTAATTATGAATTGTATTTGTTCTTAGGGTTAAGGTAAATTTAAGTTTTTTTTCTTTTCCAATTGTCTTAAATTGGTGGCGCCCAATAATCATTTTAATTTTTAAGTTTTTCTTTATTTGCCTTATCCTTAATGTTCCGACCGGAAGTGAGATACCTTGATAGTTTTCCTGATTATTGAGACCAGCCGGAGAATGTGAAACCGCCTAAGTTATAAGCAGTCTCAAAAAAGGGTTACAGTGGCGACGAAACTCCATTGGCATAAAAAGTGAACATTACCGTAAGCGCTGCTTTTGATATGCCTTGATCTACTTCATATACATTTTGTGTACGTGTACCCCTGCAGGCTGTAGCTTTTTAATTTGTTGAGCTAAGGAGGAAATTGGTTTCGTCTCCTTTAAAGTTTCTATTTGAATCTTTAAAAATATATTTTAAGCTTTCTCTTTCTCACTCATTTTCGATGCTTCAAACCACTTTCTTATATTCATTTTGTTAATATAAGAACCGGCTGGGTAACGGCTTTTGTAGTTCTAAGGCACAGTTCGGGATGTCTTTTTATGAACGCGCGGTACCATCCTTTACTCGACAAACCATCAGGAAATGGGGTGCTCTTCTTGCAAGTTTTTATGAAGTTTTGCGCGCTTTGTTTTACATCTCCAATTCTCCTTCGGAAGCCTTTTCTTTTACATTTATAAATCGATAACCAGGTTTTTTGAATTTTGATCCCATTTTAAATTGTGTGGTAGATCTAGGTACATCAAATATTTTTGATGTTTTTAATTTTGGCATGGCATCCTAAACTGCCTGTGCAATTTTCTCTTACCTTTCAACCATGTTTTTTTAAAAATATATATACAGGGTCTAACAAGTATAACTAATAATCTTTTAATAGAGGGTAGATATGGTTTTTTCCAACACATTTTGTTCATAAACATGTGGTCTAACTTTTCATCAATTTTTTTTTAATATCTTGTAGTAATTAGATGTAATTACGGACCTGGTTGTTTGTTATAAGAAAACGTGATATAAAATGATTGAAACTGTGTCAAGTTCAAGTTCACTATTAAGTATTAAGTTTTGGATGACAAAATAAACAATATTTAAGAGATATGGTGTCGTGTTAAATTCAACGTTATTTTTAATTTACTTCAAGATTTTTAATAACAACAGAAAAAAGTAAGGTAACAATGTCAATCGGTTATTTTGGAGTCATAAATGTAGAAATTAAAAAGTAGAATTAGTAAATAATACGAAAAACTTTGAAACTAAATTGAACAAATAACAAAAAAAATACCGAATACCTAACTACAAAAATAATTTAATGTATTTAAAATATCTTGAAATAAATGAAAATCGAATCAACAGTAACGCACAATCGAAATAGACACAATGACCCCTGAATGGTCAGAAAAAGAAATTTTAGCTACATAGTCTTATTTTATGTTAACCAAGGTTATGGTTTCTGTACGTGTCAACAATCTACAGTGAAACTAAGCAAAACAATTTTATCGCATTCTTGCACTTTGTAGGTGTTGTTTACTACTAAACGATCATGAAATGGGGTCATTGACTTTTCTTCCTACGAATTTACATTATATGACAGGGCCGTCTTACATTTTAATATTAATTAATGTTTATAATGCAAATATGATCTAAATGATTACAGCTATCTCCCATTAAGAAATTATTAGTTATATATGTTACACCCTGTATATGTATATGTATTTAGGTGAAGTTTCATATTTGTAGTATACAGTGGTTTGCATATAAGCTTTTAGGTTAAAATTTATAAATATTTGTTTTGTGGTGCATGTGTGTATTCACAATATATAAGCATTGCTGACCTACTTCTATTTTGTCACATATAACAAAAAACAAAACTTACGATACGATTTATAGAAAATTGTGACAGCCCGCCAAATTTTGGTTTGTAACTAAATTAGCAATACCAAGTGATTATAGACCACGGTTGGATTCTAGTGGAAAAAGTACCAACAGTCAGTCTTAGTTGTAACATATTAAAAAGAAAATATGAGTCACGTGTCAATAACTGTCTGCCGGTCAACCATTGTCATCTTTATCTCATATGTATTTCTAAATTCTTGGCTAGAACAAATATTTTCCATCCACAGCTTAACAATAACCGAATTTTTCTTTTTTTTCTTCGCCGAAATGAGATCTAACAACTCACACTTGATAATAAAAACAGAAACGTTTAAAACTTTTAAGCATTGTATTTCATTACAGAGTGAAGAGTAGGGTATGACAATTGTGAAATGAATAAACTGGATAGCGTGTTAAGTTTTCAGTACTGAATTCTTGTTGTGGAGGGAGGACACAAATAAAAACTAACAATTCAATTTTTGGCGTAGTTTCGTTGGGTATTTGCTTGTACAACTTTACCAGACAATCGATTCAATAATAGAAATTACAAAATTAGTCAATTAAGTGTTAATAACTCTAAAAAGTAAGAAACTTATAATTAAGTCTACAGTTAAAAATATCATTAAAATAGAATTGCTGTACCATTCTGGCTAGATTTGTTTTACTCAAAATCAACAAAATGACTAGAATAATTACCATTCATTTAACGATTTAATAAAAATTACAAACAATAAATATAGAACTAACACAATACTTAACACGTAAGGAATAAATGTTAAGATTGCATTACTATAAAAAATTTTAAATAGAAAGTTATGTACTTGAAGGTTTGTGTAAAATTATGATACAAACATAATCTGTGAAACTAATCTTTTTTTGAATTTGTATTGTATAAAATGAATTCTTTCAGCAGTGCCGCGTAAAAACGGAATATAAATTTTAGACGTTCTGTCGCAGTTTAACGGTTACAGTGCACATCATTATCTTAGTTTAAGACCAAAGTTAACTGTTGTAGAAAATTTCAATGAAATAAAAAATAACTACAAAAATAAAACCAGGGTATTCAGATTTAAGCATTCAGGATGAATTTATTCTCCAGAAAATAAAAACCGTGCAATTCTGAATAGTATTTTTTTTAATTTCACAAACTAGTGGTTCAAAATTGGATATCAAATATTTTAATCTAACCTTGTTCCAAGCATTAAGTTTTTTAACCTTGATTTTATAAATGTCTTATCAATAATCGCGTGATTTTGTGGTGCCACTATAATACAGGATAAAACATAGAACTCCGTTATGATTAAACGTAAAAATTTACAAGATTTTGTAAAAATCTACGTTAGACAGTGAAAAACAATTTTGTTTACAAAGAAGTTATTAAAATCGCCAATTGTCAATGTTTGCTTATAGTTCAGAAACAGATTGAAACAAAAGAAAATTTTATTTTCAATTATAACCGATCTCTTTTTTATCACATAAGGTACAATAATCAAATTCACAACATAAAAATGTACGATATTGCAAAGGAAAAATCAAAAACACAAATAGAAATTTAGATTCGTCATTCGTGCCATTGCACTTGTGCATCAACAACATCTACAATTAAAGTCAAAAATTAGTGAGAAAATGAAAAATTTCAGTCCCGCAAAGACTGACAAACGTTACTCAAAAGACTTTTGGTAAAGAGTAATATGGTTTACTCTAGGAAGTAAGGCAAGTAAGAGTCAGCAAATTTGTATCAGTATGCTTATGGATAAATCAAAACACTTAGTTGTCTGACAATGCAAGGTTTAAAGAAACTAATGAATTCTTTGACCGCATCGGAAAACTCGTGGAAAGAAATAGTAAACGTTTTAGGTAACAAACCGATCATAGCGATTACCACAGACAACGGCTCTAATTTTGTGAAATATTTCAAATAGTTTAGAATCAATTTAAATAATACTGCTTCTTAAAATTTCACAAATAATGACGAAACTTTTAAAGAAGATAAATTGCCAGGATTTGAAATTGTATTTTAAATTTTACAAGAAACCAAAAATTGCTAAGAATTCAAAGATGCAAATATTGAAACCTAAACAAACTATATTAATGTTGGGTGCTCCAAACTATCTTAGAATTAAAAATAATAGGAGGGTTTAAAATAACAATAAATGAAGATGTCGAAGACAATTTTTTTATGTTGCCCTTAAGATTTACACATTTTACATGTTTCAATTGGATTTCAATATGTAAGAGTGTCTTTAAATAATTTGAACTTTTGATGTTGGTAAAGTTTATAGTTTCATCAATTACAAGATCAGTATACAATGAAAATGATTCGGTAAGTTTCTCAAGAATTTTTCCTGGTGGAAGTGCAACCTTACTTAAAGGATGTCTAATTACATTAATAGAACAAGCTCGACCAAAAAGATGCTGCCGCATCTGCGATGTATTATTATATATGTCTGGTTCGTATAACCCTTAGATAATTCATCTAGGATGTACCTGGATTAGCTTGACGGTGAAAACCAACGATATGCAAGACTAGCACGTAAATTAACGAACTCGTGATTACGGAATTGCACGCCATGAATTGAGGGGTGTCATGATGGTCGTGCATGATTTGAAAACGTTTGGTTCTTGGAATCACTAACTTTAACTTATTAGAACTGGAAGGAAGGCAAGGTATAAGAAAACTTACATTGAAAAAACAATACAGATTATTTGGGAAATTCACGTAGAGAAACACGAATTCTATCGTTTGTCATTTGAGATTTTCTATAGATTTAATGTTTTGTCGTGCATAGAATATTGCAATTTGTTTGTCTGGATGTTTCTCTGATTGCTGTCTTAATTGCGTATATTTCTTTTAGATGTGGTTTCTTTGAATATTTTTTTTGAACGTTTTAATCGTTTCTGTTTCCTTCACTAATTTTTAATTTTTAATGAGTTGATTGTCTAATGAAATTTATTTTGTTTAATTTTTTTATTATTTGTAATAGTTCGCAAATCTTATGTTAATGTAATCGTTGTATATAAGCATTCTTGTATTAGTTGAAGATATTATTTTATATAAGAATGCGTTTTACTTATTTATTTGTGAAAAGGTGAAAGTCATCTAAAAGAAAAAAGTTTTACAATGTAAATTTATTTTGTACGTGTATTGCTTTTTATTATTCAAACAAATTTGTTTGTTTTTGATGTTTATCGTTTAAGTGTTTATACATAGAAAAATTGATTGTTTTTTGTGTAGATAGAAATTAAGCTTCATATCCAAATTGTAATGTAATAGTATAATATTTCAATAGAAATATTTTAATCTTTTTATTAAAGTAAGTTTTGTCGTTAGTATTCAGTTCAATTCAACATTATAGCCTGTCCTATATCATAAGGGCTATGTATTCTGCACCAGTGAATATGCATTTTGAATTATAGCATGTAGATCTGTACATATTCTAGGCACGTCTTTAAGAAAAACATTGACTCAAGTTTTACGTATTCTAACCCCTTGATGTTCAGAAATATATCGTCTGTGTAATGTAGGGCAAACTTTATTTGATACACACAATATCTACGATACACTTTCATATTACTTAAAAGCATTTCGTCTAATCGATAAGCAATAAATTTCGTAACCCTTTAATTTTACGAATTTCTGATAAAATCGGTGTTCGTAAAGTTCGACATTTGGCAGTCGTCGAATGCAATACGTTTTGTTCGCTTCAACAAGCAAAGGTTAATCTTAACTTTAAAAGAAGAAAAATGAAACTGTACTTTGAACGTATATACGATCTAGTAACAAAGTAGCCTTCTGTAAAGTAGCCCTTGAGGAGAAATGCTTCATGCCTTAAGACAGACAGCATGTTGTGGAATAAGAAAACGACTATAACGTTTGTCGTTGCCAAATCGCAATAGCTTTTAACCTCCGACCGCGGAAATAACATCTTGGCTATCGATTCCCCACGGGAACAACTTCTTATATAGTTGGAAAAAGTTGAGTTCCTCACACTGCAAAAAGCTCTGATCGGCCGATTGCTTTGGAAATTGGCGTGTTATTCGCTTCTGACCACTAGGGACTCGATAAATGGATGTGTTAGGCCCATAACATATTATTCTCATCACAAATCGTGCTTTTACTTGCTTCTTCTCGTTTGTTATGTCGATTGCATTTCCCTTTTATAAAATTTTATATTTTTACATTTTGCGTTATCGTTCACTAATTTCTTATTACCGAAACAAAATTTTTTTTCAAAGTGAATGCATCCATATAAACTTGAACAGCTATGAATTTTATTTGACAAGGAAAAACAAAAAGTTGTTTTTTTCTATTAAAAACATAAGTTTTTATGTCTTACTGAAGATTCAATGGATATAATATTCGTGTTTGTTTTCTCATAAAATAAACTCGAAGTTTTATCGGTATATTTATTGCTTGTCAACTTCTTGATACCATAAGGTCTATATGTATTTACTTCTTAAAATATATACACGTCATTTTCGTTTTGTATTTTAATATAACTGCAGTGACAAATTATTAAATATTTATACAAGAAACTATTGGAACTTTAATACAGTCTGAAATGGTGGATGTTCAGTCGTAATTGAAATTCTTTTAAATACGAATATTACATTTTAATAATAGGAAGTATGACAATATCTGTTACATTGAAGCTAATTTTTTATTTATTTATGTACGTATTTTATATTTAAAGTTAAAAACAAAGTATAAGTAATTTCTCTTTGTATTCTAGAAAATTTTGTCAATCATCATATCGATATTAAAATTTAAATTGAAATATATTTAATTGTTTTATTTGGCTTCTAAAAATTTACCCGTTTATAAATTGCAAAGTTAATGGTTTGATTAAAAACTCTTTGAGATTTAAGTATAATTTATTTATTATTAGTAATCTTAAAACAGTACACTGATCAACTATCGCAATCAAATTAGCTATTACATTCATAATTCATGTCGCGTCTATTTACATCTCTAACACTGTATAACAGTACCGGCTCTAGGGGTTATGGCGCCCCGATGCAAAGATTATTTCGGCGTCCGAAATTAATTTATTGACATGATTTATTTTCAATAGAAACCACAAACAGTAATATAGAAATACAACTATCTTTTTATTTTGCAAAGTATACATACAGGGTGCCCGTTTTTCGACCTCAAGCATGGGTATATTGATTATTATAAGAGATACAATATCGGTTAAATTAGACAAAAGTTGCGTATTTCTAGGCTGATCAATAATCTGAAAGAAAATCTGATATGTCATTTTTAGTATTTATTAATTATGACCAAAAAATTGAAAAACCTGAGTTTGTAATAGCGAAGGCTTCCACGGCCGGAGTCTATACTAAGATAAGAACGTCTTCCGGGTTTGGACCGTGTCAATGTTGTAACCGAAGTTGCCAACGTTTTGCCCACTTTCGTAAGGGGCTTCATCAGGGCGTGAGAGAAATCGAAGAACTCAAACAAGCAACCGAAATCTAACTAAACACTTCTCAAAAGTTAGGTAATCAACTTGTGAACCAAGCCAGATTCTAAACTCAGAAAAGGTAAGAAAGAAAACGATAAACTTAAAAAAGCTAACGAAAATCTAACAAGAACCACTACAGAGTTAGGTAATTAACTTGTGAACCAAGCCAGATTCTAAACTCCATAGAGACTTAAAACGAAATAGTCTCCGTATATAAAGAATAAAGCTATAGGTTTTTAACTGAAACATTTTCAAGGTACTTTCTTGTAAGAAGTCGAAATCTGTCATCAGATATTTTGTGACATTTTAGATGCAAGAGTTACAACGCTTAACTTCATTTTTTCTTATGGGCGCAATATTGGATTTTTACATTTTTCAATAGTTTTTTTTATTACGATTATGTACACACGATACGTTGAAGTCTTTCATTTTGAGCAAAAATCATTCATGTGCAGAGTGTTTTAGAAATACTTTTGTTTTTTTTACTGTTGATCAAATTTAGAGCTTGAACTCACATTCTGCACAGTTACTAACACATAACCCAGAAATTTATTCTCAGTTGCAATTAAAAAATATTTTAGAAACAACAACAAAATTAAGTGGATAAAAAAACAAATGTACAAATCATAAGAGGTGCTCGAATGATTCTTCTACTTTTAAACAATACCACACGCTTTTGCAAGTTCCATTTTGCTCGTAAAATGTTCTCTATTCTAATTTTATTTCTAAGAGTGGTATTGATGTTTTTTTGCAACTCATCAATATCGACAGGCACCGTTTTGTAGATCTGGTCTTTTATCGTTTCCCATAAAAATAGTCTAATGGTGAAAGATGCGGTGATCTCTCTGGCCAACGTACATACATCACCGTTGTTCAAAATAACTTTTTGTGCGGAAACATCGTTGCTACTCATCGATTGCTATCTCCAGGATGAAGAATTTGGGTGATATGAATGTTAAACGGCCGATATTTATGTCTTTTGAAGACTCTCCATACCGCTTGATGCGATATGTTCAGCTTCGCTGAAATTTCCCGTGTGGAAGTAGAACTCCTTTTTATGTGGTATTTATTGAAGTAGATTCTTTTACATACCGCTTGTAAAATTCATTCTCATTTTGTTTACTTCCATATCTTTGTCTAGGTTTACAAAACGAAAATTTTCGCCTAGATTTCTATAAAGCGATAAAAAGTAGTTGTGAGCTGACTGTTCCTTTTCTGGATACCGCTGCAGGTATGTTTCAGAAGTAATTTGCGCATTTTGATGCGAAGCGTAATAAACTTCTAGGATATTTCGTTTTTTTTTACTGGAAAACTGCATTTTATTCATAAAAATAAAAATTATTTGCGTCAATTATCGAAATGTGACTAAACCGTCAAAATTTTTTTAAACAAAATTGTTATATGTAAAGGTAATGTTGCTTCGTTGTTTCCAAACCACCCAGCATAAGAATGTTTCTTTTTTAATTTTGCTCAAAACGAAAGATTTTACCATATCGTGTGATACATCATCGTAATAAAAAAAAAATTAATAGAAATGTATAAGTTGTTGTAACTCTTGCATCTAAAATGTCACGGAAAATCTGATGACCGATTTAGATTTTAAAGTACCTTGAAGATGTTTCTGTTAAAAACGCCTAGCTTTGTCGATTTTCGCTAAAAAAATAAAAACAAAAATCAAGTTTTTCAGTTTTTTTGTCATAATTAAAAAACAAAAAATGACAGGTAAGATTTTCTCTGAGATTATTGATCAGCCCAACTTTTCTCTAATTTAATCGCACCCTGTATAGGTATGCACATATGAATATATAAAACATCTATAAAAAATCAAAATAATTCGGTGTAATATAAATCTATTCTTCTTGCTTTTATAGAAGCAAAATTCTGTAAATTCACATTGACGCCGAGTTTCTCGCAAATTTCATTGTCTATGGATATTACCGAAGATCCAACCAACGTTTCTTGAGAAATAGATGTTTTTAGATATGTTTTAAGTAATTTTAATTTAGAGAAAGATTGTTTGCCAGTGGGAGCTGAGACCGGGAGGGTGAGAAGAATTCTTAATCCTGCTGTTAAATCTACAAACACCGTTTTTTTGATTATTATATACGAATTTTATAATGTGCAATGACTCGAAATTGTCTTCTTTCTTCTGTCTTCAAATATATTACTTCATTAAACAATTGCGCTAATGACTTTGTTTTCACAGTTAGTGAGGGAAATTTCAAAATCAGCGCAATGTTTTCTTAATACATCCTCATTTATATGATAAATTTCCTTAAAATTAAACAAAAATTGAAATTTTTGCACGTATTCAGATAATAGGTCAAATCTTTCCTTTAATGAGTTTATGACAGTGTCTATAATCGGTAAATAAAATTCCATTTTGTATTTATATTTTTTTTCGATATTAAAGAAATTATTTCATTTTGAATGCTTTTCCGTAAATAATGAACTGTTGGCAATTCTTTGCTTTGGATCCGTTCTACATGATTAGCCAATGTTAAATCAAATTTTGAAAAAGTTTTAATCAATCAAAAAAATTTCATTATCTTTCTCAAAAATAACATCCAGCAAACCTCGTAATCCTAAACATTATCCTTTATTAATTCTAACATTCTAATAAGTACATCATACCAAAGTCTTTTTTCTGTTTCATAACGGCTTTCAAGTTCTATTGTATTAATTTTGTTTAGTGGTTTTTGTAGATTCAACCATTTAATGTAATTTAAATGAGATGTACTATTTTCTATTTTCGTGAGCACTTAGTGTTTTTGACAAATTTTGTCAATTTGAATACCCGTCGGAAGATAATTTACTCATTTCTACTTGAAAATTTTTACAACATAAGCAAAAATCGCGGTTAATTGAATTTGAATATACGAGTCATGTGCGTGGTCCGCTACCTTTCTTTTTTGATTTTTGGCTCCGGATAGTTTTTTCTTCGATTCTATTGTTGTAAATTTATTCAGGTAGCTTAAGAGGGTTGAATACATAAACAAGTAAATGCACTAACTTTTTTCCGACTTGGACTTAGAACAAAATTTGCAAACGATCCTTCTTTTACTGAGAAATAACTAGAAATGAATGAAAGTCCTATACAGTTGCTTTCAACATTTAGTTTTTGAAAGAATAATAAGCAAGTGTTATATTTATTACATTGGGCCAATAGTTTTATCAAA
Organism: Aquatica leii; assembly: GCA_035610365.1. Taxonomy (NCBI): domain Eukaryota; kingdom Metazoa; phylum Arthropoda; class Insecta; order Coleoptera; family Lampyridae; genus Aquatica; species Aquatica leii. Next base: position 82,426,745 of record CM069433.1, on the reverse strand, counting down.
ATTTAGTTCTCAGAACACGGAAGAATAGTAAATTATTTATATTGAATCAGTAGCGCACCTTTTTTTTCACTATCAGATTTTTAGGTTGTTGTCAGATTTTTAAATTATAAAAGTGTTTTGCAAGATAATTAAGGCGCCTTTAGAGCAGGACGCCTAGATGCGACGCATGCTGTCCTTATCGTATGGAACCGGCACTTACTATACATTTTAGGCATTTTCAAATAACTAAACACACTAACAGAGCTCAACATTTGCTCCTCGATGGTTATGGTTTAAATAGTTTTTCCTTAGCTTTTTTTTTATTTGGCTTGTCTTTAAGTTTTGTTTTCTCAAATATATTTTTTACTGCAATGTATTTTTTTATGTCTTCTTTCACGGCGCAATATGGATTGGCGAACATGATGTTACTACTAACTTGTGTTACATGTTGTTGGAGTTTCGTTTTCAAGTATTTCTTTGCTGTAAGTTTGAATCTTTGTGATTCTTTGTCAAGGTCGAACGATGTCTCAATACTTAATCAGCTAATTCTAAAGATAAAAAGCCTTCTTTGCTAAAGATTACGTCATCTACTACATTATCATTAAAAGCTATTACATAATCTAATTATCGAATTCATTATGTCATGAACAAAACTTGAACTGAAACCAAAATTAAAGAAATAATATATGTATATAGTTTGATATAATGTTAAACGTTACATCGATTTTAGATAAATTTATAGCTGGAATTGTAAAATAAAAAAAACATCGATGTTTTAAGTTTGATAATAATCAGTTATCAATTTACCGATGTCAGCATCGGGACTAACATCAATGTTTTTTTTAATATCGATCATCCTTAGTTCAGGCGCGGCTTCAAGGGGGGGGGCCGGGGGGGCTATGCCCCCCCCCCCGACATTGAATATAATACTAAAGTTTTTCTCACTTTGTATGTAATACATTCGCTTTTTTTTATAGTTGTAAAATTTATGATGCTTTATCGCTTGCAAGTAAAAGCTTGGTGCATAACGAAGTGTTATTCAATTTTATATTAACGCCATATTAAATACATTATTTAAAAATTTGATGAGCACCCCCCCCCCCCCCGCCGCTTTAAACTGATGGAGCCCCCCCCCGAAATAAACTGCTGGAGCCGCGCCTGCCTTAGTTAGGGATCGACTGCCAACAGCGGATTTTTTTTAAAATATTTGTTAGCGCAACACAAACGTGAAATTTTAATATGCTAAATTAGAATTTTAAAAAAAGTTTATTGCAAGTTATTAAAGAGAACGGGGAATAATATACTTTTACTATTTTATCGTCTTAGATAGAACATACAATTTGTTACTTATTTTTGCAGTTAAAGAAATATAGCTAATCTTTAGAAAGTCTGTAATGCTAATCTCTAGAACCTTAGGTTATTTATAACGCCAGCGTACGCCGATAACTTAATCAACGTTTTGTCAGTTTATGTGTCAGTTTAATGCACATTGAATTAAATTACCTGTTTATCAAACATAAACTGTTTTTAAATCAAAGAAAGTAATATTATGTGTTATAATTGTTTATGACCATTTTAAATATAAAATTATTTTTTAGTTTTATTCCGTAATACAAATAGTAGTATTATTATCTACATTTCAATCCTATTTTCAGACTTAAATAGTATACTCATGATAGGACCGTAGTACATTAATTTCAAATCTTCAATTTAATAGCCATGGTCTTTCATTGGGTCAAGTCACATATTTGTAACCTACAAAATACATGAAAGTTGCGATACTTTGATTAAAACAATTATTGTTTTAAAATACCGTTTCAGTAATACTAAATATATACTTGTACTGTATCATTTCTATGCTACAAATTCAAATTAATTTCTCTTTTCCGATCATTTGCGTTTTAACTTTACATGTTTAATTACCTATTAAAAAAATACAAATCATTATGACTATTAAGTAACTATGTACTACCTCTCCTCTTCTTAGAGCATATTTTATTTTATCTTAAAACTTTATTTCTATTTCATTGAACTATTCTTGCTACTTAAGTTGACAGCTGTCAAAATCTCAATATTTGATTTTATCAATATTACTAGTAACACATATTATGCGCGTGCTAGTCAATAAGCACATACGTTTCAAAAAGCTTAAACTTTACAATGCCTACCGATGAGTCATAAAACACCTCTCGCGATTACGACTATAGCTAACGGATGTGGCAATATAAAGTTTTCTACTTTTTGCTATAAGGTTTACTACTTTTTGATCGTATTTATCTATTCCAACAATTTGTTTTCTTTTTCTGTTAATAGGTGTATCGGCATGATAGAGTTTATTAGTTGCTTCTGTGGTAATGGTTTTATTTATACATGTTTAACGTTGAGTTGGCAAAAACCTTGTTTTTGTTATCATTATCTTACTTTTCCAACTGACTATTGCTCTTTATTACTTTTCTTTCAGTTCTCAATGGTTTTTAGTGCTTTATAATTGTTTCAGCTGTTTTTTTTTCGGTGCTTCTACTATTAATTTGCAAATATCAGTATTGTTACGTCTTCTAGTTGCGTATACCATACAGCAATTTCTATTTTAAACGTAGTGGCGGCTTCTCTATTGGTCATTCGGACAATGACCCTCCAAAATGAATTACAAAATTATTTTATATACCGCGTTTAAATCAAGTTATCGGCGTTTAAATTTCAATTTTTATTGTAAGCGCAACAGATGCGAAAACTTACGAATTTACCCGAGGCTGTTGTGTTTTATAGTCCCTGTATATTATATTGTATTATATAATGCAGTCGAATCGTAAATGATAGTTATTGTAGTCAAGAGTGCAACACGCATAATACAATCTTATGCGAATTAGAAAAAGACAACTAAATGGTTTCTGCGGTTGTCAGCCGAGTCCCATTTCGCGTACTCAATGCAATGCTTACGTCATTTATTATTATCTCCGCAATACGTGTTTGTAAAACAAAAATGCTGGAATGCACATCTCATACGAGAAACTTTGCACTCGATTTTTTGGTTGTTTGATAATATTCGTTTGTAACCAATGTCAATGACTTTCACAGGTTAAAAGAAAATTAATTATGTTTAAGTACATATTGCTGTTTTTGTTTGATAAAAAAATTAATCGCTAATAATAGTTTAAATTATGAAAGACGTTTAGAATTTAAAACCAATGGTCGTCCTCGGCCTTTACTTTAAATTCGACAAACAAGTAAACATAAAAACAATGAAGTACACCGTAATTTTAAAGAATCTATGTACGATTTATCAGAATGGATTTGTGGATGTGAAGAAGCATGGAAAAATTTTTAATTGAAAACATTGTGTATTTTAATGAAATTGTTATCGATCATTTTGCTAATTCTAAAGATAGACGAATAGATCTTAAATATAAATAGCTTTAATGCAAAAAAGTTTTTTTTTTTTTACTTTTTGTGATAATTGCGTTTTTTTGAATATTTCAAAATGACCCTCTGGTATGATTGACCACTAGCCGCCACTGTTTAAACGTACAAAACGACAAAAGAAAATTAAATCTAACTGCAAAACGTAAATGTACATCAAACCTCGGCGATTCTTCCCACAAGCATCGATTGATTTTACACTCTATTTACGCCGTAATAATAATAATAATCGGAAGGAAACGAACTCCAATGCTACCAACTGAATTCAAAATGAATGATGCAAAATATTTGTCCCGAGTGAACCAACAAAAGATTTGTAACATAACAATGTGTTAAGCGTTCATAACGGTGTGAATTACATAGGATCATTTCAGGTTTTTTATGGTTTCTTCAGTAGTTACGAGTTTGCTTTTTTGCATTTATCTGTTTTTTTGTGTGTAGTACAATGCGTTATTTGGTTGAGATAGTATGGATGTTTTTTTGGTACCGTTTTTATAACCTCTGGTGGCATTTGGTCAGGTCCTGCGCTTGAACTGTTGACTCTAGATTGATATTATTAAAAATGCGCATCAAGTTTGGAATGTTCTCTAAGTACTGACCTGACTTTTAGCATCAGGGAATACATTAAAAAAAAGTTAGAAAATAAATATATTATCATTGTTCTGGTTTTTATTTATTATATGTATTACAGAAAAATAGAGTTTTTTTAAAAAATAAGTAAAAAATAAAAATATCAGTTGAACGTTATTCAAAAAAAAATTAGTTCAGAATCAGTAAGATAACGATTGGTTTTTCATTTATAATTTAAAATTAATAGAATAACTTGAGTTTTTATTGATAACTCATAAGCACTAAAATAACGAACACATTATTATGTTAAAATCGTATAACAACTATTACTTGTCACTCAAAATAATTTAATTTGGAGTCGAAGTTTTATTTATCATTTAAAATGATAATCAAATTTTAACTCATCACTGACGATTTTAAAGTAACCATTGAATTTTTGTTCGTTATTTCCAAGCTGAAGTAATGCAATTTGATTAGCGGTTATTTCGCCTAAGGATACGTGTCGCGAACTGTGGGTAACATTTGCTTATTACCGTTAATCTTTTGTTTACTACAAAATTAAACTGAATAAACACGACAAACTAATAAAACGGGTGATTAATTAATAGTTGAATCTAGTTGTAAACACATAATTGTAAATACTGAAACTTATTGAAGACTCCACGTTTTTTGAAACATTCTAAAGGAAAATATCTTAAATACCTCAAACATATTTTTTTATTACAAACGTTGTAAAAATATTGTGAATCATCAACCAACCTTTTTTCATCATCTTTCTAGAACGTATGAATAAATTTTTAATAAAACGTAAAATGGCGTGTATCATATTAATCAAATTTGTTATAAATTTTCTAATTTTTGGTTTTACACTTTTTAGTGCCGGTTTTTTCAGTTTTATTAAATAAATATTTCACGTTCGACGTAAAATAAAAATATTGACTATGAAGTTCCGGTGGTTTCGAAAACTTGCCGGCTTTCATAGCAATTAAATACTATACTAATTAAGTTTCAAAATCATAGATTAACCAATACAGTTTCAGAAACAAAGCGCATGTTCGTCAAAAAATATCGCTTGTCCCTCCCTAAAACTCCTCTTTTGGGTGGATACATAAAAAAATAGTATATACAAGAGTATTGATTACCATTTTTTTCCTATTATTCTATTACATGAAAAATACGTTTTATTTTGAATTACATAAGTCATAGGAAAATCGTTAAAGAGGGTATACGTAATTTTCCATGTTAGTCATGTCAGACGCCTGCATTGACGAAATTGGTTAAGAAAGTTTTGTTAATGGTCATATAGCGTGACTTTGTAACTTGAAGTCTTTGATTCGACTTTTCTTGTTTGTATTATGAAACTACCCTTACAAATAAGGAAAACAAGAATTATGTCGAGATAAATTGTAACTCTATTAAATAAGTTTCTTGTTGTAATTATTTTTGTAATTTGAAACATTTCTTGAAAGTATTGGTATCTGTTTAAGACAGTTTAAATATGGAAGTCGAGACACAGGTGAAGCTACATTAATTAAGGCATCCTGGAAAAGTTAGTGCTGTAGGGGACTAGCATCCGCATTTAAATCCTCTATTTATTTTTCTTGGTGCAACTTTATTCGACTACAATTTCACCAATTTATCTACCGAAAATACGAAATTAGCTACATCTAGTTTATTCGGAATGTAGCTTTGTCTCAATACTGCGAACTAATGCTGTTGAACTATTTTCTCAACTTCAACAAATCTTATGCAGCAATTACACGCACAATTGATTAGAACGTATGAAGGCAATCACAGCAAGAGTTTCAGACTTGGAATTAAATGGCACATAACATTTACGTTTAATTTTAGACATATAAATTTAGTTTACGTCGCGCTTGGGAATAACAGTAAGTGCAGATGTGATGCGCTTACCCTCTGCATTTCTCCAATTTTAGATGTTGCACTTTTTAGACCTTTTGTCGCATATGTTTACGGGCGTATTTTTCTACGATCGTAGTTGATTTTCGATGGATCTAAAGCTCGAGTAAATTAGTAGAAAATTTTATAAGGATGAAAATAATAGGATTCGACGAAGCAAAATGTACAGGGTCATAGAATGCCCTATGATCCATGACGTATTTACGAGATTGAGATGTCGGAGTTAAATTTAATGTTAGTGCAGTGGTGCACTTTGTATAAAACCTTTGACATCCTGACACGTGAAAACTTGTCACGGGATTACCTGCACGATGTACCTTGTAATAACCATAAAATCCATTATTAAAATACATAAACTAATAGTCTGTTACTTTTGATATTGTTTTGCTTTATACATATGTATAAGTATATGTACTATTATGTTTATAAATCGGGATGGGCTAAATTGTTATTAAACGAAAAATCCCCAAAACGTTTGGTATTTGCTCAATAATTTGAAACACGTATACGACAATTTTAGCTATATTCACCATTATGGTTTATAACTTTGTAAAACCACACAGTTCACATGTTAAGTAAAGTTAAACTAAATTATTAATAGACCCTGATTCGGGTGAAAACGCTTTGGTTACACTTCAGTTCATACATTTGTCAAACTACATTAAATCCCAACGTCCGAATTTGAACTGCTTTTATCTAAAATTGTAACCGAAATTTACATTTCACTTCATTAAAAATTATCGTGCACATCATACAAGCATCCCTATTTTTTAAACCCCACGTTTAACAGGGCGAACGCTCGATAATTATTAACCTCGGTATAAGGAATTTTTTTTACTCAATTTAACTCGTTACAAATTAACCACTTATATTTAGTATCTTTATAAAATACGTTTTCATAAATCTTCAAGGAAGTAAATGTATAAATTGCGAAATGACCAGCGAACAAGCAAGCCAAAGATTTATGACTCCAGTTGAGCTTTCGCCTTAAACCTTTCAAGTAAGTACAAAAAAATATATAAAGGTGGATTCTAGAATTAATCTTTTACTTGGCGGTGTTTTCGGGTTACGCTTTGTTTATAAAAGGAAAGGGATTTACTTAAGAAACTCTTAAGAAAAGCCGATTGATGCAGTAGAAATAAACGAGAAACTGAAATCGTCTTAACGTGAAGATTTCATTAAAATATATTCATTTTAATCAAGAATATTTTAAAGGATTAAAAAGACAATATAGAAATAATATTTTCAATTAGTATCCGATTTTAATTATAATTACAAGTCGATCCTTTTATCCAAAGAAAAAGAGGCACATGAAAGAACATTTTCGGCTTTTTATTGTTAATATACACCAAAGTGCAATAAAATCGTTTGAAAACTTTATTTCCAAAACTTTCGTACGTCTGGAAAAAAGTTTTCAGGAAATACACAGTGAAATATCCACTTAAATTATTATTGATGATTCAGTTTCTAAAATATATTAATTATAAAAATCCTCATATGAAGGAAAAGTTTATATATCTTTATATTTTTTATAAACGATTTTTCCAACTAATAATGAGTTTTTAACCTGCCATCAATATTCTTATTCAATCGGTTAAAAAAAATCACGTTGAGACAGCAAAGAGTTATAAGATTCTTCAAAGGATACCACCAAAAATCAATTGGAATTGTAGGTTTTATATAGCTAATACTTTAAAGTAAAGAATTCACTTTCAGAAAAGATTAAATTAAGTAAGTCTTGTAAGTTGTAATGCAGGAAATGCTACTCCTCGAAATATCACGATTTAAATGCAAATTTAATGTTTTGTTTAAACATTTTTTAGTGTTGTAAAATTTTTATTTAACTCCTATTCCATAGCATTACTTTTGACGTTTTTTGGTTTAGAAATATTGATTTAAAACAAGCTGTAAACTTTTACGAACTTTAACAAAAAAAGTATTTCTTGCAGAGAAATTGTAATTTGTAGTTTCATTAAGCAAGCAAAACATAAAATCTAAATTTCCCAATTTAACTTTAAGGTGAATCGTTTAAATATGAAAATTGGTTTAGATGCTTTTCAACATCATGTAGAAAAATGGAAGTCTTTTTATCTTGAATAGATCAAGCGAAACGAAATTGCGACTTTTTCTGCCTTAATTTAGAAAAATACCACTGGGTAATCTATACCATGTAGAAAAGTACATTTTATACACGTAGAACGAGATCATTTTTTACATAACACATTTGATGTAGATTATGTAGAACATGCAGATAGAATGCGGAAATAATATATTTACAAGAAAAGTAAATAGCAATAAAAGTAAAGAAACGGAACGATAAATGGTTGTCTCAAAATTAAAATGGAAAATTCAATCATCTGATGGTAAACTGTTTTACGGTTCGGATTCTTTTTTTTGTGTTTTTTTTGGTTCTTGTAATTCAACTATTTAATTTAGAAACTTTCATGTTATTATGTGCGCAAGAATAGTGTGGGAAAGGTTTTTTCTGAAGTAATGAAAAAATAATGAGTTTTATTTTTTCATCAATTTAAACGAACAATTTTCGTCACTTTATTATAGACACTTGAAAAAAATGATGTTTTTTGTGATATGGTATCAACATACTTGACGAGTCTACATTATGGTTGATCTAATGGTTTTTTCTCAAAATATGAGAAATTTTGTAGAACTCTTCAAAACTTGTAAACTCTAAACATTATTCACCAAACACAAAAAATGTTGAGTTTGAGAACAACAGTCTGTTTCTGATACTTTGCAGTTACAGTTACAGAACGTGTGAAAAACGCGATAATTAGTAAATGAGTGTTGTTCAGTAAGCAAGTATTAATATGAGCTATCTAAAAATCGCAATTAGTAAATATGTCATGATTATGTGTAACTGTAAGCTATAAAGCTTGTTAATGTAATAGCGAAGGCTTCCACGGCCGGAGTCTATACTAAGATAAGAACGTCTTCCGGGTTTGGACCGTGTCAATGTTGTAAGCGAAGTTGCCAACGTTTCGCCCACTTTCGTAAGGGGCTTCATCAGGGCGTGAGAGAAATCGAAGAACTCAAACAAGCAACCGAAATCTAACTAAACACTTCTCAAAAGTTAGGTAATCAACTTGTGAACCAAGCCAGATTCTAAACTCAAGGTAAGAAAGAAAACGATAAACTTGAAAAACCAAACGAAAATCTAACAAAGAACCACTACAGAGTTAGAAGAAGTGAGTTTAGAATCTGGCTTGGTTCACAAGTTGATTACCTAACTCTGTAGTGGTTCTTTGTTAGATTTTCGTTTGCTTTTTCAAGTTTATCGTTTTCTTTCTTACCTTTTTTGAGTTTAGAATCTGGCTTGGTTCACCAGTTGATTACCTAACTTTTGAGAAGTGTTTAGTTAGATTTCGGTTGCTTGTTTGAGTTCTTTGATTTCTCTCACGCCCTGATGAAGCCCCTTACGAAAGTGGGCGAAACGTTGGCAACTTCGGTTACAACATTGACACGGTCCAAACCCGGAAGACGTTCTTATCTTAGTATAAAGCTTGTTTGTCAAGATTTTGGATGCAGACAGTGGCAAATCTTAACGTGATTTTGTCAAAAGTGGATATAATTAGGAGATCAAGGCGTAATATTCGTTATTAGACCTTAATTACCAATTATTATGCGATCATAGATAAGCATCCTATTTCTATTTTATTTATTGTTAGTTTACTTAGGAAATATTTAAGTTTATAGAAAATTAATTTTTTTTTACATTATACCGTAACTCGACTTTTTTCTTCTTGTATGGTTTATTGGAAAATTGAAGATCCGATACATTATTTTGTTGTTATTGTATTCAAAAGTTAAATACCATTTCTTGTTACGTAAGTTAGTAGTGGACTGGTCCTAAACCAATCATAAAAAAATGGTCCGACTGATAGTCTGGTTACAACAAAAAGTTTATATCTTTATGTATGGGGATTTAGTGGAATAACATTGTTTTAGTACGTTGAAAGGTTTATCATATCTTGATTGTTTTTGTAGACTTTTTAGTGTTCTGTCATTGAAATGAAAAATAGTTTGATTTTTTTTTAAATTCTAGTTAATTTTACTACACGAGAGATGTTGCGAGTCTCTAAAAGAATAGTTTAATAATATATGTATTAGCAAATATTGCAAAAAGTTTTTTTTTGTCTTTGACGGTTCTTCATGGCCATCGTACTGTATTGAGCTCAAAACTTAATTTATGTTAACTAAGTATTTACACAATAATTGATTGTTATAAACTTAACTAAAACACAATACAACAACATAAGAAAATATACTAGCGATTTTAATGGAACAGAACTTAGATGAATTTATATATCACTGTAACCGTATACTGTTCGCGGATTTTTATTTATCCTACACTATTTATGAACATTGGCACACGCGTTAAACATTTATTTTGCATTTCATTATTTAGACTGCCAAATTCTTAAGACTTAAGAAAGCTTTTTTTTTAGTTTTTTTAGTACTTAAAACGAAACAGAATAAGTGGTTAAGACTATGAAGCTCATTTACAATATTCAAAACCGTTTGACATAATTTATTTTTTTCTACTATTATTGATATATATTGAAACAAGTGATATTTTGCTAGATAAATTTAATTTACTTTATATTAAAGTTTCAAATTGTTTGGGCACAGGAAACAAAATAATTATTACGTGTGTCAAATATAACAAATCATAGAGGCTTGATTAAAGAACGCAGAGAACAAGAAAACAAAGCTTCTTGAATGACAAGAACTCAGTCCGTCAGGTATCATGGAATATATAATAATCAAAATTAAGAATGAATTTGTTTGCATCTTCATAATATTTTGCAAATTTGATTAAGACAAATTTTTTTGATAATACTGTCATTTGAATTTTTAATATTACGTGTTTGTTGTTCTACGCCTTATCCATTTATGTCGCTTTACTTTCTATTTTGAGTAGCATATCCTGATTATATGTCCGATTTTTTGCTTTATTAAACTCTGCATCTCATCGTCTTTTATTTCCAAAAATTTCGTTCTGTATACATACTTCTGTCTATATTTTTGTTTCCTCTTGTTTACGTTCAAATTTTCGTTCCGTAATTCTTTTAATTATTTTTTGATTCTGTATTTTGAAAAGATTTTATTTTATTGATTTGTCACGTTTTTCTTCTATTTTTTCTTTTATTGCTCCTTTGCTTTGTATAATTTCGCCATCATCTTTTTTACTTTTTTTCTTTTTTGATATAGTTTTCGAGATGATAAAATAAAGATGAAAAATCCTTTTAACGGTCTTTGAACAATCCCGGTTTTTAGGTTTTTTTATGATCTTGTTTGTTTTTTCTTTGTCTAGCCGCATTTATTTTTAATTTCAATTTTTTTCTAGCAATATTTTTTTAAACTTTTGTGAATGATACGTTAGCTTAATGGTGCGCATGTTTTCATTTCAGGTCATCGTTTGTAATTCATTTTTTTGATTACTTCTTATATATAAATTTCTATCGATGAATAAGCCTAAACCATTGAAGAAATATTGTAAAAACACACGATTTTATTGTCTCTGAGTAAGATGCTTAGGGTAACTGCTCTCCATATATAAGGAGTAATAGAATTTTTTTTAATTCTCTGGAGTTTATTTCTGCAATTCTGTAAATTTTTATTTAGTCAATTTTCTGTAATGTTTATTATTATTATACAGGGTGTATCTGATTAACGGGTTGTTAATTTAGCATGTGAAATTAGAGCATAAATACAAGCAAAAAATATCAAAATAAAAGTTTTATTAAAGCATTTAAAAAAATAAAAAATTTTAGCAACATAAATCGTAAATTACGGATTTATAGTTTCCTAAGCAATAAAAATAAACTCTTCTAAGAAGTGCAAATTTCTTCTCAGCTATTTGCTGACACCAAAAATAAAAACAAACACAACATAATAGTTACGGGGGTTTTGTATATTTCACCTTTTACATAACTCCTGAAAAAAGTCTAAACGGTTAATATCTGGCTTACGGGCTGACCAGCTCAACGACCCGTAAAAATAATATTTAAGAAACCGCAAACGGGGCGGGGCGACTTACATGTCGTGCATAAACCACATTATTCCGCGAAGTCATCCAATTCTTGCGCAAAAGTTTTTTGTACAAGTACAAGTCGCCTCTAAGTCTTTCTGGTAAAATAAACGATCCTGCCCAAAAATTAATAGAAAACTGCCACTGAAAGTTGAATTTTATGAGGGTTTTCTTCATTCCAAACAATCGTGTTGTGAAAATTCAGCATTCCATTTCGTGTAAAACAACTCGCATCTGAAAATAATATTTTGGCACTAAACTCAGGGTCAAAAGCTTCTTGTTGCTGCAACCACTCACAAATCTCAAGTCGCGTTTCAAAATCAACGTCGATTAACTATTGGACTTTTTGAACATGGTAAGGGTACAAAGAATAATTTCTTAAAGCACGATGTAGCGTACTCTAGGACACATTAGCTGCGCGGCCTATTTCTCTAGTGCTACTTTGTGTTTGATTTTTTACAATTTACAATATCTGCACTTACGTTGAAGAAAAACAAATATTAAAGTTTTGATTTTATTGAAAATATTTATTTAGATTAATTTTTTTCCGTTGTTAATACAATGTGGTCTTTCTCGACCACGGCCTTCCTAGATAGGAAGAACACTTTCAGTTTCTTTCTTTGCACGCACGTCAAAATTAAGTTTATTGAAGACAATTGTCTATTAGGATATTGATAAACCCACAATCTAGGGGGTTATAATTACACTCACACTCACCGTACATTAAACCAGTATCACTGTTGTACATAATAAAGAAAATTTAAATTAAATATTATGAAGTACGTTTACACGAATCACTTAGCATCAACTAAAGAAATCCGTTAAAAAATCGAGACAGAAATATAACAGATTGTCGCACTCAGTCCTAAGAAAGCGGTTTTTTGCAATAAATTATCTGTGCCTTGTTTTGGTTACAACCAAAGATAAACGTGATCGTGTGCAAAAAGTACATTTTGTTAAGTTAGGTCATTAATAATGCTAAGAAATAAACGTTACCGTCTGCTTTAATTATTTTATTAACAATTGATTTTGTAGTTGATGATTAAATTAAAGAAAACAATAATTAACACAATACATCAAACGTTTCATGGATTTCACAGCGGTTAGTCATTATTAACCGCAATTTCAATTTCAGATAGTCAGGACGGACCTGAAAACTTTAATTGCAAGTTTCTCAAAACTGGGCTACTTTAGATCAAATATTCAAAGGAAAAATTTTTATTTAACGCCACAGGGAAATTAGTTGGTAGTCGTATTTCAAATATACCCTGTATATTATTTGGTCGAGCGAGCTACTATTCATACAATTGTAAAATGTTTTATAAAATCAAGAATAGCCAGATTGTCTGTTATTTTTTACTTTATTAGTAGCTTTGAACCTTTTTTTGCTTAATTATTTGTTTTTAGAGTAAATGATTTATCCTTATTAAAGTAATAATAATTTTAATGACAATGAATTATGGAATTTAATGTATCTTCATATCACCAATTAATGAAAAAGCACTTTCTTGATATAATAAAGTATTTTTATAAAAGTAAACTGTTAGCAAAAGGAAACAAACAAAAGAAACAAAAAGATTTAATCTCAGTAACAACCACATTCATCATTTACAGCGTCTTACAAAATTAATTGGTTAGAAATGAAAGTTCTTATCATTAAAAACAATTTAATTTAATCTTATAAGACATAGTTTTTGTATACTTTTTCGTACTGTCGCTTTTAATAAAATTAAACAAGATTACTTTATATTTGTCATTAGAAAATTAAGGACTTATTTTTAGCAAACTTCTTGACGGTTTCTTGAAGTCATAATACAAAAAATTGCATTTCTAAATTATTACATTTCTCATTAACTTTTTTGTTACAGCACTTTGACTGCCGCAACCACATACGAGTTATTCAACCCGTTGGTGATGGAAGCAGATTGTATTTGTGCGGCACAAACGCTCATAACCCGAAAGATTGGGTAGTTCATGTAAGTCGTTTTTAAAAGTTTATTAAAATTTGTTGTACCGACTTTTTTAAGACTTTATTTTTTTAAGGTTATGTTTAATAAATTTAAGAAATAAAAGTTGCGTTATTAAAACACAACCGAGCGTTATGTAATGAAAGGTAATAAGAAGAAGTTTTAAAAGGGATAAGGTTTGCAAACCCCAATTACCCACCTGGAGCTAAGTTTCTGTATTAAAATTTCATAAGCTTCATATCAAGTCTTCTTCATTAAAGCTTTATATATTAAATTAACGTTCATAGAAGGAAAGCACTTCGACTTTATTGTTCAATAAGAATTTGTTTAATAATTAAAGTGTTAATGGTAATCGTTAAGTCTGTTAATCTAACTTTTTTATGTTTCTATGCGTTGCTTATAAAAAATTAATTTTTTTTGCATGAAAACCAAGATATAAACTTTAACTAAACGACTTGTTTAACTTTTACATATTTAATAATGTCAAATTAACTATTTAAAAAAAATATTCGCAAAAAACGTAAGTATGGAAATACGTATATTATATACAAGTCTCAATATCCGTAGTACCACAAACGTTTTTAATTTTTTGCATCAGAGACCAAGTAATGTTTCAAGTGAAACCATTCTAGCAAATAAACTGTTTAAGGCGTTTCAATATTAAATTTTGCAATAATAAAAAAATTATATAAACTGTTGCAACAACGATCCAATAAAACGAAGGTTTTAAAAAAGTAGTAGATAAAGAATAATATTCTGATTGATCAAATCGTGTGTGCACGATATGCCACCGAAAATCAGTAGTTTCTAATCACATGTTTTATTTATATCTTAAATTTCTTTGATTCAATGGAGCGGGCCTGATGAAGTGTGCATTCTGAACACGAAACGTCGCACAAAAACTGAAGTAGTTGCTTCTATCCAACCTCCTAAAAGAAGGGATCATTAATTTGATTAACTTAGAATACAATCATTACCAGGAGGCGAACCATTCTATTATAAAGAATAATTGTATTTGTAAGTTAATATTAGGTCTATGGTAACAGACCAACAATATTTGTTTTTTCGATATTTTGATAAAAACTTAATTATAAAAACTATCCTGCTTTAAAAACAGTTGGGCGTTTTCTTGTAACAAAAATTAAATTATAACATTTACGTCATATAAATCAATAATAGTATAAATAAATATATAAAACAAAATGACACTGGTTGATCGACTAGGTTTAAATTTTAACTGTATTTAAAAATACGTATTTTGTTAACTACTGGAATTACTAGATTAAGTACAAAATAAAATCGTTACTTTATTTATGCACTAACATCATAAATATATAAAATCAAAATCTACTGTAGACAGCACTTTGACAACGATGATTGAGAACACCGTATAAAAACATTAATTTTCATAGAAGTAATAACCAAATTACAACTCATAACTAATATTACATTTATAAACGTTGCGAATACCAATAAAAGCGATGTTGGTGGATTATATAGAGACAGAACATTGAAGTTAATAAAAATAAAAATGATTTAACTAAGGATGAAGACGAAGAAATAAATCTTTAAATAAATGTTAAACGAGAAAATAAAAACAAAAGTACAGAGAATAATCCTAAAGACAGGGCCAGATTAAGGTAGTGGGAACCCCTAGGCTAAATTTATGTGGCGCCCCCTTCCCCCTCACATAATGTACACTGCATTCTCTCTTAGAATATTACAATTAAGTAAGTAAAAAAGTAAACATTTATTGCATTAAAATAAAAAATACAATTTGTTAAATAATTATAAAACCAATTCATAAATAAAAAGTTAATTTTTCGACATTGTATAGATGCAAATTCATCAATTACATCACTAAAATCGAAATGCTTAGCTAGATCGGACTCAATTGCTAAAAGTGAAAGGTCGATCTATTTTCTTTGACCCAATGTGCTTCTCAAAGAATTTTTAATGCGATTTAGGGTAGAAAATGATCTTTCTCCTGAACAATTGGTAGCTCGTACGCATTAAAAATTTGCAATGCAACATCAACATTTGGAAATGTCGACATAACCTTTTGTCCCGAATTATTTTCATCAGTTCTCCCATGTTCACGGTTGTTTCTGAAGTAATATTTTTTTATGAAATATTTAAACTTGGTAAAGGTTCTTTCTCCTCTGTATGTGTACTAATTAATTTGGACTTCTTCGTTTAGAAAGGGCATGTAAAACCACTTCAATTTATTTTTGTGGCAACGTTTCGTGCTAAAAGCGAGCACTTCATCAGGCCAACTGTAATTTATTAAACTCGTAAGTCAACAACATAGTAACAACAGAATGAATTAACAGATAATTTTTAACATATAAAACTTACAGAATAAAATCAAGTGGATCAATCCACCGACCAAGGACATAGGCAACTTTACGAGATTGTGTTTACTAAATAATAAATAAAACATTAAACATAAAATGGTCAATAATTAAATTTTTTTTAAATAACGCAGGAAATAAACGTTTAACAAAGAGTTGACAAATTTTTCCGTTGACATTCATAAATTTTTGATTACACACATTTGTCAATTGTTTATTGAACGTTTATGTCCTGCGTTAATTAAAAAATTTTAATTATTGACCATTTTATGTTTAATGTTTTATTGATTATTTAGTAAACACAATCTCGTAAAGTTGCCTATGTCCTTAGTCGGTTGATTGATCCACTTGATTTTATTCTGTAAGTTTTATATGTTAAACATTATCTGTTAATTCATTCTGTTGTTACTATGTTGTTGACTTACGAGTTTAATAAATTACAGTTGGCCTGATGAAGTGCTCGCTTTTAGCACGAAACGTTGCCACAAAAATAAATTAAAGTGGTTTTACATGCCCTTCCTAAACGAAGAAGTCCAAATTAATTAGGAAATATTTAAACTAAACGCACTCTTCTGGAAAATGATTATCTAAATTGCAAGAATAATAATTTTTCAAAGAAACTGCAGTTTCGTTTACTCAATTATCATTCAAGATTACTAAGTCTAAAAGAAATCCAAAATTTTTTGAAATTACGTTGTAAACACTTTCTTTTATTTAATTTATTAATCATTTTATCTAGAGCAACGTTAAAAGTATTGATTTTCATATTGCTTGATCCAACAAAATTTGCTTCTGGTATGACACTATCATCGGGTTGAACTTTTTGAATTTTTGTTCATGATGATAATTTTGCAATGATACCTATTTCTAATTCGGAATTTTTTTTTCAACTCCTGTGACTTCTGTTCTAGTGGAGGATGACTGGTTTGGGTCATTTATAATTTGCTGCAGAGGATTTTTTAAAGAGTTTAATTTGTGATAGAAAACTTTACATGCGTTTGCTCTGGCTGACTATCTTGTAGTTGATAATTGTCTTACAACCAACTGATGTTGCCCTGGTTTTTTTGTCTTAAAGTTTCTAACATAGTGTTCCATCTAGCTGTCGACGCCGAAAAAAATTGTATAGTTTGTCTACGAACATAAAAAATAGTGTAGCATTTTCACAAGATTCAGCTGCACAAATTCCAACTAATTTTAAGCTATGTGCTGCGCAAGGTACAAAAGTTGTTAAACTATTATGCTTCATTATCCGCGCCTGTAAATCGGAATATGTACCAGACATGTTGTTCGCATTGTCATAACTTTGATCATGGCAGTCTATTATATCTAAAGTTAAATTTTCTAAAGTGCTCAAAACTGCTACTTGCATATATTTGGCGTTATAGTCTGCTTTATCAATAAAAAATTACAAACCGTTCCACAGGAATCCCATTTTCAGTTACATATCTCAAAGTTAAAGGTTAATTGATCGGTGTGAGCAACGTCGGGTGTCGAGTCTACACTGATGGAAAAATATTTTGTTTTTTTTTACTTCATTTCCAATTTGTCTTTGTACGTTTTTGGCCAGCAGAGAAATAAATTCGTCACATATCGTTGATATGATAAATATGACACTTTTTCCTTTGCTGGTTTTCCATATTGGTTAATTCTGTTCTTTCAAAAATGAATCAAATTCCGCGATTAATTCGAGAGTACTTAAATAATTTCTGTTATTTGGTGTGGCAAAAATTGTATTTGATCCTTTAAATGGAAGACCTCGGTTTGACAAAAATTTTATCGTAGCCACAATACGCTTTAGTACGTTCATCCAATATTGTTTTTTTTCTTGGTCAATCTTACCGCTCATATTGCTTCTAGAGATATACGTATTTATATTAAACCGATGCTCATTAGAACGCTCATGTTCTTTAATTCTATCTGGATTTTTCCAGTCATTGAATCCATGCACAAAACCAGTTGAATTTTTACTGAATAGTTTGCATGGTACACTATAAACTGAGTTATTAGATTTAGAGTATACGAGCCACTTGCGTCTAAAATCTTTCCATTGATAAGAGTCGAAAAGAACAGTGACCTTAAGCAGTAACGATTTTATAAACCATATCTTCTTTTCGATTTTTCAAAATCAATCTCATCTAAATTTTATTGAATGGGAGGTTGATAATAAAACTCGAGAGAATACTGATCTAACGAATGTTGATACGTATTGGTGCTGTGAATTTATTGTATATTTGCAGTGTTTTCTTCAAAAGAATTTGTTTACCTTGGTTTATGCTTGCATCTACGACAATATAAAACGATTATCGTTGACCAGAGCACCCGGGTACGTGACTTTATTACCTGTTTAGAATCGGCCATTCTAAGAAAAAATTACAACTATCTCCTTAGTAAGCGGTCAAAAATTTAGATTGGGGTATTCGAGTACAAATCTCATTATATTACGTTTTCATGAACACTTAGTTTTATGTATGAGTTCCTGCTTGTTTAGAATACAATCAAAGATTAACTATACCCACAACGCTCGCTCGAAATTTTTTTTCTTTAGTATGATATTGAAGCGTCCCATTTTTGCGGTCGCTTCTAGGCTGCAATTAGCATATCGGGTAATCTGCCGCTGCCTGAAGATATATGAAAATAAAATTATTAGAACAAATTAATGTAACAGGATGGGGAAATAACAAGTTTGGCAAAGCGACAAATAATCGAACTACAAAAAACGATATTGACGAAATAGAAAGAACGTTAAAAGCGTTGACTAAATTAATTAAGGAATGGAATACATTAAAAACAAGAATAATGAGTTACAAATATGGCCAAAAGAAATAAGTACTAGCGAGAAATACAACAAAAAGTTAACGTACGAGGTAAAAAAATGTGAAACAGTATAAAATTAATACAATAAACATCAAGCTCATTTGTGCAATAAAAAAGTAAAACAAGCAATGCATATAAAGAAACAACAGAAAGAAGACTACAAGTACAAACAACAAAGAGAACACAAAAGAAGCAACAAAAAAGCAAAATTAATGAAGCGGAAAGATTTTGGAACAAATTAGAGAAAGGTATATTAAAGGAATAGTTTTACAAGAAGCAATTCTAGCTCACGAGACTAAAGTTTAGAAAACTACCCTTCTCTATCTTCAATCAATTTACTTCTTGATCATTTGATTTTTTGTACTTCTATTTAAACTTTTCTTGCTTTGTCAAATATTTACACTTACTTTGTTTTTACATTACAATTTTCAATGACATGTCATTTAACACGGAAACTTCTTTTGCTTTCTTTATTTTCGGAGACTCTAAATGAGTACATAGGTTTTTAAATATTTTTTTTTAATTTACTTTTGAGTGTTTAGTTTTATTCAATTCAAAAAAGTATTATTTTATTTATTGCCAAATCTCCATGGTATCTTTTTTTGGTTTTTGTTTTTCTTAACTTTTTATTTTAAGAGTATAAAAAATAAACTTTGAACAATTCGTTAAGAGAAAAATGTGATTAGTTTCACCTTTTCTTACTTCATTTGATAATTTTTTTAAATTTTAGGTTCTTCTCTAGAATTATTTAAAACAGCTAGTTCTAGTACGTAGTTAGTTTTTGTTTTTTTTTTCGTTTTGTTCGTGTTTTTTTACATAACTTTTTGAGTCTAAAAAACTAGTTCTATTCTTTATTTTTTTTCATGTTTTTTTAGTTTTTCTAAAATTGATCTATTTATTAGGAGTAATTATAATCAATGGCATTTCTGTTTATTGAATTTTCATTCCTTTATTACCTTTTTCAAATTGTTTTTCACTTTTGACTTTAAATGCAATAGTCTACTTTTCTATTAGTTTTTGTATAAAAAAATAGGTATTTTTATTTCTTTTGATGATCAACAAAGAGCAAATTGTACTGCGAAAAACCAAGGACAATTAATTATATAGTGATTAATTAATTTATGAAAGATAATTGAAGTCGCAGGAATGCATTGATAATGAACGAGGTCATATTATTTTTTTTTAAATTTTGTTATATTAATGTTATTGAAATATTGTGTATTTTTAAAATAAGAAAATGTTAATAAAAAAAATTTTATTATTATTTAACCAGACAATATGCTTAAAATTATAAAAAATGTAGCCAAAGTCCTAATTGAATTGCATTTATAAAAGAAAACGGAAATGCTTTGAAGGAGCAAATACTTACCAATTTATAGTAACATGAAAATTTTGTTAGAATTATAACCGAAAAATATGATATTGCATTACCATTTTGCACATGCAACAGTAAAGAAAATTAATAATCTTTTACAGTTTGAAACAATGCCAAGTAAAATTTACCTAAACCGTTTACGGCCTGTGTTGAAATAGATAGATTTAAACCTCCTTTACACAACAATGTTTGTACTTGGAAGCAAATAGCTTCCCATTTTTTCTTATTTTTTGAGTGTACTTAATTTTTGGTTTAAGTTAAGAAACTTATCATATTTAATAATAAAAGTTACCAACTTAAGTAAGAAGTATACTGCGCTTATAATTGCTCTCTTTAGTTTTAAATGCAATATCCAAATTTATGGCGATTATAAATGTGTTTGTAGAAATTGACAGTAATTAAATTATGCAAAAAATTAAAAAGTCTAAAAGTTGACTTTTTAATTCTTATTTGTGGCACTTGGTACAAATTAAAAATGCAGGTTGCCACTAACAATTACGGTTGAGCTTGCTTCGGGCATCCATTAAATATGGAGGACGGGTCAGACCTCGTATACGTTATTATTAGTGTAACATCTTCTTTGATTATTCAATATTTTTTGACTTGAAATGTCATGAAATGTTTTTTAAAATGTGTTGTTATGCAGTTTTATTAACACTTTTCGTTATCAAGCAAAAATAGATATCCCTAAAAATTCACATCAACTATCAATGAAAATTAATGGCAATAGAGTTATTAGTAATTTTATTTTCAGGTATGAAATTTATACATATTTATATATAATGTGTTGACAAACGGGTGTGATTTAACAAAATAGTTGTAAATTGGATGTGATTATTTAAATTAAACACGAGAAACATATTTTTGATATTTTGTGACACGCCTATCTATCAAGAAGTCAATATTTAGACCGCTTATAAAAGCAATTTTTGATTTATGTGGTGGATTACCAAACAATTTATCTAAGTCAGCTAAAATATTTCAATATTGCCACGATAACAACAAATAATGTTTATGTTGACTTTTCGAATAAACATTGAAAATTCTAAATACATTTTTACAGATCAGTAATAAAATTTATTAAAACACATGAAATATTAATGATCCTTTGCGAATATGATACGCATGAACCGATATTTCTGTTGATAAATCTTTTAATTCGGTGCTGAGTAATGGTTAGTACGTATTTCTGGAAATCTCAAATGTTGAAATAATTAAGAAAGACCATAACTTTATTTCTTAAGTTCGTAATTACAGCTGAAATGTTATTTGTTAACCTTTTACTTTTGCTAGATAATTTTGGTTCTAACAACAAATAGTTCTTGGTGATGTGGATAAACATGGTTTATCTACATAATATTATAATATAGATTATCTTACTGGAGTTGTGCGAATAAGAAATAATGTGATGTTAAAGTATTAAACTGATTAGGGATTTTGCTAAATTTAATTATTTGTTAATGAAACGTTATCAATTGTGGTTAACAATTTGATACGGCTTAATCCAGGAAGAAGTTAAGATTCGGGTCGTGAAAACCTATACTCTAACATTACAATAATTTACACTGTAGATGTTTGTTAATGTTTTATATCAAAAAGCTTAATGGGCTTGCGACGTTTCCTTACAATACGAACATTTAAAATAATATTTGGTGTACATAATTCCAACAAAAGATGCTGACATAATTAGGTTGGTTTCACATGAAGCGTACGATACGCGCTACGCCCTACGTTCGACGTAAAGCATAAAGCGTTTAGATCTTTTCACATGGAGCAGTAATAAAATGGATTTGAAAAAATGAACGCTAACGTTGTTGCCATTGCCGCACCTTTTATCGTCTTGTGGAAAGCAAGTGCAGAAGAGAAAAAGGGTACACATGGCAAGCCTGAATTTGTTATCAGTTAAACGCGTGACATAGTATGTGAAAGTGTGCTCTCGGCGCAAGACTTAACGCGCGCGTGTCGCCTTTGAAAAACGCGCCTATGTGAAACCTTGTATCTCGTACAATGTAAATCTATTTTCAAGCGTAGAGCGTAGCGCGTTCCGTACGCTTCATGTGAAACGGGACTTAGATTTGAGTTTTATCTCTTTAAAAATTAAATTTTGAATCTTACACATGTGTCTATAGACACATTTTTATTAATCTTTTAAAATAATAAATTATTGGCGTAGTTCAAAAGGCCACTAAGGGTAGTACAGAAAAAGACAAAAGAAAACTTTAAATTAAAAAAATATATAGATTAGTATTTGGAAATGAATTAGGGACATTTGCGTTCCGAGACATATGCGCACCTATATTTATTTTTACCCATACTTATTTCTACTTAATGATCATATTTATAATATAGTGTAGGTGAGACATTTGCGCCCTTTGGCAGATTGGTAATGATGATGATACCAGCCCCAATATTAGGTACACTTGGAGGACGTACATTTTGGTTTTTAGAATGCAATAAAGAACAACTTTCCTTCATACTTTTTACAGACCTAGGACTGTTAACGTAAAATCGCGTGCGTGTTTAAGAGTCCAGTGGATATCGTCTAGATAACGTAAGCAAGAGTTTTTAAGCATTTTTTTAGATCTTTTGATGTTTTGTACTCTTGTAGCGTTTTTTGTATTCTTTCATCTAGTTTTATAAAGCACAACGGCGTTTCGCTTTGCCAAAAGATCAGAATGTGTAGCATGTAGCTTCTGCTTTTAAACTTCTTACTAAACCAAGAATATGAGGATGCTGTTTTCTAACACTAGTGTTCAGTTTGTAGTTCCAAACTTCTACGGTGTTATTAGTTCTCTGCTGCTGGCCAAAACAGTTCCACATGCTAATATCAATGAAACTGATCTCAATCCACTTATCGACGAAATAATCAAAAAATTCCAGCAGTTAAACCCGATTGTTGCACATTTTTCCATAAAGCTTGATTGAAGTAATAGTTACAACTACTAATTTGAACATTAGGGAATACGGTTTTCAAAGAAACCATCGGGGCTAATTCAATATCCATTTCATCGGTTTTTGGGTCCCACCTGGGAAGTTTTCCTTTGATAAGTTACAAAACCTGGAGTCGTTTTTTTCTTATTTGGCAAAAGCACGTACATTACCTAAATTATGTTTGTTTTCCTAATATTACTTCCAATATTCACATGCAATGAATATATTTGCGTAAATCGCTTGCAACTTTTAAATGTACCATCAATAAACAAAGTCGTAGCGATTTCGAAGATAATTCGTCCATGTAATAACGAAGGCTTCCACGGACGGATTTTATACTAAAATAAGAATGTCTTTCGGGTTTGGACCGTGTCATTGTTGTTGTAGTCGAAGTTGCCAACGTTTCGCCCACTTTCGTAAGGAGCTTCATCAGGGCGTGAGATAAATCGCAAAACTCAACCAAGCAATCGAAATCTAAGAAGTTCTTAGTTAGATTTCGATTGCTTGGTTGAGTTTTGCGATTTATCTCACGCCCTGATAAAACCCTTTACGAAAGTGGGCGAAACGTTGGCAACTTCGGTTCCAACAACAATGACACGCTCCAAACCCGGAAGGCATTCTTATTTTAGTATAATTCGTCCATATTGGGATGCAAAATTCGCTTTTCTGACTTGTCATCGGCAAATAAAAACAAAGATCCATCTTCCATTTCAAGTAAGCTTTCTGAAATATGAATATTGATTGCGTTAAATGTTTCCTTAAGAGATCCTAGTTTGGCGTGATGGATGCGGTTTACACTTCTCTTTACACGAGAATATGACGGAACGTTCATATCCTAAGTTTTGCAATGGAACCATTTCTTTCTGATATAAATTATTTGCTGTTGCGTCCTCCTCTCGTGCCGTTTTCTTCGTATTAGCAAGCTTTTTTTTTAACTTGGGTAGCCACAATATCAGGTTTGCAATTATGCTCCAAAGCTTTTTCAATAATAAGGTCTGAACTAGTTATTAAGGCTCCTCTACATTTTTTTCTCTTTATCCCTTTGTGGTTTCGATTAAATCTAGTGAATTCGTAACGCAAAAACTGTATATATTATAAATATTGCAATAGGTAAACGACAGATGTGAACCTAGTGATGCAACTATTCTAAATCGGTAAAAAATTGCAACTAAAGAGCAGCAAGAAAGTGAAACCCCTATACTATCATTGGACTTAGGTATTCCAAAAGTTTTTTAAAGCACAAATGTGTCACTCTCATTCCAGAAAGTAAAAGTGTGTCTGCAACAGGTCCGCAAATAGTACGGGTGCGCAAGTATTCCGGGACGCAAATGTGGCGACCCGTTTGCGAATGGTGAACTATTACAGTAAATAACAAAAATGACTACTTTGATATCAACGGTTATTTTATATTATAACCTTTTTCAATTTGAATGAAACTAGAGAAAAATTAGTATTTCGTTATCAGAATTAAAGTTCTTCCTCAATGAATAATGTGATACGGTGTTCAATGAAACAATGACAATAGCTTTTATTAATGGGCGATGTATACATTTGAGACCGAAGGGAAGAGAAAGCGAATGAGGTAGACGGAAGCTGCATAAGAAAATATAAAAGACGAAGCAAAAAGAAAATTTGAAAGCTATATTAAACAGTGTAATTAGGGTACTGATGGTCAAATTGTAATGTCTAAATTTACTTGTTCAAACTCACGTTTAACGACTATATTATTTAGACCGCTTTACTCCGCCCTGCAAAGAAGGTCTTGTGTTATGCGCAGATTTTTTTTTTATTATTTAGGAAAATTTTGGATTAGTTAGACCAGTGCATACGGCATGGGCTATTTCCGACACAAGGAACAAGCGTTTAGCTTGTATAATTGCCAGTAATAACTATAAACTTGCTACTAAACTTTATTAATAGCTTTTTTAGATCATACCGCTACAATACTTTTTATATTTACGCGACTGGCGATTGAACATTGATAGAGAAAGGACTGAAAGGATTTCTCATCCTTTTATTTATTTTTCTCTTTTTGCTTACTGGCAATCTTGGTTTAATCACGGTTTACACCATTAATGAAATTACGTCTTAAACTAAAATTATATATACAAAATAGTTTGTTTGTACTTGTGTAGTTCACCATAACCATTCTTAAACGATATAAGCAAAGTATAAACGCTGCATTTTACTTCACTCTTCTTGCCGATCTAGTGGATTTGTCTTCTACAGTCCTAGAAGTCGATGGCCGTTGTAAGGCGATTGTAACGGTTTTCTGATGGTGTCGTCCTTAACAAATATATTTGTACAGTTATCGATATCTTTGAAGACGAATAAACGTTCTTTATTGTGATGCTTCGGCATTATGGGTTTAATATGTGCAATTTCTTTTCGAACTCGTCGATTCGAAGAATTCTCCCGGTAGTTGTAGGTGATGCATTGTCGAATGGTTAACTGCATTGGAGAAGGAGGCACAAGTGTTTGTAATTGTGGGGTATTTGCTTTAAATTTACTATATACATTGTTACTATTACTAATAATTATTGTAATTAAAGTCACTAAGAAAGTCTGACCCAATTAATGCTTTATCTATGTTGGTTATAACGAAACGCCACAAAACGAACTGTCGTAATGTTAAATCCAGTTTGAGAGTACCAAACCGAATGTTTCGATTTTAGTGTAACAAACAAACAACGCGAATTCATTTTTGGTTAGAAATACCTGAGAAGTTTCTTCCGATATACACTAGTGTCAGCATCGGTGTCAACAGGGAATTGTGCTCTTGTTTTCTGATCTGTTACATGAATGCTGCTTATACTAGAGGTGGGAACACTGGTGGCCGCTACTGTTGTCTTTCCTTTTAGTTTTTTTTTCGTTAAAGTTGCAGGTACCGGTGCATCACACACTCAATCACAATCCAGTTGTCGATTGATACCTTCTTTGTTTGATCGGAAACGGTTTTAAAATTTGCTTCTGTGTATTTTTTGTTAACTCAATTACCTGATGCTTTTATCTTCGCTTCAAGAACTGATTGTGTAGAGGTGCAAGGCGATGTTACAGCTTGTATATCGGTTTGCATTGTTGCAAATACAATATTTGCTGCCTCTGCTTGATCCTCTAAACTTTCCTTTAACGCTGCTGCTGCTAATATGGCCTGCATGCTTTGAGGTAACCGGCTTCGCCATAAACTTTGCAATAGCTTTCCGCTTACATCACTTTCACTCAAATTTTTTAGGTGCTTCAAGAATAGCGACGGTGTTCTGTCTCCCATTTTTTTGAGTTTTAGCAACTTCTTAAATTTCTGCTATTGAGAAATGGAAGGGCATGTAAACGGGGGCTAGGTGTATGTCTTTAAGTTTCTGGATGTATTCATATTCTAACTTAGCGATGGTATAATTAAGCGATTTTACATTGGATCTCCATCTGAATAAACCATAATGCTGGTTTTACAGAACCTTTTTTTTTCTATTATTCTATTTATTTGTGCCTCTTCACCCTGCACGTTGGCATCGGTTTTGTCGTTGATATTGGTGGCCATGCTTCCGGGTTTTGATTACTAAGATTATTACTTACTAGCTAAATGATTGGTGTTATTCTTTTTGCACACTGGGTCACCGCCAGTAATAACTAGTAAATTTTACTAACAGCTTTTTTAGATCACACCGCTACCATACTTTTTACATTTACGCGGCAGACGAAAGAACAAACGATAGAGAGAGGGTTGAAAGGATTTCGCATTCTTTTATTTATTTCCTACTTCTGGCTTACTAGGGGGTAATCTTGGTTAAATCACGTTTTACACCGCAACATGTGTACCAAATCTTATCTTTACCTAAATCGTGACAAACCAAACAAAGTTCTTTTAATTCTCTCACATAATTCTTTACATCTTTTTCTATATAACTGATTAATAAGGAGCAGTCGGAAATCATCTAATTTCATTTTTCTAACATGTTTTTGTTTTCGTGCTTTTAGTTTTGTTCTTCTTTTTTCTCTTTATTTCCAATTTTCTTTTTTTTTTTTAATTTAAATTTTAAAAACAATGGTGGTAACTTCTTTCTTAGAATTACACGGTTTGGTCCAGCCGTCTCATTAACCTAGGTAGCTGAGGAAGTATTTTGAAACGTTCCAGTCACCTCAATGTTCACACTCGCTGAATGGGCATTAATAGCATGATGTTATTCGTTATTACTTTAAAACTTTGTACAGCATTATTTATTGTGGCAACCTTACTATAAGCTGCATCAAATATTCCTGTTGCGTTTCAAATGGCGATGACTTATTCTGAATGTTGCATTATAAAAGGTCCCTAGGAGGTAACAATGATTTTGTGTAGGTACTCAGTAATAGTTTTCCTGAACATACATTTAATGTATGTAGAGTAACGTGTGAATAGTTGTTTTTAAAAAGCAAAATGCGGGTTTCTTTACATTTCTTACATTTTTGATAAAAGTTGTAACCATACTAGTAAAGTTTCTGCTTTTATCTACCCTGACTCGTTACATACACTCGGAGATTCCGCTGGTGTATCGAACTAGAAATGGTGTTGCAATCTTGGGAAAAGAAAAAACTCAGGAACAAAAAAACCTACAGCACTAAAACAGCACAGTACACTGGCAATAGTACCTTTTTCACTAGAAGATATTTTTGTAAGTACGGGTTCCGTGCGATAGCCAATCTTGAAGATTTGATAAGGGGCGTAATTTGTTTTAACTAAAATTTCTTAACATAGAATCAGTTATAATTCTAT
This sequence comes from Aquatica leii, assembly GCA_035610365.1. NCBI lineage: Eukaryota > Metazoa > Arthropoda > Insecta > Coleoptera > Lampyridae > Aquatica > Aquatica leii. Next base: position 82,398,619 of record CM069433.1, on the reverse strand, counting down.
ACTTGTTCTGTTAAAGCTTGCCGAAATAGATTCTAGTTTTTTCAATGAAAACTTAAATCTCCTCACAAATATAAGTCTTCATTATAGACTGCGAAATTATACACACTTGGTAGTCATCTAACAAGAAGATCGGAGCCGACAGTTGTAAATGTAATCTTCAGCGTCTTTGTTTACTTTTAAGTTTTGAGGGTCTGGGTCTGTTAAATGATATAAAACTGGCAAATACGAAAATTTTGTTTTATATTTTTTTGTAGCGCCGTTTGTAGTAAATTTTTGTGTGTTCACGTAGGAAAATAAGTCACTTAAAAGTCGTGAAAAAATAATTATACAGGTTACGTTGAAAACTAATCAATCACCATACTTTTTGTTAATAAAGATACAGGAAATTAATACACAATGATACGTGATATTTTATGTAAATAATAACGCAACTTCAACATTAAGCTATCCTGCAATTTATACTTAAATTATGCTTTTAAAATTTACCGCTATATGAATTTGTATGTAAATTATTAAGAACTTCGTAAAATGTTTATTAACGTGTAAAGTAATTAAAATTTCGTTAGTAAGCAAACGAATCAACATCGAGAATTTAATCGAATCTGTTATTTAAATATCTATTTAGACAAATTTTCCAATAATATCTACGTTCTCTAAATGATTTGTTTAATACAAGCAAATATCGCATATTACGCATGAATGAGCCGATTATATCTTGACAATTGTTATACGTGGGGTGAACAATTGAAAACAAAGATACGTGCCTCTCTTCTCGTGGAAGAGGAGAACGCGATAAGAAAGAGAATGTAGTGGAAGGAATTGCAAATACTGATATGCTGTCTCGAAGATTAAATTTTAAATAAATATCTGAGAGGGGTAGCCTTAAAAATGTTGTTAATACCGCCGTAGGATAATTGTATTATGACGATAAACTAAAATGAAATAACATGAACGTTGCAGTGTTCCTGCAAAATACGATAAGACATTTGGCCCTTGTTCGCACACAAATATGCAGTGGCAATAAGCATTAAAAATTCAATGCCACATTAAGAACCCTCTCATGGTATTAAGGTAGACTCTAATATTGATTTTACGTTTGCATTTATGTGTGTGCAACTTTTGAATAATGGAAAATGTAAATAAAACGTTACATTGACTTTACCCTTCTTTACGATATGTCTGAGTTAAAACTTTTTCTTAATACTCTTAACTTATATCTTTTTTTTAACAATATAATGAACTGTAATATATTTTTAGGCCAACCTGACGCATCTAGGACGTAACACGTTTGTACCCGGAATTGGAATGGGTATAGCCAAATGTCCGTACGATCCTGCGGATAACTCTACTGCAGTATGGGTAGAAAAGGGAAACCCTGGTGATCTTCCCGGTTTATATTCTGGAACAAATGCCGAATTTACTAAAGCAGATACTGTCATCTTCAGGACGGATCTTCATAATCTTACTACTGGAAGACGAGAATATAGTTTTAAACGAACATTAAAATATGATTCTAAATGGCTCGACAGTAAGTTATTTTTTGTATTTATTAGGTTATAGTAACTACAACTTTATCAAGTTTACATACGTTTGTTGGAAGCTTTCTATTTAAATTATGTTTTCTTTTTACATTGTCTTTTTCAACGTTCAGAGTGCACTGGTGTGTATTCTACGAAATTAATATTTACTTTAATCAAACATATTTACCGTACGTATATAACTTGAAAGATTTCAAACGTGTGTTTAATTTAGGATTAGTTAATCTGCAAATCTGAATATACATTCATAAATCAAACATTTAAAGTAGAGATTTTTTTAGGCGGGTCAGTGTTTTATGTACATAGAGATTTTGATACCGCCGTAGCTGCAATAAGAAGTTTATAGGTGTACACCCTCAACATAGTTTCTTTCACTGCAAATAGAGTTTGAGAAAACGCGGAGAATTTTATAGCGGAACTCTGATAGTAACGCCATTTCCATGTAAGCATCGAGCTGAGCCTCGAAAGGTTTACGTTTCTATCGCTATGAGCTCCTTGCACGGCAATCTAAAACTCATCCTTGCGCTTTTCCTTTCCCCTCTAAGCATGCACAAGTCCTAACTTTGTTCCAAGCCATTACCTCTAATGCAGTTCTCAACTACTACATACATCTAATTTATCGGAAACAACTCATAACTCGACAGGAATTTAATAAAGAGCTTGACGGTATTTTCCTAAATGAGAGGGAATTACCTTACCCTTACCTGGTGTAATTCCGTAAATACCATCCCTATTACCGTCTTTATTCTTATACTGACCATACTTATGTTTTTTTGCTCTATAAAATACTCAAAATATAAATAAATCGTGAAAAGGAATACTATAACTGCAAGAAAATAAATAAAACGCTCTTAACTTTAAGATACTGTTTTATAATTACTCAAAAGTTTTAATTTGCATAACAGTTGATTCTATAAAACTTTGAAATTTGCTTTACACTATGTTCAAGTAACGACTATATTTATTCTGAACATGTTCAAAAATATGCTTCTAATACGTGGCGTTTTTTCTATTATTTGATGATTTTCGTTTTATAATATTTAACGGGCTAGTCGTGCTTAGTTTCTAGAAAGGCTCAGTTATAAAAATAAACTTCTTTAAACTGTTGTAGTGCTTAGGTTTTCCGTTTAAAACTTTGAAGCTTGTATCCATGTAAAAGCTTTTATGATCGCTCATAAAATGGCGCATTCAATTTCACGTAGCATTTTAGGTTGAGTGCGATTTTATAATAGCAGTATTTCAGAAAGGCATTATTTATTAAGACGTATATTAAGTGGTTTTATAAGAACACGCGTTAATCTAAAACTCTAAAACAATGTTACAGCAAGTTAACAGCAGCAACGAACTTAGAAAATACCTTTGCAGTATAGGTTATTATGTTCTTCCTCACAAAAGAAAAACTAAAACGAAAGTTTCAACGACAAACGAAATTCGGAAAAAGTTTTATTCAAAGCTCGGGAGTATTTTTAACCGACGTCGTTGTTACGTTGTCCTAAAAGCTCATACGTAGATCAAACAAAACGGATCGTAACGTAGAAAGCTTACAAAAGAATTGATCATAAATGAGTGCTAACGTGACGAAGAAGGCTTCCCGCTTTAATTATCGGAGTTCGCACATGCTTTTGTCTGATGATGCCATTTCTTCGAGGTGCTGAAAATTACAGGTCTTTGAATCGAATTCCGCGTATCCCGGGACACTAATAAAGGCCTCTCTGACGATCCATTCGAATTAGTTGCGAGTTTCTCCAACACCATTCCTGTTTGCGCATTACGAATTTATGGGAATGACCAACGTAAAGCTCGAAATTCCCCGTCTTATAAATCTTATTGGAAGGGTTTCTTTCTACTCGTCGATTTAAATTCCTAACTTTGAAATCAAATGTTTATTTAGGAAGAAAATTACCTCTAACTTTTCTATTTGCATGCGAATAGTTTGATTAATGTTACGAATTATGTTTAAACAATTTTAAAAACACGATTAAAAACCGCTGAAATAATTTAATTTTCTAACTATTTACAATTGTGAACTGTGGCACTTTTGCGTGATTGTATTTTAAATTAAGCTTTCAAACTTAGTTTTCTCGTCACTGAAATGTATTCGGGACATTTTCTATCCAGAAATTATTAAGTGAATTTACATTAAGCGTTGGTTTCTTTCAAAGTGAACTGATTAAAATTAATTGTATTAAAGTTTTATAGAAAGTTGTTTTTCCCTATTTTTGTTTGAAATGTTAAACAATATTTATGCTGCAACTAGTTTTTTGGTCTACAGAAATGTGCGATTTTAGATTAGATGTTTGTTTCTCTTATCTATGATTCATAAAATTTTTATTATGTTGTTTTTAAAACTGAAATAACTTATTTTAATAAGTCATTTAGAATAGCATTCAAAGTATTTATCAGACATAGATATAAGCTGATACATTCCACGAACAAAAATAATATAATAGTTTTTATAAGGAAAACACTACTTATGTTTTTTATATATATCTTTGAAGACATTGATTTGTAGATACTACAGTTGATCTCAGAAAAAAAAACACTGGAGGAGCGTGGTTGGTGTCGCTTTAGTTTTGATGGTACATCAATACATTCAAAGTAAAAATGATTTCGGTGGGAAAGTCAAATAAAGTGAAAATATTAGAGACAACTTTATAAATTATTTTTCAAATCAAGTTTTGTAACATTTATGTTATCATGTATTACTGTTTACTGTAAGTTTATCGTGTGATACAATTTGTAATTGCTGTTTTGGGAACAGGGTCTAATAATATGTAAAAAATTTATTTATAAACCTATCAGCAAAGATTTACATTGTCATCTATTGCTATCTGCTTATCTAGAACATTAGTTTTCAAGTACTGTAGGTTACGTCCTCCTTTTATATTTAATTAATAAATAGGTTGTAGAATATTCTTCACTAGGAGGGGCAAATTAAACCACTTAAGATTTTTTATATGGCGACGTTTCGTGCAATCATGCGTGCACTTCTTCAGGCTATAAGAAATTTGTAGCTTACTTACAATATATTTCAGTGACCTGAAGAAGTGCACGCATGATTGCACGAAACGTCGCCATATAAAAAATCTTAAGTGGTTTAATTTGCCCCTCCTAGTGAAGAATATTCTACAACCTATTCATTAACATTAGTTTTGTTTGTTAAATGATTTGTGTTTATACGTTACGTATTTTTTATACTCTCTAAGTTTAAATTTATTTTTAAATATAATATATATGATGCTTTGATTACACGGTGGTATTATGTGTTCGAAGTTGTAGTCACATGGCATAATTAAGACAAACGATATTTTTTTATAGTTTCGTAATAAGCACGGTCTATTCTAGTGTTTAGTGTTTAATTTAGTAGCGGACAGAGTAGCCGACGTTATTTTAAAAAAGTTTTGCAGGGAAGCAGTTATTTTTTGTACGTCCGTCAGTGTGTTAGTATGCAATTTAAAAAAAAAGAAATATTTTTTTATTTTATTTAACCTATTTCTTATAGTAGAATTCAGTTTTCCACTGATTACAATATTATATTCCATACTAGATAAATCCCGTGTGTGATTTTTATAAGTCGAGATTTTGTCATTCGTCTCAGTGGTACGTTAAAAAGAGGAAAACTAGAATTTTGATAAAGATTGAAATGTGTCTTAAATATTTTAATTGGTTCTCTAACCTTCGATAATAATAAGAAACATTTGTCAAAACCTTAATATGTATTTTTTTTTTCTAGCACGAGTTTTGCGATTACTGACTTAGAAAGACTTCTTTGGTGTTTTTTATAAGGATTCTTATGGTTCTACTAGTGTCTCTAATTTTTATACGAGCAAGGAATACTATAAACGCGTTTGAGTCTTTACTAAATTTATCATTTTTCTCTATACCTTTATCTGTAAGCAAATACGTTGTTTTAGTAAAAAATAATAAAAATTACTTGTCCTGTTATTTCTTTGCCTCTTAATTGCTCTGTGATAGGGATGCAAAAGTCAATACTTTTTTCAATAACGGTCATTTTTTGCTCATTTTTTAGCTCGTCGTAACGACAATAAGTAGGCTAAATCAAAATGATTACAACAAAAAGGACCCGGAAACAAACAGAAATTATTGAAAAAGTTTCATGTTTAATAACGTCGACAACCACGTTAAATTAAAATTGAAAACACTAATATTCCAATATTTTACAAATTTAAAACGAATATCATTAATCGCTTCTTGAGTGGGCGCTTTCAGAAGATCAATTATTCTTCAGGTAAAATTTAATAAGTACGGAAACACAATACTTAACATAGAATTACGATGAAACAACTTAATTTAATACCAACGACTTAATTTTACACTAATTTGCATTTTTATAAGTTGCTCGTTACAGATAATTTACATACAAGAATGCGCTGTTGAAGTTTAAAATAGCGAGGCCGATCTCATCTTTGTCAAAAAAATTCTAACTAAAAATAATAACTATGTAAATTCAATGAAAAATGAATAGAAATTAGGTAATTACACTATAAAACGTATTATAAACCGTAAAACATAACTTGGTGTCACCTGCACGTTATGTAGTTGAGAAACAACTTTGTACGTTAAGTATTTACTCATAACTTCTTTAAAATATAACCTGCATTTACCACTTTATACGGATTATATACAATCTATTTGCTGCATAGTACAATTTCCTCTAATATTATGTTGTATACAATTGATTTTCTATAATAAAACCATTATTGTTTAAGTTACGTACACAGTTGCCACACAAACATTCCAAAGTCCTTAGTATTTCTAAGTAATACGTAGCTTATAATTTAATATTATGACTAAAATATATGGGATTTATTTGAGATTAATACTAGTTGAAAATTTAAGAAAAATGTATTGAAAATTCTTGTAGATTACAAGTTCCATATTTTTAAATTTGATTATTTTATGAATAATTAAAACTCGAATTTTTGTAATTCTGTCATTCAATAAAATTTTAAGAAAATTATAGTCTGCTTAATGACGTCTAAAATTTCAAATCATTACGTATAGAAATATAGAAGACGTGACGCACATTTTGGTTTTGGTTTGTGTCAATTTTTCTGAGTTGAAGGTCGAGGCAGCCTTTTTCTAATTACACTTATTAAAGCTATATCGTCATTTTCATGTTTGTCAGTAAATAGTAAAGTATTTGCTATTTGGCTCTCATTCAATAGCCTTCAGACAACTGCTATTATATTTTTTCTTTATTCAGCAAATTTAGTAAAGTGCAGTAAGCGGACGCTGCTCCCTGGGTGATCGTTTGTCTGACGCTGGTAGTTGCTTAACCTCTATGATCTTACATTTACAGATGCTTTGACCGTTCACATACATATATTATAATTAATTCTTACAAATCTTGTGATTATATTCATTAAACATTTTGAAACACATTTTGTGTATTTTCTTGATTATATTATTACGTATATTTTATTATAGTAATATAGAGGCATTGGTTTCGATTGAATGTAAGTAAATAAGGCAGTAATTGTTTTAATTCATTATCTTTCGTGCGAACATCAATGAGCAGTTTTTAGAGGAATTTTGTTAATGTATACAATGATTTAAATTAATTTTTCAGACACCTAAAGCCAAATAAACCCCACTATAAGAAGTTACGTAATTTTACGTTATCTCATCATTGTTTTTTTGTCATGTTGTAACGGTTTTGCGGCCGCAGCAAAGTTGACCAAAACCTACATACATATAAATGAGCGAATTTTTTTTACACATAAAATTAGTAAATAATTGCTTACTAAATACTATTATTCTATTTTCCTAAAAGAGTTTACCAAAAGTCAGTATTGTTATTTGTAATGTACGAGGTGGAGGTGTATTATTAAATTAGGCGATGGTAGAACTAAACTAAAAATTTATTCACAATTTGAATTTTATGCGTTTATTTCCAAAAACAACATAATAATAATCAATCAAGTGAAGCTGCAGCTTATTATTTGCGCCGTTGCCGTACTTACACTAAATATACTACAGTAATTAAAATTATACGGTTTTTGAAGAAACCAAAACTATAATAACAAATTAATATTTACTTAATTACAAATACATACAATATTATGTGAGTTCTACTTTTTCTTTCATTACTTAAACAAATACATGAGAAGAAATATATAAACTTTACTAAGATACGAACGTCTTTTGGGTTTCAATTTTGTAACCAAAATTACTAACGTTTTGAGCATTATCGTATGGGACTTCATCAGGGTGTGAAAGAAATAAAAAACTCGAACAAGGAACCTAAATCTAACTAAGAACTCTATAGAAATGTTTTGAAAACGTATCGTCAATGTTGGTTAAGCGTGACTCTGATTGGGTTACGATTGTTTTCGATAAATGAGTAACAATCGGGAACTGAAGTTGGGATTTTAACTTTTCTTAGTCGCTATCGTGACTACAACTAAATTTCTGCGTTCCTTAAAATTAAATTCTACATTTAGGCAAGGTTTTTTAAAAACATTTTCTATCCTGCTAGTTCACCGTTGATACGTCAACTAGACGTGAGTTGGACATTGTATCTAAAAAACTCTTTCATCTTCATCATAAGTTAGCTAATACTTTAATTTCGCATGATTGAAATGTTTTTGACATTACTTACCAGCGGTCAGAAATTACACTACGATTAACCACTGAAGATCATCTCAAAAAATTTTATTTGTTGGATTGGAAGAATCAAAAGGTTGTCAATTTATCTAGTTTGATTGAACTTATTTTAAGAACCGGTACTATCCAAGAGTTTGAATTTTGCATTGTGAAATCGAAAGAGTTAGTTTGGAAAAGTCATTATAAGAATCTTGATATTATCGTTCTTCCAGCCGACAAAGGCAATGTTATTATTGTTTTCAACCAAACTGATTACGTTGGAAAAATGTATTTTATGTTATCAGATGAGATGTATGTACGCTAAATTAATCCTACACGGAGAGAAAAGTTTACTGTAATAAAGCAAAAACAGCTATATTTCATGCAAATAGGCTGTTGGTTTTGAGTCAAGCCGATGTACGCTTAAATAAAGCTTTCATTTTATTACAACAAATATTTTGAAAAAGAATTGTATAGATTTTATAATATATCAATTTAAGAAAACATCGTTTTCTTTTATCATTCAGAAGTTGCTTAATGTGATCGTAGAGAAGAACCATAGTTATGACAAGTACTGCTTTTTCTTATCTCTGTTGGTTGTTACATTTTATCATAAATAGGTTTAATAGTAAATAACACTTCGTATTAATTTAAGCACGCAGTGTCATAATGTTTGCTTTTGTGCAGCTTCAGGGTATGAATGATTTCAGTAAATATACACATAGTTTAAACGTATTTATTTGCTAAATTCAAAATAAATGTGTTATATTTTATCATCACTACAGTTTATGGTTTAATCCTAGGTTACATTAAAATTTATAATTATTGGTAATATTACCGATACAAATAATACTGTCCTTGACACCAATATGTACACACATCAGCATTAATAGTATGTTACACTTAGAATATTAGTCGAATCTACACCATCCGAGTTAAATAATTTTCTTGTAAATTTTGGAAAGTTATTTTTTTCTGTCAAAGGGTTCTCCAACTACTAAACTTTACAATCAACCCAAATTCACCTTCCTTAAATATGTCCAAATCATTTTCCGTTAGGCACACAAGGGATGTAACATCAATTTCTTGTTCTAAAAGAAAAGCAAATGCACGATAATTTAATTTTATTGCAAAAAACTAAGTCATACATGCCAAAAAATGTGCAAGCTTTGCGACATAATTCTAACATATAACGACAGTGAACAATATTCAAAATCAGAGTCAATACTTACTTGTAAAATTCTGATAGTTTCCAATCATTCACTAGTTGATGTAGTGAGTTATAGATTATATGCTGCAAGCAACTTGTTATAAAATGATGGATCCATGTCGTATAGTTCCAAACAAAAAACTGTCGGAGTCACGGTACACGTTAATTTATCTTTGCCACAGCTTTAGCAAAAAGTTTAGCACATATTGCAAACCTTAACGTAAATGAAATTGCTGATACCTTATTTTAGACCAGCGTGGAACAAATAGTGATAACATAAATGCTTACTTGAAATGCCTACTTGTGGTTTCGTAGTAATTTATTACGTACTTTAATCGCAGATATGATTTCTTATAATAATTAGTTGAATTTGATAAATTTGTAATCTTAATTTTAACAAAAACTTTTTACTTGTATCATTATAATTATGAATGATTTAATAAAAACATGTTTAGATTGCAATAAGAAATTTAATTTAGGTTTTAGAACATGTAGGTTTAATTTTATTTGAATGTGAATCAATTTTAGAAAAAAAGCAAATGCTTTAAATATGAAATTGTAATGATTAAATTTAGCAGAATATTTCTCTCCGTGTACCTGAAATCTAGTTATCTTAAACAAAATTGAAGATTGAACTAAGGAAACAAAAACAATGCTTACGGCTGTTTCTTCGCAATAAGGGATAATGATATATATATATATATTGAGAACAAACTAAATCTGCTTAAAAAGTGTATGTTTTTTTTTTAAAGTAATAGGTATGAATTTGAATTTGTTCTCACAGCTACAATGCTTATTTCTTCTAGAAAAATGTTGCATTTGTGGCTTGAATTAAATATTTGTAGTTTCAGCAATATAATTTACTTTGATCTTCATAAATTTCTTTATTCGCCTTTAAACATATACCGGCAAAGAAAATTGAAATACTTTCCAAGATATGGACGGTTAAGAACTTGGTGTAACTGAAAATGAAAATGTTATTCAATCGACTGCATTGACTTTTTTTTTGTAAATGTATAGATGTATACGGATGTCTATAAAACATTAATATTTTCCAAAGAAACAGTACCAACAAACAAGATGTTAGTTAACACTGTTGGAAAAATCAGATAGGTAGAATAACTTAAAATTGCGTAGTTTGTATGTTTGATTGATGATCAAATGATTGATGTTTCCATCTACAGAGATTAGGCTAGTTTTTGAAAAAAAAATTTACCAAAGAATGTTACTTTTACCAAAATATGCTTGCAATGTTCAGCAACGCAGTTGCAAATCGCGGTTACTGCGCTTCTGCCTGAATCAATCTAAATGTCACATTGAAAATAAAAAGATTAGCAAAAAATTGTGATATTACTCTTGAAGTAATATCATTGAATCGTGTAACTACACAGAAAAAAAGTTATTTACATCACACTACATCAATTAACATTATAGCTGTCTCTAGATCCATACGTCTGTTTTGGTGTTAAGTTCACACCGAACAGCGGCGAAGTAAAATTACTATTTACTTTGCCTCGATGATTATTTAATAAAAACTATGCAAGTAACAAACTAAATAATAAACTGCATTACAGTTTTAGATTACAAACAGAGAATAATTTAAATAGCACAATCTAGCGAGATTGTTTTTAACTTCGATTTTGTATCTCTTTTGTACATGCATGGCTAGATAGTTTCCAGGTTTTGTGCTATATTGATTCAAGTATGTTATAAATGATCGTTTTATAATTTGCAATCTTGTAATTCCTTAATCAAGAATAGTCTTAAATATTGTACGCGTGGAATTACCGTGCACCATCGTGAAACTAAAATTTTTTATGCAAACTTTACCATATTCGCACCATACCTCGGTTTTCACAGTTCACACACCGAGATATTTTTTACTAGGTACATCAGGCATCTTAACTTTCCTTCGCACTTCCAGGAGTAATTTTCAGACAAATACTATTTAAGACTACTGTGCTTATTAGTAAATGATGTTCTAATGGAAAATTTGTGCCAGGGTATTATTTGGTAGCATTAGATAGTTATAATTAAAATACATATACTACTGGGGAACTTATTGAATGTTTTTTTGACTCATCGTTTGTCTAAATCGTAAATACTCCAATACAATCTAATTATGGGCATCATTATTTTTTATAAAAATGTCATTAAAAATATACTTGAAAAACGTAAAAAAAATTTTTATACGTAGTAAAATAACATAAATTTTACTCTACATCAAATAAAATCGGTTTTCTGTGATTCGTCTGACTCATACTCTCATAAGTTTTGCCATCTTTTGTAAACTTTGCTTAGTTCTAAACTTGTTTATTTCAAGTAATCAACAATGAAGACAAGATTCGAGGAATTTTAGGTTATTTATAAACTATTCTTATTAAAAATAATAAAATTTAACTTATAATACACGTGGAGTTCGTTCCAAAACTAAAGAATGCTTAGATGCCCGTCGGATGAATTCAGAATTTGACTTTCATGCGAAATAAATTCTAACTGAAAACATCAGCTGTAAACAATGTGTGAAAACGCCGTATGAAAAGTGGAAACGGTTTTAAGTTGGATAATGTATTGACATTCGGAACACAATTGGTTTCTGCGCAACCATTCTTTAGTTTTAAAAATATTTCTATTACACATAAAATATGTCGCCGTTTCGACATCGGCCCGTTCCGAGGTCGGCTTTTTCGCCGTCAACATTAAGTTAAAACTGTAAATAGTATAAATGCAAATACAGTTGTTCATAATTAATTACAAAAGATGTAGACGATTGCAGTAATAGTTCTTTATGTATTTACGGCGTAAAGAGGTTTTTATAGCGTAATTTTTACCCTTAGGCGGCAGCCGAGGACTAAGAATACGTCGAATGCCATAAAAGCAAGTTACGCCCGTGGTACATACAACTTGATGCACGGATGAAAACTTTTAATTCAAAAATATTTCTCAAATTAAATGAATTTTTGACACAAATCTAGTGTTGCATGTTGCTTTGATTACATTTGACTTTTGAAACGTAACTATGGTAGCAAGTAAAAAGTGCTAGTAGCCATATTATCTAAAATCTTAGTTTCATTTTATGTACGGTTATTGTGCGGTCTTTAAAAGGCGAAACATGAACGAAATTGATGACGCTGCAGAGAAAGCAAGAAACAGTAGTTTAGTTCCCAAAAAATCTAAAGAAGTGTATATAACAACATGTATATAATGTAATGAATATCTTAAATTATGGATACACGAAAGGATTCCATATTGTGCAAAGAGTCTTCTGGCTTAGATATGGTATTTATCAAAAGAAAGAAACACCTTTTCGATGTGGACTTATTATTCAATGCTCAAAGCCAACCACAACATAGATATAAGCAGTTACTCAAGCTTATTCGGGTTTTTAAAAAGAAATCAGGTGGATTCAAGCCCAAAAAGTCAAAAGTTTTGACCATGGAAGAGATAGAATCCTTGATATACCAAGCTCCAGATGAAATATATTTAATGAACAAGGTAAATTAATTTATTGTAATTTAGAAGTGTTTAAAGATTTTTAAAAACAGGTAGTTTTAATATTTGGGATAACTGGAACATGCCGTACCTAAACAACAGGTTGTTCAGTTAGAAGTTGATGATATTCGGGATCTGCAATCCTTATTACTGATCACTATTTGACATACTAAAACCAGAAGAAATCGAATATTTACTGTAGTTGACAACCTTAGATTAAAGTTTTGTAGAAATTTCTAAAAAATATGCTACTTTACGTTCGATAAATATCGATACTTGCCGTTTCTTCCTGGCTTACAGGAATGGGAAATGCATCAGACAAGTTATAGGGAAAAATGTGTTTAGTGGAATTCTGGAAAAACAGCTGTTTATCTGAAATTGCCGAATCCTGAATTATATACTGGGAACATATTTCGTCGCTCATCGGCGACGTTGCTAGCAAACGCTGGGGAAGGAATGATTGGTATAAAACAACTAGACGGCTGGAAGTCAACGTCAGTTGCAAAATAGTATATAGAAGAATCTGTATAAAACAACATTAGGTTAGCTGAAAACGTATTGATTAGAAAGGACAATTTATCATCTATTAATACTGAATTAGGAGCTACCAAGATCTTCGATCACGTAGCAGCTAGCAGTAATTTCAATGTGATGGGTAATTCTAGTAGCGTGTGTGCATCTTCGAATATTAATATGGTTAATTGTTCTAATTGTATTGTAGGATGTATAAGAAGACTTTTCGTTTTGCAAGTATTTAGTTTATCAGGTACCTACGATATCGTTGTTTGACGTTTCATTATAGCCCGTGGGAATAAAGAGGATCGTGGGCTATAAAAAGACGTTTCTGACATATAAATTAATTTATGATACATCCGTGCATAATAGTAGTTTACGTAACAAAGGTCGAAAGTAAGACATAGCATAACAAATGTTAATGTGAGTCAGTTGTGCTATGATTCCTTCGACGAGAGTAACGTACATAATTTTTTGTGTTGCTTTTTGTAAAATTACATTGTTTTCTGAAAAATATAAAAAAATCATTAGAAATATAATGTTGGTACTACATTTATTACTAAATGTAACTAGACTAACGAACGAATATTGACATTTACGATGTTGGTAACACAAAAACATTATTTATTTGCGTTAGTTATTATATTAATTTTTCAATCTAGCAAAGTAGTAAACCAAATCTTTAACGTAATCTTTATATCTACTGTGATATCGGGATCATAAAAAAGTATTTATTACAGGGATATTAATTACTAATTATCATTTACAAACCGACGTGTTTTAATGCGGAATATTTTTTTTTCAAGAAAGATACTAGAAGTATCTAAGATACTGTATATGTATTAAATACACAAAGAATGTTGAAATAGTATACGCTTTTTCTATTCTAAAAGTTCAATCAAAAGATTCCATAATTTTTCGAATGTTGGTTCTAATTAAATTGTTACTGCGAATAGTCATAGACCCATTCTTTGGTAGGTCAGTGAATTGTTATGAAAAGATAAAATAACTACGTTGGGGTAAACTTCATTGAACAGAGAAATTTCACTAGGTAATTTATCTTACCGGTGTTTTACACGTCAAATTATAATTAAAACAAAACTGATAATTACAAGTTGAAATATTTATTTGCATAGAAAATGTTGCACTCTACGGTTCGCTAAGGTCTATGGAACATACATAGGTGTTTACATACGGTTGCTCTATAGGATGACATGGGATCTAAAAGCTTTTAAGAACCACTTAATGATTAATTTTAGCCTGAAAGTTTGCTCTGATGAAATGTGATGGAGATACATTTTTTTATCTTAATAGCAACATATTGGCAGATGTTAGCCAGGACAAGCGGTGTGTTACAACTCGTACATTTTTAAATTGGTTAAGATTGTTATTCATATTCATTATTGAGATAACCATATAATTTGGATCATCCGTCATTAAATTTTTATTTTTACAGAACCAATACTTATAATAAAGATATATTTGGTCAGACACGTTTGATAATTTATTAAGTTCCGTATTGCTAACTTCTCATGAATAACGAATTAATCAAACATGAAAGTTGGATTCATTAATTATAAAGCGAATTTATTTACCATTAACGTTACTTTAAAACAATCAAACAATTATATACAAACCTGTCTAAGCAGATAATGTTGTAATAGACTTAATGGATCTTTGTTGTACTCGATGTTAAATATTATCTACAACTTTTTTGGTTGATTATTTTTCTTTATAAACATATTTTTTAGTTACAAAACGAGGATAACAGTTTTTCATATGACAATCACATACATCGTAATTATTGATTACTTGGAAACATTTCACACTAACTTCAATGCAGGTCCTTCAAGAACGTATCCACATTCCATTACGATTCCCACCGCGATAATGAGCCATAATAATAAAAGCGTCGTTTTCTCGTGTCAATGGTGTTGTATATGAACCAGTGGGCTAACATTAAATTTTATAAAGACCTGCAAAATTACTAAAAAAATAAAATACTGCTTGTTTGATTTGATTGAGAATTAAAAACAAAATCGTTTCTAAGACAAGTAATAATTGGCGGTATAAAGAAAATATGCGTTTTACTTTATTGATATATTTAATTAGTTTTTCCATTGATTTCATAAATAAAAAAATTATAATAAAAACATATTATTTAGAATTTCATGTTCAACACCTGTCTATGTTATGGTATGAAAAAATAATGTTTGTGTAACTCTTAAGGCTTCTAGTCGGTAGTACTATTTTTTCCAATTCATGTTTCTAATTTGGTTAACTAGCTAACAACATTTTCAAGTATTTGAACACTGTCTTTTAACGAGAGTCCTTTTGTTTCCAATTGAAGTGTAAGATTTTTGTTGTTACGCCACTGGCGTTCTGAAGCATGAACAACTACCGCATACGGATGTAACGCAGGAGTAGTAAGTTTTAGCCTGGTATAGTAATATGGACCTACACATGTAACAAGCATCGTTCAAGTACAATAAACGAATTTAAGTTTAAATACTTATTATTCTTATACCGACATTCGTGGATTAGCATACCAATCAAGACTTTCTTAATGTACTCCAGAGGACTGTCCTCTGGGGTACATTAAGAAAGTGTCTTAAGCAAGTACCGATGTTAGAAACCTCAAAATACATATAAAACTTCACATTGGTCCTTCGAGTCAGATAAGTGCGTATAAGTAAATTAAAATAGAAAATTTCGTATAGGGTAAGTGGTTGTTGCTAAAATCGTTTCCTTATTTCTTACAACGCTAATATAAACTTTTATCTATTGCATATTTCGTTTAATCTCGCACAAGCTTCAAATAAGCGATTAACGTATTTGTCTTAATCATTCGTAAAAGAATGTATCGCGCTACAGTTACCATAAAACGTATTTAATACTTTTTTATTTATTTAGCAAAATTTGCCTCGGCCTAGTAATTCTTAAACCTTCTGTGAGAGTCGGGTACCTGCTTAGGGTTTGTTCAAACAAAACTTAAACTTTTGTATTCGACAGACAAAACATCATTGCAAGTCCTCAGTCTTCTTCCGGTTCTACTCGTGTAAAATTTCTAGTAGCGGCTTATATCATGAATATTTAGCGGCTTTTGGTCAAATTGAACAGCTTTTTAATTTATCGTCCGTAGTCAAAAAAAACAAGATTCTTTACTTGCGTTGGTTGACACAATAAACAAAATATTGCGGAACTTGCATTCGCTTTCTATAGATACAGATTCTTGGGATTTAATATTAGTTTATCTTATTAGCTCCAAAGTTAATATCAATACAAGACGTGATTGGGAAAAACAAAGTTGTAGTCGAGACATTCCTACGTTCACATCGCTATTAGAGTTTCTGAATTTACGTTGTCAAATTTTAGAACAAATGAATTCTAGCAAGCATCGACTCGTTCGTAAAAGCAACATAGTTGTCGAAAACTGTAATAAAACCAAATTCAAATTCAACTCTTTTCATAGTCGTTCACACTGCCCTCCGAAAAGCTAAATTACATTTTGTTCAATTTGCATTAATGATTCTCATACAATTGATTGCTGCACAAAATTATTTTCGTTTTCACAACCTGACGGTCTAAAAGCAATTAAAAATTCCAAATTATGTATTAATTGTTCAAAGGCAAACCATGTATTTATCAATTATCGATCGTCGACTTGCAGAAGGTGCTTTAAAACATATGCTCTTCTACATCTCGACACAAATAACAATGGTAACAACTCGATTAATATCGAACCAGTAATAGCATCTACACCTGTTGTAGCTCACAGCGTTGAAAATAGTAACATTGTTGCTGCTTTTAGTTGCTCAAATCTACTAGCAAACATTCTTTTATTAACAGCATTAGTTATCGTGTTTGATTCATTACGGAATCCCATTGAAGCCAGAATTCTCTTGATAGCGGATCTCAAACTTGTGTAGTCGTTTAAGAATAAGTTAAAACTAAGAGGTACTTAGCGAGGATCTTTTTGCAAAAACCATCACAACAAACAAACTTGAGCGATTTATTGTACATTTACCGTTTCGAAAAAAATTCTTCGAAATTAGGTCTTTTGAAATCTATAGACTTGCATCGTTTCACACAAATAAGTTTAAGGTAAACCCTTTCCTTAAGCAGCAGTATTAAGAATTCATGTCTAAATACGAAAATTTGGGGCACATAACACGGAGACAGAGACAAGCAGTATTATTTACCTCATCATGCCGTGTTTAAGGAAGTACTTTAACATCTAAAATCAGAGTTGTGTTTGACGGGTTATGTAAAACGTCTTCAAATATTTCGCTTAATAACGTTATCATGCGAGGTCCCAAGTTACAACAAGACTTGTTTTATATTCTTTTAGGATTTCGAACTCATCGTTACGTTATTTCTGGTGATGTCAGCAAAATGTTCTTCCCTTTGTTTACAAGTCCTTGTTTGTCTTAGTTTTGAACGTTACCTTTTTCCATTCCATCTTTTCCTTGCATTTTTGTTTCGATTCTGTTATTCCCAAAACCCTCGCGTCCTCCTCTACTAGTTTCCTCCATAATTTTTCGGGTTTTTTCTCTTTCTTTGGCCTAGTTTCTCCTCCTATTTCTTAATTCTTGAGATGTTATTAGTGTGTTTATCGTCTGCATTATTTTTTCTATTGATCGAGTCGAAGGCGCCCTTAAAACCTATAAAAAGTGTTATTCTTTTATGTTTTGAAATTGTTACTTCAAAATGTGTTTACCATTAATCGTTGATCTACCTGCTCTGAAACCGTTCTGATGGTCTCCGAGGATTTTTTCTGCATGTATTTTTTATTTTTGTTTATTAAGTTTTGCGAAAATTATGTAAACTGTGTCGAATAGCGTTATTGCCCGATACGTCTCGCATTGTTCTTTGTTTGCTTTTTTATGTATCGGTGTAATTATTTCGGTGTTCCACTCTCCTAGCATTTTATGTTGTTTCCACATTTGTTTTATTAGGATCTATATGCTTGTGCAACGCCTGTCCCCCATCTTTTAGAAGTTCTGCCTCAATTCTATCCTCTGCTGGTAATTTCTTAATTTTCTTATCTCTTCTAACAATTCATTTTCTGCTGGATAGTAATCTTTTTATTCTTGCGATTGTGTCCCGTCGTCTCGTTGTTTTTTAGTCCCCTTGTTCTAATTCTGGGTGAGTTTGCTTGGTTCTTTATTTTTTTGTAAAATTGTTTTTCATTGTGGTTGTTGTTCTCTTGTTCAACGTTTTCCATTTTGTTATTAGTTCAGTTGTTTTTTTTTTTAATTTTATATATTATATTTGCATTGTTTCTTTTTATTTCATATTCTTTTCTGTCTTGTTCGCTTCTCGTGATAATCCATTTGATTCTAGCCTCGTTTTTTGTTTTTTTGCTTTTTCGCAGTCTTCATCATACCAGTATCTTGTTTTTTATTTTGTTATATTTCTTCTTAACACTCCTTTTGCAGCTCTCTGTATATTTTGCTTTGTCTCTCTCCATATTTTCTCTATGTCTGTTGTTTATGAAGTTGTTTTCTGCATTTTTTGCATGTTCCTTTGAATTTCTTTTTAGTTTATATACATTGAAGAGCTTCTAGGTTTATTCCTGTTGCTCCTCTTTTAATTTCATCGTGTTTCTTTATCTTTATATTTCTTAGTTTAGCTATTACTAAATAATAATCTGATTCGGCTTGGGCGCCTCTGCACATTCTCGTTTTTCGTGGTTAATATATGGTCAATTTGATTTTTTACCGTGTCTGCTGGATGTCTCCATGTTACCTTATGTTTTATGGGGTCTTCATACTTTGTCGACAGGAGAGCCATATTATATGCTCCTGCTAATTGGCATAATCGTCCCTTTTTTGTTTCTCCTCACTTCACGTTTGCGTCTTACATAATTATAGTTAATATTTTTGGGATCCTTTTCCATAGCCCTCCTAATTTTTTGTAAAAACTGTTTATTTTTCATCTTGCGTTCCGGAATCCGTTGGTGCATAAATGTTAATAGTTGAGATGTTCGTGTTTTTCATATTTAGCCTTAATAACGCTATTATGACATTCGCTGGTGTAAATTCGACTACATTATATACTAACTTTTTTTATGTAAAAAGCTAAACCGTTGTTAACTGTATAGAAATGTGTACCTATTTGTCTTTAGTTATTTCTCCCGATCCTTCCCATCTCGTTTTCTGTATGATTCTTATGTTTATATTGTATGTTTCTCTTTCTAGTTCTTTTGCTATTTCTTCCATTTTGCATGTCCTTAGCAGTGTTTAGAAATTCATTGTAGCTATTTTGATCTGTTTTTTTTTGTTTTATCTGTTTAGACTTTTCTTTTTTCTAGTTGTACTTACTATTTTTTTAGCGTTGTCTTTTGTCGTTAGCCGAGTTTGATTTATAAGTTGGTGCTGGATTAGTTTTATCATTTCTTAGGTCTTCTTCGGTTGGAGTTTTTTCGCTTGCTTTCCTTCCCACCTCTTTACCAATCGGGTTTTTTTTTGGTTTTGTGTTGTTTCCACTTTGTTCTTGGATTTCGTGGTTTTCTAATTCTTCTATGGAATATGATATATCATTTATAATGACTTGGTTATATATAACTATCGCTTTATTGATATTTTCTCTTGCTTCTTTCATGTGTTTCACTAGTTCTTTTCTTTGGCGCAATACTTCTTTAGGATAGTCCTCATCTATTCTCCATTCTCGGTTTTTGGTGGACGTTAATATTTTGAATTATTTCCATTTTTTATTTCTATCATTATTGGCCTATTTTTATTACCTTTTCTTTTCGCTATTCTGTTGATATCCGTTATATCTTCCTGTGGTTCGATCTCGACTTCTATTTTATTTATGACTTCTTTTATCTTCTGTTGTTGGGTTTCATGGTTCTTGCTTTCGGTTTCCTCTATGCCAAAATAAGTAGATTTTCCTTTCTTATTTCTCTTGTCTACTTTTGTGCATTAATGTACGTTTTAGTTGGTGGCTTTCCAATTGTCTCTCCTGCTGTTCTATTTTTAGGTTCAACATCTCCGACTGTAACGCGTCCAGTTTATATTGTTTTTTTTCTCCAACGCTTTTTTTCCAGTTATCTTCGAGAATATTTAATTTGTCTCGGATTTCTATAAGGTCTTCCATATTTTATACTGTAACTTTAGTTTTGTGTGTTTGAAGGGAATCGGTTTTGTCTTTCGTTTTAGATTTATCTGTGTGAACTCGTTTTGTTTTATCTCATCGCGTAAAGGGACAGAGGCCGGTCGACCCATCGGACCTTGACTCTTATCGGTGTTTTTACGTATTACGTGACGAGTGTATAGTTTTTTGTTGTAATTTATTGAATAGCAAATAAATTACAAAAATATACAAAATTACAAAAATAGCAAATTTTTATAAAGATTATTTAATACAAAGATTATTTGGCAAAATATATGGGATCTTATTTCCAGCTATGATAAATCATTGTAAAGTTTTCAATCTGGGAAATAATCAGCCGTATTAAAAAATGTTTTTGCAATAAACCAGTAAGTTTTAGTTTGAAATCGGTCAATTTTTGTTCTTTAGTGGCAGTATTTTTTTAAAGTTTAATTTTTAGAGCTTAGCTACTATTTTTCTCTTAGTCGCTATTGTCTGTGTTATGAGGTTTGAGCATAGGATCACCATAAGTGATATACTGTTTATTTTTAGCGTTGTAACTATTTACGCTTGGAAAAATAACATACGTTATCATGGTATTTTACGTTATATAACCATACGTTTCTTTGTTCACAATTACAAACGTTATACACAGATATCCAATTTTTATCTTAGTTTTTTTTTTAACCGGGACCTTCGCTAGCCGGTCAGCCAAGGACGTGTTGTTATCTCTTGTGAGTGGTGTAATCGCCTGATTTTAACGGGCAAAATTTTTTAATTATGTCATCGACGTTTCTCATTCTGTACCGGGCTTCTATCTTTGTGCCTTGCAGTTTTTTGCTATTTGAAAGCTTCTTCCCCATGTATCTTTGTCATTGCATAATTTAACGTATGCTTTTTTATTCTCAACTTTAATTGTTCCTTTAAATATTTTTAAGTGTTAAGCGATTTCTGTTTCTGTCTCTATGTAAGTTTCTTTTAACTGCGTTATACTTTTGTCTCTTTTTCTTTATATCCACTGCTGGTTTTTGTTTTTTCATATTATTTTAGCAGCAAGTGTTGATTGTTTTTTGTATATCCATTATATCCAAAGTGTCAAAGTGTTTTGGTGTTCCATCTGGCGGCTTTTTGTGTTTATTTTTATTGGGTTGATATTTCATATAATGTATCTCTGGTAACTCAGCATCTCCTCGTCTGATATTCACCACTCCTTAAATTATTTTTTGAGCAACCGCTGCTATAGTTAGATTAACAATAGATTTGCGTATGCCCCGTCGGTTTCGTACTTTGGCTTATTACTGTTAAGTCAAGTGCCTCCACCATCTCGTTAATCACGTTGCCTCTGTGATTATTCATTTTAACCTCCCAAGCAACCAACGCGGCATTGAACTCGTTTGTTATTATAAGCTTGTCATCTCTGGTTGTTTTGCCGAAGACTTCTAATGTAATAGCGAAGGCTTCCACGGCCGGAATCTATACTAAGATAAGAATGTCTTCCGCGTTTGGACCGTCTCATTGTTGTTGTAACCGAAGTTTCCAACGTTTCGCCCACTTTCGTAAGGGGCTTCATCAGGGCGTGAGATAAATCGCAAAACTCAAACAAGTAACCGAAATCTAACTAAGAACTTCCCAAAAGTTAGGTTATCCACTTGTGAAACAAGCCATAATCTAAACTCTGAAAAGGTAAGAAAGAAAACGATAACTTGAAAAAGGAAACGAAAATCTAACAAAGAACTACTACCGAGTTAGGTAATCAACTTGTGAACCAAGCCAGATTCTAAACTCCGTAGAAGTAGAACTGTTTCCATTTTTTCTTTGATATTCGTGGAACAAATTGATTATAAAAATTTCATATTGGCAATGCGTTCGAAAATTACATGTTCTTTTTTGTGAACGGCTTTTAAATTTTCATCTTTTTTTTATCAGAATGGCAAACCACAGTTTTCGCTACCATATTCCAAAAATATTTTTATTTTTGATGTTACTGGACAAGATTCAACTTTTCTGCGTTGTAATCTGCACTATAAACTATTATTTGGCGATTTTTACAAATGATTGTTCTACACATGTATTTGTAAATTTAGAAAATTAAAATGAGCGTTACTCAATAATTATTTTATATTAATAAATTTGATACAGCAAACATTTTGGTTATTTAAAAATTGTTGTTGTAAATTTGTTTAATTTTTTTCCTCTGGTTAGAAAAATAACAGCTTACCTTGGAACACATTTTCATGATATTATTTTTTAATGCATTCTAGATCAAACATGAATTCGTATAGTAGTAATTTAAATAAACTTAGGATGAAAATATTCGAATTGAACATACTCACTAATAAGAGTATTTCTGAAGTAAGGGATAATAAATCACAATAAGTATAAGTTTTATTGCCGTTATTGCAGATAATTTTTCGATTGAATGCATTGCCTCCACTAATACATAACGTAATAAAATTTTCATTACGTTTCATTTAACTGAGGATCGCCAATTATTACAGGTTTTTTTTTCAAAGTTAAAGTAGCTTGAACTATTCATTCTTCTATATTGAGTAAATGCTCTTAATTTATATAAGCACTTTTTAATTGGACCTGTCTTAAGAGTTTAGTTATTAAAACGAATATAGTGCAGATTTCATGTAACATTTTAATTAAAGATATTTTATTCGTAATCATCGCAATTGGTTTATGGGTAATGGTTCATGGAAATGAAGAGTTTTCCGTATTATTAAGTGTTATATAAAATTTTATGATTGCTAGCACTCGTTTTGCAAATTTATCGCTCTTTCGTAATTTCATTATCATATTATATTAATGCTTATTGTTCTAATACAGATTACAGGTAATTGCTTTAAACGCGATTTAATTCTAAAGAGTACTAAAGCACAAAGTAGCGCTAATGGCACCTTGTAACGTCATATTTGGGAATGAAGCGGGAAATATTTCTGCTTAACGAAACACACGCATTTTACCGCTTTACGCATATATCCTTTCGTATTATGCTTGGCTGTTTCCACTTTTGGCTGATTCAACTGGAAAATAACGTGAATAATTTGACGACCTGTCTTGCGTAAACGGAGCGATTATGATTTTTTCTTCCGTTATATTTTTTGAGAAAAGAAGGTTTTACGGTTTATTACCGTTTATGTGCGTTGACTTTATACCAGAAGGATTTATATAATGCAAACGTTGAATTTAACTTATTTTTAAAACTTTTGTTTTCTTTTACAGAACCGAATTTTGTTGGATCTTTCGACATCGGAGAATACGTATTCTTCTTCTTTAGAGAAACGGCAGTGGAATATATAAATTGCGGCAAAAGCGTTTACTCGAGAGTTGCGCGTGTGTGCAAGAAGGATACCGGGGGGAAAAACATCCTTTCTCAGAATTGGGCTACGTATCTTAAAGCACGACTTAATTGCTCGATCCCTGGAGAGTTCCCTTTCTATTTCAACGAGATCCGTAAGTTTATAGAAATTATATCTGCAGCTTAACACTTCCATCAAGGGAATACCAAATTTGGCTTTATAAATTACAGAAAACTAATACCCTTACTAAACCAATAAAACTTTCCGCGTAGGCTTGCATTATTTATAAACGAATCGATTCTTAATAAAAGTTTAAGTAACTTAACAATAAAAATAATTTGATGCAACGATCTACAAGATTCACATAAGTTGTAATTTAAATGGGGAATTAGTAATTCAAACCGATAAGAAGCAATATTTACACTGTTACATACAGTTTAATGTTATTGTTGACTTGTAAGATATTAATGGGGAAAACTTTGTACGTCTTTCTAAAATCATACTAAATCTTTACCCTTTTACAGAAAGTATCTTTAAAATCCCGGGAGATGACACAAAATTTTACGGAACTTTTACAACATCGACAAATGGTTTAATGGGTTCAGCGATATGCTCTTTCAAGTTGTCCGCAATTCAAGAAGCGTTTAGCGGCAAATTCAAAGAACAAGCTTCTTCGTCGTCAGCTTGGCTACCGGTTTTGACTGGGCGAGTACCCGAACCTAGACCAGGAACATGTGTGAACGATACCGAGACTTTACCAGATACCGTTTTGAATTTTATAAGGTTACATCCTTTAATGGATTCTGCTGTAACTCACGAAAACGAAAAGCCGGTATTTTTCAAACGGGACGTGTTCTTTACGAAATTGGTGGTTGATAAAATTAAAGTCGATCTAGGTGGAAATGTGTTAGAATACATAGTTTACTACGCCGGTACTAGTAAGTAAAACATTGATTATCTTAAACGTAGAAATTAATTTTATGTTGATTAGATGACGGTCGTGTATATAAAATCGTGGAATGGCACAACGAAAACGGCGAATCGTTCTCTATCTTACTTGATGTGTTTGATATAACGCCTGGTGAACCTATTCAAACAATGGAACTTTCGAAAAAACATAAAACCTTATACGTAGCTTCTGATCACCGAGTAAAACAAATAGACCTTGTCATGTGTAATCGCAGGTACGATAATTGCTTACGATGCGTTCACGATCCTTATTGCGGATGGGATAAAGACACTTACATATGTAAACCTTATGCTCCTGGGTACGATCGTCGATTATTCTCTATTTGGCAATTATAAATATTTTGATTTTAGGTTATTACAAGACGTTGCCAACGCTACTGTAAATATCTGCGACAGTAGTGTAGTAAAAAAGAAAATGGTCGCTACATGGGGTCAAAGTTTGCATTTAGGTTGCTTCTTAAAGATGCCCGCTGTACTCGCGTCACAAACAATCACTTGGCATCAGTACTCCAAAGACAAGGGACGATACAAGATTATTTACAAGTAAGTAACAATGGTTCTATATCGTTATTTAATTTTTATTCGATCACAAAATTTGACATCGATGATTTTATCAATATGCCAATCTCTATTAGCTATTCTAATTATGCAGTACGTTTTAACGAGGTTTAAGCACCAGTTAACTAAATATAGACATAGCTAAAAAAGTAACATAATGCAATTGTGAAGTCGGGATTCTAACTATTTATATTGCGATTCACTTTGAGTCAGGTTACCATTAATTCGGTTTAAATTAGGCGTTAATCTTAACTTACTGCCTTGTTCTATACTAAACATTTCATTTTTATGGTTACTATTTCTAGTGTACTATTGCCGTAAGACTTTGAAATTAGCGCACCAAGAAGAGGTGAGAATTTTGAGACCAAACTTGGCAGGAAACTTTAGCTACTCAAAGCTGGTAGTAAATGTTTAAAATTTTATTTAAATACTTAACTACTTCATTATCATGTGTATTTCGTGCGAGTCTTGGTTAATTTTAATATTGTTATCTCTTGTGACTCTTCTTTAACGTTTAACGTGTTTTGAGAATGTGATTATGCCCAGAGGTCGAATTGTTGATTTACGTGAAGGTGGTTTTTCGTACAGGGAAATTGCAAATCGTCTTAACCGAAACCAATCCACTATCATGCGGTGTTATCAAGCATAGACTAGAGTACGTCAGAATCGTCGTAGACAAGGAACTAAGGTCGTAGACAAAGACATGAGATCCAGGACCGCCATCTTCGACTTATGGCAATAGTAGACAGATTTTCGAGTACCAGATCAATCGCCGATCAATTTTTAGGTAATGATGGTCGTCATGTAACCCTTTGAACAGTTTACCGTCAAATCAAAAGTGTCGAATTGCAATCGTATCGGCCACATCTTGTTCTACCACTGACGGCTCGACACCGACGTCAACGTTTGGAGGTTAGGATGCGACTCCGCTGGAATCTGGAACAGCATCAAGTATTCTTCAGTGATGAATCTCGATTCTGTTTGGGGATGCATGAAGGCTGTATGAGAGTCAGACAAAGTCGTGGGGAACAGCGCAATGTTCAATCTTCTGTTGAGCGGCATCTGCACCACACTGTGGGAATTATAGTATGGGTTGCTGTAGCCTATGGGAATCTCGATTGTTGTTCATCCGAGGCAACATAAACGCCTGGCCATATGTTAACGAGGTGGTATAATCCCATATTCCTCCATTTCTTCATCGGTCGGAAAACCCACTTTTCCAGCAGGATAATGCCCGTCTCCACATAGCACGACACTCTATAGACGATTTAAAGAGGCCAATATTAATCTCTTACCATGGCCACCCAGATCTCCCGACCTATTGAACACCCAAGGCACATTATAAGCAGAAGACCGAGAGCATCCTCCTTCACAGGAAATCGACCACCTGCTGGATTCGATGCCACAAAGACTGGGAGGATCTGAAGCCAGTAAGGTGGGGAAGGACGAACAAATCATTAAATAAAAATAGTGTTAACGTTTGTTCCTTTCTTGGAAATTTTAATAATTTACTACCTCTGAGTAACTAAACCTTCCTGCCAAGTTTGGTGACAAAATTCCCAGCCCTTCTTGGTGTTTCAATTTTAATGTCACTGAGTATAATTATACATTTTAACTTAACATGAAAAATACATTAGTTTGGCAGTTCACGTATTACTAATCGCGAAGCACAGGCAGAAATTTGTAAGTATTTTTATTTTTTGTCAAGAATTGAATAATGGTAAGGTTTTTCGTGGCGTTTCAAGAGCAAAAATATCACTGTCCAAGACAAAAATCAGCTTTGTATGCATATATTTATGGTTTTATATAGTAGGGGTGGCAGATATCAAGGTAATTTTTGTGTATTGACTATAATTGTCTGAACAACGTATTATCTTGTCTGACATGATTAGAGCTTTTTTTTACTGCCGAAACTCAAAATCTTAACTACTGCTTATCCGAATCATACTAGAACATAAAGTCAAATACGGCAAAACCGATAAAATCCATTACATTCAGTGGTGCACCCAAGGGGGGGGGGTACAAGGGGCTATGGCCCGTTTCTAAAATTAAATCAAAAGTTATTATGGTTAATTTTACCAGCTAATATTTATTGTTTATAGTAACAAAAAATTACACATAGCAATTATAAACATTATCTTCAATAAAATAAACTTCGAACGCTACAAACTTTTAGCATTACTATATTTATTACTGTGAATAGCTATATCGGCAGAAAATCGTAAATAGCTATAAGGGCGGAAAACGTTGTAAGTTACACCCGCGTAATTTAATAGTTTTGAATGAAACTGCGGAATAAAACCACAACGTTAAAGACATTCGGGGTAAAGCTTGGTCGATGCAATTGTGCAAATGCTACCAGAGTGAACTTTGCTAATAATTAATTTATTACATTGGTTAGGTAAAAGCTAAATATTTTTTAAGTTATTAATTAGGTACACTTGGTTAATATTTTGACACTATATAACAAGCCTTCTATGTACGTTTATAGTACCTAATCCATAAAGTAGCTCAAGGGTAAAATTATTTCTCGGTTGCTCTAGGTCGGTATTCCATCTTGCCCCCCCTCACCCATACTTTTTTTCTTGATGTGCAACTGATTACAACGCTGACACTGTAAAATGTGTTGCCAAAACGTAATTACTAGGCAACACATTTTTCGTTTCCGTCAATAAGATGTCTCATTATCGATAATTTTACAAACACTTATGATATTACATATGATAAGCTCATATAGATAATCTAGCGTTGGTCATGTATGCGCAGTTGCAAAGAGATGGCAAGTTACTACAAAGTAGCAAAGAAAAAAGTATTAAACGTAGTTTGTTAAATATTCACCCACATATACCTGTCAAGCAGAAAAAATATTCATTTGGCTTAAATCTGAACTACTTCATTCTGGTTCTTTACAATCATTTAAAAAAAGAGATCTTTGCTTTTTATTCCGAATGGTGTTTACATGTTGTGAAGTTTTATTCATCTTCTCAATAAATAGAAACGAGAAAAACTTAAAAGAGTATCTTGTCACATCTCACACGTAGTACAAGAGAGTAGTTTTTACAGTTCTTTGCCACAAACAATTTATCTTGTATAGAACAAATGTATCTAAACTTCATAACTTTCTTTCAAAATATGTTAGGTATTCTCTATTTTAAATTATATACCATCCTTTTGTATCTTTTTTAGGCAGAAACATCCAATACCTGAACACCAATTCACCTCTCGGAAACTTTTTGATAACTAATCTGTTATCTTAGCTAACTGTCAAATATAATAAACTGTGTGATAATTAGTGTTGTGTTTATGTTTATATTGTTACTTATGTTATCAGGACTCCTGCTGTATTCTTACCCGCTGCATCTTGCAACAACTAATTTCTTATTTGTAATTTTATAGGGTTCTTTAAACAAATATACAATAATGTAATTACTAGAGCCAGTGGCGACTCGTGAGGTCGGGCTTAGAGTGGGCCACATTTTTCAAAAAGCTTGTAGATAACGTGAACGTTTTCAAATATCATTATGTAACTACCAAAATGTTTTCGAGTTAACAAAGAAATTCCGTCGAGTAATGTATATGGCGTGCAAAAACTTTATGTTTTTTCATTTAAATGTTTCCAGTTTGTACATACATCATAACTTCATTAGTTTTATCGGTTTCATCGGAATAAAACAATAAACATGGGAAACAAAACATTTAAATTTGCCATGATTGAATTTACATTATAATAATTTAAAAAATTGTCCGGGTTGCGGTTTAAAAATTTGGGGACCAGCCACCACTGACCAGAGCTACATTGAAGTAACGCCGACGCAATCGCCACATCACTCCTTTTCCAGTGAAACACTTTCATTATCCAAAACATGTAAAGGTTGACGAACTATATTTTGCCGATAAAGTTGTTTCTGATGGCGGTAATGGTTCGAGTTCTAACATGTATCGTTACTAATTGTAGGTAGTGACGGTTTAGTAATAAACGCTGTTTTTACGCAATCGATGCTTACGTTAACTGTTTTGCGAAGTTGAATTTCAAAAATTTTGTTTACTGTACTGATGTACTCTCTGCTCTGGAAATTGAATTACCTGGAGCGGGTTTTAAGTATGATGAATTTTAATTTTTGGCAATTAACACAGTTACACGTCCAAAATACAAGTCTTTGTGCTTCACCAATGATTTTTGTTTCTAGTTTTGTTGTAAATTGAGGAACTAAGTCTAGATAACGAATTGACACCGTGTTGCTTTTTCTGATTTTTGCTTAAACACGTAAATGAGCAAGTTGTGCTCCGTCAATATGACTAATTCTCTTCCTTCGATTAAGAAACAGGGGTACTCAATGGCTTCATAAACGGCAAGCAGCTCTCTATCGTAAGTGCTGTATTTTTATGCACAGCACCTAATTTATTATACTGTTTTGCTGCAATATTGCACCGGTCGCTTTGCAGAAGCATCCTTTGCGTCTAAGATTCTTTTAACATTCTTCAAATGCAAACTCTGCTTCTTCGGACCAAATAATTTCATGTTTGTCGTTCTTTTTACTGTTTTTGAGCTGTTGATGTAAAGGGGTTTGTGCGGCATTCTTTATAAATCGACAGGAAATTAATTAATTAATCATTTTTAAAAATTGCATAGGTATTTTAATTGTTTTCGGTTTTGAAGAGGTAACAATAGTATAGTACAGTGATTTAATTTTATCGCGATACACGAGATAACCGAAGTATTAATTTGTGTACACCTAATTAACATTTTGAAGTATTGACAGAAACTTCGTATTAGCGTAAATTTCGTGCTTTTCAGAACTTTTAGTGCCAATGAATATGTCATCATTTTGAACGCGCTGATCAGACGAGATGGCGAGTATATTATTGGCCGCTCCTAATCTGGAGTGTAGACGCTATTGGAACCGCTCCTATAGAAACAGACGCTTCCTTTCTATTATTTATTGCAGGAGCTATAAAGATCAATGTTTAACGGTTACCCCGTACAGCCATTTAGTTTTGCAGTAAGAGAATATCTGGGGACCAATATCCCAGAATGACCCGAATGTTCGGCAACCCTGGGTTTAGAAGTACTACTCTTAGACATATTCCCATACATTAAAAAGACGGCATAATTTCGGAACTGCTGAAATATGCATATAAGGCATTGTTAAAAAGCTTGAGAACCCTATAAACCAAATGAAAAAAAGTAAAATACCAAAAGCATGGAATAACACTATAACAGGGATTTCCAACACGCGGCCCGCGGCTTTCATTAGCACCTATTTAATAGTACTTACATATATAAATATATATCTGTGCGGATGCGGCCCCCTATTTACTCTATGAATCTAATGGCGGCCCTCGGTCACTCATAAGTTGGAAACCCCTGCACTATAACTACATTGCTACGTAAAAAAGGAGTGTTACACGGCAAGCACTATAGATCATCGACAAACGATTCGTAACATAATAGAAAACAACCCATGAATACAGCATAGAGCTGTACCTAGGGGAGGTGTACAACGCTTCCTAATGAAGTGGTACGGCGATATTAGAAAAATGGCGCCGGGAGAAGATGGATGTGAGTCGCGCATTAAGAAAATGGAAGGAATTGGACGAGGTGTGTGTTGGGATGCGGACGATTAACGCTGATTAAAGAAAAAGAGAAGAGTATGTCATGTCATCAAATGCCTGTACGAGATCAATTTTACTTGTCTAGGGACTGCTTAAAAGTCTGAAAATTCCATGTTTGTTAAATAATCGAATTCAGTTTTAACGATTTTTAATTTTTGTGGTGGTAAACGAAGCATTTGATTTATATTTCCCTTCATTTTCTCGCCTAAATGTATACTCCTTCAGTCTTTATATTTTTCATTTTTTAAAAATATTTTTAATTTTTGTATTTTAAAAGAATTTTCTAAAATCAGGATGATTAAGGTTTGAAACAAAGTTAACTACTAGCGTAATCAGTAGTCATGTAGCGTACTTGCGTTATCATTAATCGTTCTAATGAATCATGTTATAAAAACGACGTTAGTTATTTAACTATAAACTATAACTGTCATAACCTAAATTCTATCAGTTTTGTTTTAATTAATTTTCATTAATTAATATGTTACATTCTTCAATTTAATCAAAAAGTTGAAGTAAATGCAAATTTTTTTTATTGCAGACCTGAAAAATACATCGAAACATCTGAACATGGATTAATCATTTTGTCAGTAACTGAAGCAGATGCTGGACGCTACGATTGTTGGATGGGAGCTTCTCTACTATGTTCGTATAACGTCACTGTGGATTCGCATAGATGCTCGGCACCATCAAAGACAAACGACTATCAAAAGGTATATTCAGACTGGTGCCACGAATTTGAGAAATATAAATCTGCAATGAGAACATGGGAACGCAAACAAGCAGTAAGTTAAAAGCAGTTTTCAATGTGTAATAAATTAATTCGATAATTTTTTAGCAATGCCTTGCAAGACAAAATGACAGCGACCAGAACAACCATCCAAATGAAATATTGCGACCCTTATTATGATAGCTTGTGGAACACGGCCCCTTGGCCCTTACACCCTTAGGAATTCCTTTATATTGGACTGTCGTATTTTTTGCATAAATTATTAAAAATTAAGTGACGAATTTTCATTTAGTTATAGCATTTTCAATCAATCACTTCAAAGTGCCCTCGTTTTGGTAGTGAAGGTAATCAAATTAGTGCAACAAAAAAGAATTAAACGAAAAATTGTGCCATCGTACATCTTTAATAGATGGTTTTACAATTGGTGATGAACCATTTATGTATTTGTATTAATTTTTGTAGTGTTGTTAGTTTTTTATTTCGGTTTACGTAGTATTATTAACCTAAAGTTTTACTGTACCTACATTTTATTTCTTAGCTGTCTTTTTTTGGTTAAAAGCGCACGAATATTTATTAAAAACCTTGTAGGTCTGTGATATATGTGTATCGTAATATGCAAGAAACGCATATTTTATTATTTTACAATTAAACTGTATATATGCAAAGCAGCTAACCAATAAGAAACGACAAGAATATGGACCAAAAGTGATTGAATTCCTGTTGTAACACCGAAAAATGTATACTGTAAAGTTCAAGCATATATTTAAAGCAATACTTTCGCTTGTGATGGTCCCTTATTAATAATCGAATAATATAATACAAATTCCTACGTATGCCAATACTCTCCGTTACATTGTTACATATTTTAGTGCAAAAAATAGATACTGTTTCAGTTTCTGGACTACATAAACTTTGTAAATTTGTACCTACTTTGTATATAAGGTGCTTTAAATGCTGTTACCTAATCTAGGAAGATGTAGTATATAAACACTTTAATTTTAAGAAGTTAGTGATTTTTTTAATTTAATCTTTATTTCAACGGTAACATAGAAATGATCATCATTATAACGATAGGTTATGCCAAGAATATTTTGATGTTACCGTCAAACATATTTTTGCAAATTTACAAAGTATTTTAAAGCGCCTTGCTACGTTTTTCCTTTGTATTCTAGACAATCACAAATAATTCTACTACATTTTAGTAATTTCTTTTTGGAAAATTTATTACTTTTCTTATTTTAAGTACATAATTGTATATAAGAAAAGAAAATGAGAACTCTGACGTTATTTGAAACATTGTGTAACGTTAGTATCATTAAGAATTTATTATTAATACTGAATTTTAACAAATACCATTTGCATATAATTACTTGCAATATCAAAGGATGTATACAAAGTTACATAATTCTGTTACTATTAATTTTTTTAACAATTCGATAGGTTCATACATTTTTAAAAAAAACCATAAAATTAGCATCATACTGTTTTATTCATATTTTTGTTCGTGTAAAAATTGCGTTGCTTAGTCGCAAATAATGTAAATATTTCAACTACTGAATAACCGATCTTTGTAATTTTTATTATTATTCGAATTAAGTAATTGGGTACATCCGCTTCTGTGAAGCGATTTAGCAAATTGGCTTAGCTTATGGACTGTTTTAATTTAATATTAGTTTTTAATTATTTTTTTATACTTTATAATTATATAATAATAGAACTGTTCACATTTTGTATGTACATAGATTATTAATATTATAATAATGGTTACACACAGACAGACTTAATTAAGAAATAAATTATAGATGCTCTCTCCAATCTATCTATTGCTAATAAAGCATAAAATAATTTTTGTTTATCTATATATATAAAAATGTTATGTTGGTTTGTGTACGCTTCAAAAACTCAAAAAGTTCTGCACCGATTGAGTTGAAATTTTAACATGATATAAAATCCGCATCAAGGATTGTTTTTATCTATTTTTTGCATCAGTCACATATCTGCGACCGCGAGAAAACAGTTTTTTTAACGATCAGGGGTGTACCAGTGACCGCGCCATCTGCCATAAGCGAGGAAAACACTCGCTGACAACCGCAATAGTAATGACGCAATCACATGAGAAACAATTTCGTTCCCAATTACATTGTTTATTTACAAAAAAATTTGCATCTGATTCTGATTATTATACAATCTGAATTAAATATTCACTTAAATCAAGAATTTTTGGTGTGATAGTGTTGTGATCGAACTGCGCCTTTCACCAAATCGTAAGTAGAGGTTTTATTTTATATCAAAAATGGACAGTAAAAATATTATTAACTGACAGGCAAAATAAAAGGACTTATTATAATTCAAGTGAATTTCTAACAGAAGTGAGTGATTATATCTTTTTTATTACATCTAACACGTGGACGTAATTATATTATTTATTTTGGATTAACCTCACTTTTAATGCATATAAATATAATTACATTAAATGTCAACCATTCAATCACAATGTGCCACTGCAAAGCGTGGCAGGGTACAGCTAGTTAACTATATTATTAATGATAAATGAGTCTAGAGCAGTTGTCCGCCTAGAGATGAAGTACAAAAGATGGCGCTTCTATTTTTCTCATTTTTTTATAATCGTTTATGGATGACACGCATGACGCGATTGTATTTTATAAACCCTTAAGGGCTAACGCGCAGGACACGATAGCTTTTTATCAACCCTTAAAATTGACAAAATGAACTCTGTTTATTCTGATAGCGGTAGGTTCCTTTTATGGTATGGTACCCTACATTTTCGCTTGTTCATGCCAGACAAATGATAATTACTGCAGTGCTAGCGCGTACGTACTATAAGTTGGAATCATTGGAATGCAGTTACTGTACTTATTACGATCTGTGAAAATAGACAACGCAGAGGCGTGCGGTTAGCTTAGAGACAAGAGATACAGCAAGTGACTTAATCATCTCAGGCCCTTGTAATAATACAAAAAAACTTAAGTCTACATAGTCTTTGCTTCGTAGTTTTGTAAGTTGTGATATTGTTGACCAATATCATCAAACGAATTCAAAAGTATATGTCGTAGCTATGCGATTCAAGTGGGATGCTAAACAATAAAAAGTATTACAAGACCAATCGGAAAGCGACAAAATACTGCTTTAAATACATTTAATCATATCAACTAACTTTCCTTTAAAAAACACGATAAAACCATTCAATGCAACAGTAATTAATTGTCAACATCTATGTTAATTTATATGAGCATTTAAATTTTATTGTAGATTTGTATGGGTGATTACAACTGATTAGATCGTGCCCATTTTAAAAAGGATGGTGACTTCTAAAGCCGTATTGAACCAAAACCCAGTGTGGTAATCATCAAGCAAATAATTTATGTGTTCAAAAATAAAAGTGTATTATTTAACAAAAACTTTATTAATGTTTCTAAATAGTAATTAATTACTTACAGATAAATGTTACGTTTTGGACGATTTCGTTAAAAAATAACTATAGTATTTGAACCAGCTATAAATGACACCAACCGAACAATAAACTGATGTCAATAATAACGGTAAATACGGCAAAGTTTTAATTAAAGCAAAGTGAATAAAATTTTCATAAATAAATAACGGCGCTAAGCCAACAATATAAAGACTTTCTAAAGTACTAAGTAACGGTAACCTACATTTTTGAGAATGTAAATTATACAAATTTGATAAACTATAAAATGCATACGATTGGTAAAGAATTAACAAAATGAGCTTAATTAATAGTAGAGAAGAGGGAAATAGTAAGGGAAATAATGAATAATGTCCCACAGTTGATAAAAGCAAAAAAATACTTGCGTCCTTAGAATCAACTATGCTCATAATGCTGTAAAAAACACAGTTAATAATTAAACCAAAAAGTAAAACTAGTAACACAATTAAAAAATGGATATATTGTAAATACTTACCTCAAAGGTATAATCACCATTAATATTGCTTTTTCATGAACATGCCATCCGAATAAAAACGAAGTAAGACCGCATAAAACAAGGCATCGAACAAATTGCTTAGAATTTGGTCCAGACATCCATAGTTTAGTTAAGGCAGGCAGCATAAACAATATAGATAATACCATTGTAGTTAAGGGCGTTATGGACGGTAAAACACTATGAGTAAATTCTTGAACTAATCCACCTGTCATAGATGCTACTTCATTTTTCAAGTTAAAACCCAGTTTCGTTGCTATTAAATAAAAAATATTACACTTATTGACACACACATCAACAAATATCAAGGAAGTTAATCCGATCATTGGTTTATCTCAACTACTCAATACACACTGGATTGCTAACTCGAATGTTATTATTTGTCAGTTTGAATTTCATTATATTAGCAACATATAATAATAACTACCATCTTGTGGGTATCTTACAAACTAGTACTAAAAAAAGTATTTTTTTTCCAACCGTTACAAAACTATGACATTTTTCTACTGTCAGTAGTCTCTAAAGTTGACGTTTTCCTTACTGAGAGAAAAAAAATTGTATCTTAGCAACAGAAGTATTCACTTTTAATCCTAGAAGCTAAAGTTGTTACTTTTAATCCTAGTATTAAAAGTAATTATTTAAATTAAAACTTGGTACTTTTAATTTGAGAAATTTATTTAACAATATTTACAATTACTGTTTATCCACATTGATATTAAATACACAGTTTGAACATGTATTAAAACTAAATAAACCACTGGAACTGCCAGTACCCTTATTCTTGGACCAACTCTTAAAGCTGTCTAATTCATTTCATTAATACTATTTTCAGACGTTGTGAAATCAGAAATGACAACTGTGCTAGGTTTATTATTACCACTATCAACTTTCAGTATTCTTTTAGCAATATTTTCTTTATTATAATAAATTCAAAGCACAAATTAATATTTAAATTAGTGATTTCGGTTAGAGAAAAAATAGTATGTTTCATTCGGATTGAAAGTGTTTTTTTTGTCTCGCAGTTTTGCATCTGCTCGGCTACGCTTCGCTTCGCCTAGCAAATACAAAATTTGCTTGACAAAAAAAATGCCACTTTTAATCCAAATAAAACAATATACTATATTTCATATACTACACAATTTTTGCTAATAGTAGTTCATGAGATACTTTTAAAATGGTATATATGTCGTTGTAAGGTCGAGTAACATAACAAGATTTTATCTACCCTGCAAATGGCCGATTTTGGGTTGACTGGTAATTCGTTAGTTAGCTATACAGTATATTATAGGGGATCTAGGGATAAACATTCTTGAAACATTACAAAACTATCAAATTAGGTATAATGCATGGAGACTTAGTTTGATTTTCAAATAAACCATGGTAATTAGAAATTCTTATAAACAAGTTGTATACACGTCTTTTTACGAGTGAAAACCAACAAATATGGTACTCATTATTTGAAAATTTGCAAAGCCGTTGTGTTGAAGTAGTATTTAAGCACTGTTTCTAAGCAGCGATCTGATGAATGGTCTACGTCTGACGTCAGCGCATGAAGATTTACACGATCGGGTCGACTTACATTGTAGAATCGGAATCAAGGATTCCTCGACATTTACTATCCTTGGATATAATGTACTACAGTCAAGACTGGGTATAAGCATATAGGTACTTAGAGCTCCCTAACCCAGGCGCCGCTCCAGCAGTCTGTTTCGGTGGGGGCTCCATCAGTATAAAGCGAGAGGGGGGGGTGCTCATCACATTTTTAAATAATAATGTATTGAATATGGCGTTAATATAATCGTTATGCACCAACCTTTTACTTGCAAGCGATAAAGCATCATAAATTATAAAACTATTAAAAAAAGCGTAAGTATTAAATACAAAGTGAGAAAAACTTCAGTATTATTTTCATCGTCGGGAGGGGCCATAGCCCCCTCGGCCCCCCCTCTGAAGCCGCGCCTGCCATAACCACGCACGACCTTAATTTTTGAAGTGAAACTTCTTTAGCGATGGTTAATCTGAATTTTTTGTAAGTTGTACCGTAACGAAAAAATGGGCAGCGCAGTTGCACCGTAATGAAAAAAGGAACAGCACAGTCGCACCGTAACGAAAAGGTGGCAGCACAATTTCAGCACACTATACAGTCCTGCAACAGTGCGTCGGGCTTTCCTAGCGCCTTTCCCGTGAGAGACAGAAAGATATGAATCGTACAAAATGTTGTTGGTTCAAAAATCTTTATGTCGTAAAATTATTTTCAAACATACAGGTTGTCTCAATTTTGCGGTATAACAAAAAATTTTTTTTTTTCAAATGGGACACCGTGTGTATTTTTTTATTTTTAAATTTTTTTAATAATTCCTAATAAAATGTCTATACCATTCCCTATACCTAAACTTAATAGTTTTCGAGTTATTAATTTTTTCCGTAAACATTTGACAGTTGTGTCTTCAACAAAAAATAGCATATAACTTCTTTGTTTTTAGCTCTATTAGTATGCGGTTTGGATTGTTAGAATCTTTAAACATTGTTCTAATGGTTTCGTATCAAACTTTTTAATTTTTAATAGAACACTATGTATGTTTTTTCAAAATCAAATTTATTTTTAAATTACCTTTTGATTGGTATAACCATTCCCTATACCTGAAATTAATAATTGCAGAGATATTTAACACATTTACATAAATACACAAAATTTTGTATAAAAGTAAACATTTCACTGCATTTGACAACTTTTGATTTAATAAGCTATGGCAATAGTATTCATAATCAAAATATTTTATTTATTAATGAGTTTTGTTGATGTGCAATGATTTATAATTTCTTTAAAAGAATTACGTTTCAACGCCATAAAGCTTTAATTTTTTTTACTTGAATGGAAGAAAACCTCCACAAAAAATTAATTTCGTTTGTTGATTGATGCATTAATTTTTTTGATAACATAAATTATTGTTGGAACAGCCTATTTCTTCAAAATTTTTCTGTGAGACAGAAAAAAGTAATTTTTTATTCTATTTATGTTAATCAATTTTATTTAAAAAACCTAATACATTTTGTAATTCTTGTTGATAACTCGTGTGTGAAATGGTGGAATAAAGCTAGTGTTAGGGTTCATCTTGTCAGCCCTTTTACAGCATTTAATAAATTCATTTTTAATTGTAGAAGTCACTAAATTGGTACCTTTTGGAAACCTGTGATGTATAATCTTGAGGTTTTTGCTTTTGGTTGCAATGAAGTTATTATGCAACCAAACAGAGAACCTTGTTCCGGTCATTATAAAATTAGACCTCAATATCTAATAGAATTTAAATAAGTTTAATTTTCAAATTAAACCAGGATAATTAGAAATTTTTATAAACAACTTGTAGGCACGTGTTATATTACGCGTCAAATACAAACAAATTTGATAATTGTTATAAAAAATTCGTGAAACTGTCGTATGTTGCGTATGCAAAGAGTGTATTTAAGCCGACGCGTGGTCTACGGCTGACGTCACTCATCAAGATTTACTGGAGTGGGGTGGCTTACATTGCGAGAATACGAATCGAGCAATCCTGTACATTTACTATCCTTGGGCCCAGGTAGAATTTGAGGTTTGTTTTTTTGTTATGTGCCTACTAGTATTAACTTTTCGTCGGTAAACAAGTCATTACAGAGAGCGATAAAAGTGAAATAGTTATCTGCCGTACCGATGCGTCCAGATCTATCAATCATTTCGAATAAAAGTTTGGGCACATCCGCAAAGTCATTACGCATTTAGTAAGATTTGGTTGCTTCCCAGAATTTGCAAACTTTTTGTTTAGTAATATATTATCAGCCCCAGTAAAATTTACGCAAAACAACTTTAGACAAATTGTTTAAGTATAAATTTTATTGGTGTTAAATTGTATACTTTAGATCGTTCAATTCTTGTTTCCATATCAAGTTTAATCGCTTGTACCAGTAAATAGATTCGTCTTCCAGACATTACGAAGGGAAAGTAATCCGTGTTTAGATATTGAGCTTTCTTGATACGAGTCATATGCACCAGTCTTATAAAAACAAACAAAATACATGAATAGGCAATCTCTTGGCAGTTTATAAAAAGATCGTGTTTTGTTTAATTTTTGATTCATTTAAGTTAAAATTTCTATAATGAGTTCAAGCGGAAACAATCAATAAATGCAAAGAAGCATTTTCGTTTTATTCCACTGCTGCATATGAATTTTTGTTGGAGTAATCCATCGAGCCAAACCTTGTATTGGTTCATCTGTGATGGTTGAAACTATCTGTTTATTACCAGATTTCTCGGTATCAGTAACTACTTTAAATTTCGACATCATGCAGTCTGTTCCCACTCCAATCCGCAACGGTTATTTATGAGGCATTCGTGAAAGTTATTGTCTCAAAGCTTAAAAAAGTAAAATGTAGTGGAACTGAAAATATTGAATTTATTTATTCGTGTGAGCCTCACATTTATAAACTCACGGAAGAAGTGAAACTTCCTTGCTAATTAATTTCTTTTATTTTTATTTATTGATGAAAAGATGGGACCATGAACTGAACCCTGTTTTATTGTATATTAATGATGTTTTATATTCTATATAAAATTCATTTATACCACTCCATTTTTTAAAGAATTTTTACTCACCAATTAAATTAATTGAAAATTTAAAAAAATATTACGCTTCATAACACGTGGATAGTCACAACAAAATTGAAGGTTAGAACAGATATCAATATAAACGTCCGAAATGTAAATATAAAATTA
Source organism: Aquatica leii (assembly GCA_035610365.1). NCBI lineage: Eukaryota > Metazoa > Arthropoda > Insecta > Coleoptera > Lampyridae > Aquatica > Aquatica leii. The sequence goes on along the minus strand of CM069433.1, from coordinate 82,358,278 downwards.
TAGTTTGCTGCGACTGTGCTGTCCTCCTTTTAGTTACGGTGCGCAACTTACCAAAATTTCAAATTTACCCTCACTAAAGAAGTTTCATTTCAAAAATACATTGATTTTCATTTGTAAACATGGATTTTGTTGTGCACTACAAACGATATGAAAAAATACAGCGTACCATATAAATAATAAAAAAATTTAACAAAAGTTAGCTTAAATTACTTAATTATTTTCTTTTTATTGCGTTCAATTAGCAAAAGAAACTAAGAGATTAGCGCTTGTCGCATATGAAATCAGACGCTTGCAACTTTAACAAAAAAATATTTAAGCTAGTTCCTTACCCGATACTATTTAAAATATGATCTTACCTAATAGCACAATGGCCTTATCTGCAACGTTATAAATTGCCCATACATTAGGAGCCCAATAAGCGTGACATAAACCTCTCTTAAATGGAAACAATCGAGACAAAACCTAAAAAACAGCGTATAATTCTAATTACCACACACGGTATATTTACCTGCTTAATTTGGTTCGAAAAAGGTAAGTATGTTACTAAAAAAGCTGATATAACAGTTACTCCCAAGAAAAATATGTTTTTCAAAGAAATACTATTAAGTACATCTTTAAATTTTAAAGATACCTTCTTGGTAGAAACACAATAATTACGCAATAAGTAAACCATATAAGCTGGAGCAATGTATAGATATATGTGCTTGAAATTTAATAAAACTAGAAACCAAAGTGCTGCGTTCAAGTAATTTATCTGCAAGCCCAAAATTGTACTTCGCGACAGCAAGTATTTTTAAGTTATTACCTGAAACATGTTCGCACATGATAGTAGTAAGAATCCATACATCATTCCATTGTATTGGAAATGAATATGATCAACAAATAACAATCCTATATTGGTGAGTAACAGTATAGGTAGAACAACTTGACTCCGCCAACCTTTTTTAAAAACTAATGAACACCTTAAAATTAAAACAATGTCAAAAAAATACTTGATCTATAATTTTGTCCATAATGATAAATTATGTATGATACAGAATCTTTCTGAATGAGAGACGTTTTCGCTCACATGTAACGCTCGGCTGTGCAACCTCGCGTCGCATTAACGTTCGTTATCCCATGATTTTTTTTGGACGCGTGTTATCTAAATTACTGATTTAAAAAAACGTTTATTTTCTCGTTATACTTTATGGTATTACTTTATACTTAATTTTTAGCAGTGTAATACTGCTAATAATCAAAGCATACATTAGAATATGCAGAATAATGTTAATTATACAAAAATGTTTTAGCCGATTTTTCCAAATAATGAACATTATTATATATTAAAATGTAAGCGTAATAATTCTGAGTGAATTATTTTGTTCTTGAAAGTTTTACGCCTACAGTGTGATTTGAGTACTATTATTGTAAGATTACCTGCTACTTGCTACAGTCGATCATTAGATTTCTTTTCAGTAGAGTTAATGTAACCAGTTCAGACCAGATTGGTCTTCTACCTAACTGTATTTCGCTAAGAAGTTAAATGAAATAACATAAAATTAAGGGCAACAAAAAATGTAAAAATCCTCTTAGATAAAGGAATTGTTTTTTTTGGTGAAAATGCTGTCATTTTTTTTCCTAATAAGACTCGAATACATACTTATACTTTAGCTGTTTTGATAAAAGTACAAAATTTGTAGTATACGTAATTCTGACGCCAATAAAACGTTAGTGTGCTGCCTGGGACAGTAATATCATTCCTAAAAAACATAAATAACGCTCGTCAAGAATGTCAGATGAAAGAACACCATATCATTAGGATCAGATAATTTAGAAAAAAATATCATAGAAAAGTTGTCGAAAATATACGACTCGCGCCTACACCGATTATCACTATTAGATGGGAAATTTGAATACTGCAATTTATTATGCAAAAAAATTATCGGGAAAGTTGTGGATAAATTGGACTCTGTAGAACCACACATCATAAACAATCAAACCATTTTACAAAAGAGTGGAATTAAAGATTTCATATATTTATCTAAGAAAATTTGTAATGTACCTATAGCAGTTGCAATAACGAAAAGACTTCCTTCAAAACAAAGTATTTTAATAACAATGCACGCCGCTTCTTGGAATCACAGATGTTATCAGTTGGATAATATTATCCCTTTATTAAAGGACGAGCCCGACGTATGCTACTACATAGAAAAAACATCGTTTATAGTAATCATAATTCCGATTTATGTTATCAATTTTCTTTTCAGGTTTGTTTCTATACATGAACAATAACTTATTTTGCATACATTTTTAAGAATTTTTACAATACGCTTGTTTAGAGTGAAAAATTTAATCATTGTACGCTAAAAATACTTGTATTGCATATTAAGCTTTATTTTTGCAGTGTTATTCATTTATTCAAGTACTTTGACTGATATACGTAACATTACCTCATTTCCACGTGACGGCACAACACGAAGTGGGAAAAGTAACATGGCTGCTCTGAAGTAAAACGTTGTAAAAATTAGTACATCATCTATATAGTATTTCAAAATATTTGATCCATTGTATGTGTGTAATTATTTAGTGTGCAGCTACTTTAAGTTATATTTACTTAAAACAGCAAGTAAGTAGACGTGCATATGAACAAATAGTAAACTTTATTTAAATTTTGTAGTGTCTCATGTTTGTGCAGTTGTTGGTTGTACCAAGAATGGTAAACGGGAAAGAAATATTTCTTCATTCCATAAAAAAAGAGAAAGTAAACTTTTGTGTTCAAGATAATTATTCATATTTATACACTGTAATTAACAATCACTATCATAACGAATTCTGACCACAAACAAAAGTAAACACAGTGGTTTTACTCCAGAACAAATGATTGTAAGTTATCTTAATGACGTTGCTGGAAATAATCCATTAACTTGGAAACAATGTGCAGTTCTTCCCAATCAACAAGGAAACATTTTTTAAATGTTTTGTTAACCTTTTGAAAATATATATTTACATGTTTAAAAACATTGCAAAAACGTCTTAATGGCCAAATTTACCTTGCAAGGGCAAAAAGTTTTATTTTAAAACGTTGCAGCGTTTCTAAAACATGAAAAAAATGTTTCCTTGCTGATTGGGTTAGAATAACAGCTTAACATAACTACGTCTTATGTGATAAATTTATTTTGTATTTATTTTAATTTTAATGTCAGCAAATTACCGAGAAGAAATGTGTGTAGTTTTTAGAACAGTGGATGAAGCATTATAACATTATTTCTTTTTATTAACGGTGTCAACAAACTATTTAATGCAACAGGTCCGTCCCAACTAGGGTTACGGCAAGTTTGCTTTTAACTTTTCATGTCAAATTTAAAAAAACGTGTGTCAGCTCCGACGCACGACTTAAGAACGAAATTAAAGAATATTTTAAAATAATAAAAGCATGTATAAATATTTATTCATATTATTTATATTATTTCAATGAAATATATAACATAAATTATTTGACAATAATTTTTAATATTTTTATATAAATAATTCTTAGGAAGATTCGTTTGTTCTAACATGAACATCATTTCGAGCTGTATTAAGTTCATGAATAGTATCAACATCATTATTAAATACTGTGACAATAGGTATATGGTAACTAAAATACGATATGTGTACGTCGGCAGTTACATTGGTTATGAATCGTGAAAACATCGCATAAATAATTGTACCATATCAAGTCGTCTCGAGTAATCTACCAGAAATATCTAGTAATATACCAGAAATAAAGTCTAAATTAAGTTCGTTTTTTAAGAATTGTACTATGCACAAACTTTCATCGTTATCAAAACCAATATTGAAATCTTCGTCAACTATGAGTGGAAATTCATGGTTTCTTCAACAGTTTTGATCCCCCTTCTGTATATATTAACAATGCCTCGTGGAGAAAATCTATTATGTCTGTAACGTTCTGATTGACTGATATATAAACAGTGACCATAACAATTTCTATACCATTAGGCAAAGTGCATTTCGCAGCGCACATGTCCCCCACATATTGTTAACTTCAATCACATAATAATTTCGTTTATTGTGTAGAAATATACGTATGTAAATATATAATCGAAACTTTAAATTCAAAACTAAAATTAACGTTTAGGTTGCTAGGCAAAGGAATTTGACGTTTCAGTTGCTTAGGGAAAGGAACGTAACCCTCATTTTTAGATAACGCGTAACGCTAGTTAATGATTGATTTTATTTCTCATAAAATTTACCTACCGCGGGCTATATATGAAAATTGATTCTTTAGGAGTAAACTCCAAAAAGAGGGTATATGAAAGCACCTTTTAGAATAACTAGGCAACGGAATTTGACGTTTATGTTGCTTGTTAAAGGAACGTAACGTTTCATTGTTAGCTAACGCGTAACGCTCGAGATTTTACTCATAGAATTTCCGTATCGCGGGCTATATATGAAAATGGATTCTTAAGGAGTAAACTCAAACAATTAAGTTTAAAACACAAAGCTTAAATTAAGTTTGAAGCAAACTTGAAACAAGCTTATGCTGTTGACTGGAAAGTTTGAAACAAGCTTGTAAAATAAGCTTATTGTGTGGTAACTAGGATGCTTCACTCAAGCTTCAATCAATCTTACACGCTTGCCAAGGTAAGCTTGCCAAATAAGCTTGATTTAAGCTTCCTGTTAGTACATTTTGACAAAGCGCAATACACACAGCGCATTAACTGGTTGATAAAAATTTCATTTGCAGCTACACATTTGTACTTTATTTTCGTTATGAATGCCTTTATTTGTTGATAAATAAATAGTGTTTGTGTTTCGTTAGAGCAATATATTGTGTGTTGTGTTGTTTAAAATTCGGTATAAAATTAAAAATAGTGTGTTATAGATAGTGTGACTTTAGATGACAATATTAGGGTAAGGTGGGGTAGAATCGGACATGGGGCACCTCCGGACAATTCAAATTTACCGCCTTGCAGTGTTATCACACTGTCGTATTGACAGTACAATATACTTCTATAGTAGTAAATCTATGATACGTAAATTTTGACCGCCATCAATTACTTCCGAAACATTTATTTGAGAAAATTGAAAAACAGTACTGCTTTTATTAATTTTTTTAGAGTTATTGTAAGCTTTATCAGCTTAAAAAGAACAGTGAGGTAAGTTTTATCCTATTTACCGTAGATATTAATATGTTGTGCTATATGTAACCTCATCAAAAAAAAAATGTGAATCGCGCGGGAATTTTTATTCATTTTCTTGTTTTTTTGTAAATGGGGCACATTCGGACAAATCGAGTGGGGCAGTTTCGGACTGTCCGAATCTGCACCTCTTCACAAATAAAGTCATAGGTACCTACACTGCTAAAAGAAAACATCAAGAAAACATATTTTGATTGATTTTACTTTTTAGGATGGTGCGTAACTACATCAAAAAGAGAAATCGCCCTGATATTCCAAAAGATGATTTTAAAAAAATCTATTAAAGCTGTGCTCAATCGCCAAATGTCGATTCGCATGGCTGCAATATCCCAAAATCAACTCTTTATGACCGTCTTAAGAAACTCAAAAGTAAGAATTTAATTGACTCGGGAAATGAAAGCAGTAGTTCAGATGAGGATGCGTCTCCTTTATCAAAATATGCTACGCGTCAAATATTCTCTCCAGGAGAAGAAAAGCAGTTGGAAATTTACTTATAGCAATCTTCCAAAATATTTTATGGGTTGACCTACAAGTCTACGCGGCAGTTGGCATATGAATATGCAAGTATGTTATGTAAAAAAATTCCAGACACATAGAACGAAAATAGCTGGGGTAGAATGGATGAGATCATTCATGAGTCGTCATCAGAGACTTTCCTATCGGAAAGCAGAAAATACCAGCATTGCACGAGCAGCGGCTTTCAACAAAGCCAATGTTACTTCGTTTTTTAAGAATTGTGCAGAAGTTCAACAAAAATACAATTTTTCTCCTAATCGTATTTGGAATACTGACGAAACTGGTGTGACAACCGTTCTTCAGGCTCCAAAAGTTATTGCCGAAACAAGGACAAAAGGAGTGGGCCAGTGCGTTTCAGCTAAAAGGGGCGTATTAGTTACAAGGTGCGGCTTCATTTCTGCTGTGGGAAATACAATTCCTCCGGGATATGTATTCCCTCGTGTACGTATGAAGGAGCAGTTTATGTATGGTTCCGTACCTAGGGCAATAGGCTTTGCCGAGAAGTCAGGGTGGATGTCTTCAAAAAATTTTCTTCAGTTATTGGAGCATATTCAAAAACATACTGGTTGTATCCAAACAAATCCAACTATTTTGTTGCTTGATAACCATAAAACACACACTTCACTTGAGGCGATAAACTATTGTCGTGAAAATGGCATAGTTCTACTATCATTTCCACCCCATTGCACCCACAAGATGCAACCCCTAGATAGGTGCATTTATGACCCATTTAAGACCAGATGTAAGGCTGCCTTTAATGACTTCATGATTTCAAATCCTGGAAAACCAATTGGAATTTATGACATCGCCAAACTCACTGCAGATCCGTATCTGCAAAGCTTTACACCAAAAAACATTATCAGCAACTTCTCCAGTACCGGCTTGTGGCCTATTAATTCTATGATTTTTAATGATGACGATTTCATGGGGTCATTCGTCACAGATGGGGCAGATCCCGAAGTTCAAATGAAACAGTGTGAATTGCCATCAACTTCTATTACATATAACAATTCGTTTATTCCGTCCATCAGCATGAGCACTAGCAATGTGGCCGATTCCGAAACTGATGAAGTGACTATGACGATAAGAATGTTGTTAAATGACATAGTAAATCGCGTTACAAAACCAAAATCTAAAATATCCGTCCACATCGTCAGACCATTACCAAAGGCAGGCCCGAGGAAAACAAATGGAAAGTCTTGACTAGGTAAATCCAGAATTTATACGAGTACACCGGAAACGGAAAGAATTCAAGAATTGGAAACTATGAGAAAACAAAAGTTGGAAAGAAAAAACACTAAGAGGAATATATTACAAAGTGGAGGTGAAGCAAACAAAAAAGATACAAAAGTTAGGGAGAAGGGCAAAGGGAAGGCACCAAAGAAAAAGTTGAAGAAAATAGAAAGTGACTCCTCAGATTCTGATGTGGATTTGCCACAGAATATTGTTCATGAGACAACATTTTTTGACGATCTATCCGATTCCCTGGATGAGTTTCAAGACAATGATGTGCCCATGTTATTGGATGACAACGTAATCAATTGTAATGATTATTTGCTTGTCAAATTTCCGACCAACAAAAGGGCATTACATTACATTGGCAGAGTGGAATCTTGCAATAATGATGGCTCTTATACAGTAAATTTTTTACGAAAGTATAAAAGTGGTTTTCGCTTTCCAGACTTGCAAGATATTTCGACTGTTTCCAGAGAAGACATCGTTTCAAAAATACCTAACCCTGTGGAAGCACCAGGAACTTCTAGGATGTGCTTGCTCATTAAATTTTATTCCAATTTTGACGTTTATAATGTTCAATAAACTATTTCTATTATGTATGTCTTTTATTCTCTTAAAAATGAATAAATTCTGAATTTTATTAGACTTTTCCGAATGTAACCCACTACTTGTCCAAATGTGCCCCACTATGGGGCAGATTCGGACAAATGCATCTTTTAGAGAAAAATATAACTAAAGGACTGACTGACAGACCATCAACCACTGGAATTGACAATGGAAGGAAGGGAAAGAGAAGAGAGAGAGGAAGAGGAGAAGTACATAACTAAAAAAGGTGGACAGAAGAGAGTATAAAAAGATATAAAGAGAGAATGGGGAAAACGGTATGGATAGGGAAGGAATTACAAGAAAGTGTAGAGGAAATGAGAGAGATGATGGAGAAAGCAACAGAGAGAGTGAGATTTAGAAGATGGAAGGGGGAGAAAACTGGATGGAAGAAATGATGGGATAAGGAATGCAAGGAAGCAAAGAAAAATGCAAGAAGAGCATTAAGACAGTGGAAAAAAGGGAAGAAAGAAAACGAAGAATACAAAGAAGCAGTAAAAATATACAAAAAAACATGCGACAGAAAGAAGGAGGAAAACAAAAAGAAACAAGAGGAGCAGATTAAAGGAATAAAAACGGAAGAAGATGTATGGAAGTACCTAAAGAAGCAGAGGAAAAAAAACAAGACGACAAAGGGAATAAAAATGAAAGAATGGGAGACATATTTTCGGAACCTGATGGGAGGGGAAGAACAAAAGCAGGAAAAAGAAAAAAGGAAAGACGCGGTAGTAAGTCAAGAAGAAGGAGATAGGGATAGAATAAGGGAGGAAGAAGTAATAGAGGCGATAAAGAATATAAAAAAAGGAAAGGCGACAGGAGAAGACGGGACACAAGGAGAAGAGTGGATATACGGGGGAGAAAATGTAGCAAATGACGGAAATAATCAACAAAATATGGAAAGGGGAAGGATTCCCAGAGAGATGGAGAGAGGATAATATGCCCAATACATAAAAAGGCGAAAAAAATAAAGTCGAGAATTATAGAGGGGTAACATTATTGAGCTCGGCATACAAATTGTACGCGACAATACTGCAAGAAAGATTACAGAAGGAAATAGAGGAAAAAAGTTTGGTACCAGACGGATAAGCGGGATTCAGAAAAGGAAGAAGGGCGATAGACAACATATATATAATGAAACACTTAGCAAATAAAGAACTAGAAAAAAAAGAGGGAAAATGGTAGCACTATTCGTAGACCTAAAAGCTGCTTTTGACAAAGTGAATAGAGAAAAGCTGTGGGAATATATGAAAAGAAAAAAAATCAATGACAGATTAATACAAAGAATAGAGGAAATATACGAAGAAACGAGAAGCAGGGTTAAAGTGAATGGGGAAGAGAGTGAGAAATTCATAACAAAGAGAGGGTTGAGGCAGGGATGTCCACTGAGCCCAAGCCTGTTCTCGTTATATACGGGGGATCTGGAAGAGACAATGAGAGGACAACAGACAGGAGGGATAGTGGTAGGGAAAGCTAAGGTATGGTCGTTGGCGTATGCGGATGACATAGTGCTGGTGGCTAAGGAGGAAAAGGAAATGAAAGAGATGATGAAGACGCTAGAGAAATATATGAAAAAAAAAGAAATGGAAGTAAACACGGAGAAAACAAAGATAATGATATTTAGAAAAGGAGGGGGGAAAAGAAAAAGAGAGGAGTGGAGATGGAGTGATGAGAAAGTGCAACAAGTGAAGGAATTTACATACCTGGGCTACACGATGAAACATGATAATAAAGAGGGAGAACACATAAAGGAAAGGGTGAAGAAAGGAAACAGGCTAATAGGACAAGTCTGGGGTGTGGGGGAAAGAGTATTCAAGATGGATATAAAAAAAAAGAAAATTGCTGTTCGAAAAATTAATAAAGGGGGTGGTAATGTATGGAGCGGAAATATGGGGCTGGAAGGAGTGGAGGGAGGTAGAGGGGCTACAGGAAAAATATTGGAGATGGGTGTTAGGATTGGACAGGGATACACCGGCGTATATTGTGAGAGAGGAGGTTCAGATAGAAAAAATAAGGATTGAGACAGGAAAAAGAGCAATAAAATACGAGGAAGAAATGAGGGAGAGAACAAATTGCAAAATTCTGCAAGAATGTTGGAAAGAGATAAAGGGAGGGAAAGTGAAGTACGGGCAGGAGGGCAGAGAAGAGTATTACAAAAGAAACGGATACGCGAGTGAAGAAGTGGAGAGATTAAGAGAAGAGGGGGTAGGGACAAGAGAAGAAATAATAAGGAGAGATAGAGACATCGAAAAACAAGAGAGATGGACAAAGATAAAAGAGAGCAGATATAATAGGAATTATAAAGATATCAAGGGTGAAGGGGTGCCGGAATATTTAAAAGACAGTGAGACAAAAAGCAACAACAGGAAAAAAATGGTGGCAAGGTTCAGATGTGGCAACGAGGAGCTAGGGAACAAATATTGGAGAGAAGAACCAGAAAAGTTGTGCAGGCTATGTGGAGAAGAAAGGGAAGACATTAACCACATGAGAAAGAGATGCAGGGAATTAAGAGAAGAGGGGATGAAAATAGTGGCCCAGCAAACACTAAACTTCTGGGAATGTGATGGGCCAGTATTGTGAGTAATGGTAAAATGCTGGCATTGGCATATCGTTACATAACCATTACAGTAACTACATAGGAAAACTGCATAAATTATATTAACAATTGCCCTTAACAAAACGGTGTTGACCTGGCATTGGTTTTATCCATTGGTTTTATCTCTGCACTTGCGGGGTAGTGAGAGGTGAACACTAGCCGCGCACCGGCGCACGCAGTCGACGCGTTTCGTTTGGTTTTCGTTGTTGAAGTTTTGATTTTTGGTTTTGTGATATTTTTATGGAAAGTAATCATGTCTCAAAATAATGAAAAATATTTTAATAACTTATCAGATTCCAATGCAGTTTTATCTTCAAGAAACAATTAAGTACCTAGTTTAGTTTTTGAATTTATGTACAATTAACCTCACATTTGCAGTATTTAGCGTGATGCAGCTTTTGTTTTCATTAAACATGAATAATTATTCTCCAGTATCTTTAAAATCTATAGCATTTAAGAAATTCAGTAAAAGACATCAACAGAGAGTTATAAAAAAGAATGTTGCAGATACTATAAACTTAATTTATCTGGAGAATCAGGGATTTAGAAAATGCTGACATCTTAAATGCTTTGGTATATTTACTTTTAAACAGCTTAGATTTAGCATGTTAACATTATTATTGCAGAGTACAACCTTGCAAAGTGTAGGTGGAAAAGACATAATCGACCCAACAAGAAGAATTTTAGCAAGAGTTGTTGCACATGACATATATCTTACATATAATTTGTCGGGAAGAAATAAAAACTCCAGTAAATTGAAAAACGCTATTAAGTTAGTATCGGGTGCATATAATTCCATTCAAGTAACAATCAATTCTAAATCACTGAAACTTAATTTTTCTCAAGTCATTGTTATAAATATACGTTAACTTATATAGTTATTCAATTTCTCTTATTGATTTAAAAAATTGTTGATTAATTTGATCACTATGAGCTCAATAGGGTTAAATTCTTAAGTAAGACGCTTTATACATGCTACTGTAGCACCTATTTAATTTTTTTAGTCGTGGTAAGGAAAAATCCATTAAGCAAAAGTGCTACCCAATTCGAAGTTGAATGAGTGATCAAAGTCTGGTTACGTAGTGCTCCAAATCGAGAAGGTGGGTGCGTAAAGCGATCTAAATTAAAATTAGTTTAGTTATTATTAAATGTTTATTAAACATGTCACTTTTCAGTTTTTATTTCAATGTTTTAGTACGAATATCTAAAATTTACATTATAGTAGTATTTTGTTTTTAACGTAAACTATTTTTTTTATTACGTTTACGAACCTGATTGTATATAAAATCAAAATTATGTTATTGTACTTAGAAATAAATTACATATTATTTTAATTAAATTTTGTATTATTTTCGTAATTTTAATTTTCTGGGGTGATGGTTAAGACAAGAGCAGTTTCATTTATTAATGGGTTTCTAGTGGCAGAATATCCTTAATTATGTACAGACACTGTAATAGTTATGAACAGTATTCCAGTATTTGTATGGTGCTAGGCCATTACCGGGTCAGTATTGGCAAACTACCAATGGCCCTGATAACGGCCAGCAAGACGCGGGGATACGGAACCAGTAATGCATGCCTGCAATGGCCCAGCATATTGAGTGATGGGTACCGTATAATTTACCACTACTGGTCCATTATTCGGTGTTTGCTGGGGGATATCTTAGATGAAAACGGAAAAGGAGCGGAATGGATGGAGGAAGTATGGAACAGGAGGAAAAAGTTAAGGGGGGAGAAGAGATAAGAAAATGTAATATATATGTAATGTAATAACACGACCAAAATTTGTAAGCCAAATGGCAATGAATAAAGTTAACCTTATATATAACTAAAGGAAAACAACTGCATTTTGTTGATTGAGATAGTTGCTAAAATGTTGGAAATAGTCTAAGGTATCCATAGCACCAGAAATATCTCAAAAATTTTCTTTTATTTTTGGAATATTAAATTTTAAAAAAACGTGTCCGAACCTACCCCACCTTACCCTACATCATTTTTCTAGGAAACCATTTTTCAAAAATAGGACTACAGAATAGACAATTATCCCGCGGCAACTAGGATACTTGATTGAAGCTTACATGCTTGCCAAGGCAATCTTCTATCCTTGTTGCGACAAGCTTATTTTGCTATCTGGGGTAATTTTCGTTTGACTCAAAATTTCAATTTTTTTAAATGATAAGTCTCAACGTGATTTTATTAAACAGCGTCCACTGCACTTCATTTAAGTGACCTGATGAAAAAAGGATATATCAATAAATTAAAAGGAACTGTTGCAAAATCAAACCCTGCTCGAAGAACCAAATAAACATTTTCACCAACTATACATTTTGAATTTGTCATAAGTGTCATGCAATTTAGAACAAATCTTATCACAATACAAAAACATTCTTGCCAATAACAGATGGAAATTTGCATTCGAAAATTTATTGCGCTATGTATAATTATCAAATGTAATCAAAATTTGTAATTTTCTTAGTACTTTAGTAGTATTTAGTACTATATCGTTGTGCATAGCATATCAGAAGCGTAATCATCAGTAGTAGTAAACATTCAATGAAACAGATCCAACATGTAAACTGAAACTGTATGAAATACTTCCATAGAAACAAATGCGTTATACATAAATTTATCATTTTTGAATGCTTTAATGAGGACTTTGTAGTTTTTTTAGTGCATAATATAAAAGTATGCCTAAATATTTGGTATGACAATACATACTATATGAATTGCTAAGTATATTCTACAGGTATACTAAAGGTATATTACAGAACTACAGAAGAAAAACAAAATCAAAATATAACCTTTTTAGAGGTAAAAAAATTCTAGAATGCCAGTAAAACGTCCATATCAAGAATAATAAAAAATAAAGTGTTTAGAAACTATTTTTGTATTCTCGAAATATCTATCAATATTTAAATTAAAAAATTTTAACCAGTAAGCGTGTCCCTATTGTTAGGTATGCGTAATTTTCTAATTACCTGTACACCCCATAGGCAAAAAAAATATCTGTGATCATGACACTCAACCTTTGAAACAGTATAGTTTTAAACGATGCATAATAATGGTTATCCAATATTAACATTTTTGCATCAAACCATGATGCTACTATCGACAGTAAATATTCAAACCATGCGAATAACGGTGGGTAATCTAAAGTCCATTCTGAAGAGTCTTCGAAATACCATTTGTCTATAGGTAAATTGTAAGCAATCGCTAACCAATTTCTATGTACTTCAAAATCAGTTGAACGACTATAAAAAAACAAAATTTAGGTATGTATATATATATATATTTTATTCTTACTAAGCAGGAATAAATAGAAGTTTCACACAAGTTATTAATAAAAATACAATAACAATCATTTTAAGCCGAAACGTTCCATGTTCTAACCTAAAAATCACAGAAAACTCGAAAAGTTTAACTTTTATATGTACATAGTATGTCGTATATTTTTTAAGTGATAATTCATGAATAATTAAAGATCGTTTTCGAATTCTATTAAAACAGATACTATACTGTAAACAATTATATTAAATACTTTTAAAAGAAATTTGATAAAAATATTCTACTGGTATTATCACAATAATCCTAGTGACAATAATGGTATTACTAAAAAATATTAAACAGGTATTACCATAACGTGAATTAGAATTAATATGTTAGGAAACTATTGTTATTGCAAGTGAAAGACTGATTTGTTTCCACACACATCTAAAAAGATCATCAAATCATCGATTTAACTTTTAACCAGACTTTAGGTTTAACTTATTATATTGATTTTGTAATTACTGAGATAGTATGACATAACTTTACAATTAAATGATACTTAGTTAAACGGAAGTTTAAACTTTATAGTAGTAAAAAAATAAGAATGGAATCCTCTAGAACTCAGCATTTGGAAGCATAAACAAACAAGTTTAGTCTGTAAAGTAAAACGTTCTAGTAACAACTCCTTAAGAAAAGCAAACATAATTGGATCATATATGCTTTAACGCTAATAGATATGTAATGATATAAAACTAAAATAAGATTTATATGTATATATAATAAATAGGTTATTATCCAAATTACAAATTATTTTGTAATATTACAACATTAAATAATTAATAATTACTAGTGTTTTTAAATAATGCAAACGATATGTCAATAATGAGTACAGGTAAAAGTAACCATAATGGTATTAAAACATGATATAAGCTAAGATGTAAAGATGCATATTCTAATTTTAAACATATTATTATTTGTGTAATAATCTTCAGTATAACAATAACAACGAATAAATTATTTTTATTTTCGAGTAATGTTCGAAAACTTTCATGCTTACAATGTATGATTATTTTAAATAAAGCGTACATTAATAATATTACGTCATATACCCACAAAGGAAGAAATATAATAAACCAATTCCACTGAGTCCGTGATTCTAATCGTAAGCACAATAAAATGATGAACACTAACAGAATGAACCAAGTAAATAAAGCTCTGTGCATAACCATAATGGTGTTTTTTAATAGATTACATTACTATTTTGCCTGCACGTGCAGGTAAACTACTTAAGATTCTGTTTAATTCTTTCACAAGTGTATTTTGTGAATACTTTAATATTGTGCAGATTGTGGTTATAATCGTTACTCGAGTGTTTTCGATCTACTGTCGTATATATGAACTAATATCACCAACAATATTTTTACAAACTTTATACTCCTAAATTTGTACCATCTTGTTATATTCAGGTTTATTAAAGAAAACCACGTTGCTATAGTATTTTAATAGAATATAAAACTACAGTATAAATATATATATGTAGTCGCATCCATTAGTTGACTAATATACAGGGTGTGTATAAATTGACAAAAAAAGCTACACACAGCGACATTCTTCGTTCAATTCTGAATCGAAAATTCTAATGTTAAATTGTATTATGCTTCGTATGTTTTCAGGAACCATTTAAAAGAAATATACATTTGGCGGCACTATAAACTAGCCTACGACTAATACGTGCCGTTGCTATTCTCTTTGTTTCAATCTCCAAAAACATTTAACACGTTATTGGTAGCACGTTTTAAATTTTACACATTACGCAAGATATTATTTGCTCAGAATAATACATATAGTGTTGTAATAAGTTATCTATATAAATTCATATAGATAATAATTAATCTAGATACATATTTTTTATCTATTTGTATTTATTTAGATACAAACAAAAAATATATGTTATATGTATCTGTATATTTATAATTTTTTTTATTTAAATTATTTAAATAATATTTATAAAAGATCCAGTGGCCCGTAAAACTCCAGTTACAATAAGTGTGTTTTTTTCAGTAATGTTCCGCATTCCATAGTAGTTCTTCAAATGAACTCCATCTATCGGTATTACTACCTAGATTATTTTATCTATTATCTGTTATCTTTATAAAGTTTGAATAGTTTCTCTATTTTCTAATGCTATATAATTTTTGAAAGAAAAAAAATATCTAAGTTCCCAAACAGCAATGTAAGCTTGTATCAAGATTGCAGCAAACTTGTCGTGACAACTTTAAAACTTGCAGCAATATTGTTGTGACAAGTTTGGAAACTTGCAGCAAGTTTGCTGCAAGTTGGCTAAGGAAGTAATAACAAGCTTGCGACAACCTTGTCGCGACAAACTTGCAGCAATATTGTCATGACAAGTTTGGAGACTTGCAGCAAGTTTCGACAAACTTGCAGCAACATTGTTGAGTCTTGCCGTGACAAGATTTGAATTTGCAGAAATGTTACAGTCCGCTGTCATCGCAAAGTTTAAAATTTGTAAAAATGCTATTGAAACATGTAAACGCAAGACTTACTTACTTACAGACATATTAAAGTTACTTGTCATGGAAATTCGTCAAACTTTTAGTAATATCGCTGTACTTTTGAAGCAATAAGGTACAAAGAAAAACAAAAAATTATTTTGCTTACTGATATTGTAATTAAATAAAGACTTGTTTCTACAAACTAGTTACAACTTTATTAGGTATTGTCTATTTATTTTAATTCTGTTCCATTTCCACCTGTTCTATTCATCGCTAGGTTTGTTGACCTGTAACATAAAATTAAGAATAACCTTAATTGCTCATTTGATGGTAATCTTAAATAAGCTAAACGCATGCAAAACTTTAATAATTTAAAATCATATTATTACACAATACACAGCATACATTAATGGTCTCAAACTCGGTTACTAGTGTTTGCAAAATTATTTAAAATTTTTAATCGAATAAGTATACAAACCTAAGATGCAAACCAATAAGTGCACTAAAATGCAATAATACTCATCTATAAAGTCTACGATGAGTAAACACAGAACTAAATAATAATGTGTTAGAATACAAATACCATGTAAATGACATACATGACTTTTATTACCATAAAAATGGCGAGACATGCGCCGGTATTTATGCGTTTACGCCTGCGTACTGTAAATTTGATAAAAAAAGTTTTCTGCAAGCTTGCAGCAAGTTTGCAGCAAGCTACTCAAATTTCTCAAGCGTGTGTCGTCAAAGTTGCCAATATTACCAATATTGCTGCAAGCTTGCAGCAAGATTGGCAAGGAAAAAGCAAGCTGAAAGCAAACTTGCTGTAAGCTTACATGCTATCTGGGTATATATCTATATAATTTAAAAATTATCTATTTACAACACTTGGTACATACAGCAAATAATATTAATTTAGAATGTGTTTTCAAACATGACTTTTTTAAAATTTTATTTGAAAGTAAGTCAGTAACACTAACCTTTACAAAATTGTTTGAATTGAAATATATCTGTTTCTATGCATATTTGCAACCTTTGACGTATCGTCTGGATTACTCGTTGGAATCTTTTTGGTTTAATTGTTAACTCCGTTGCGTTAATTCTTTTTGTTACTTGGCAACGTCTTGAACAAGGCCGGATCTATAATATGGCTTTTTGGGCTGCAGCCCAGGGCCCCACAGATATAAGGGCCCCGCAGCCCTCATTGAAGACAATGGACAATATTGCAAATTTAAAAAAAAATAATCTAAAATCATAAGGTCAGTAACGCTCACGTCAATCAACCCATGCGGGCG
This sequence comes from Aquatica leii, assembly GCA_035610365.1. Classification (NCBI taxonomy): domain Eukaryota; kingdom Metazoa; phylum Arthropoda; class Insecta; order Coleoptera; family Lampyridae; genus Aquatica; species Aquatica leii. Next base: position 82,341,072 of record CM069433.1, on the reverse strand, counting down.
GTGTGCGCGCTAATCGAGCGGAAGTTTTTGGTGTATTTTTTCGCAAACGCATTCAAACTCAAACAGACTTTATGCATCAGTTTATCACCGCAACTTCTGTACGCGACGTCAAAGTAAAGATTGACTAAGCGTTTTTGTTTATAGTGTACTATATTTACAGTTAGTTAAAAGTTATATAAATACCTGATTTTCTGGTATTTTATTTTACTTATAAGATAAGATTATTATACCTGCTTTTAGTAAGTAAATATGAATCACACATTATATTTCTCGCTCGGTTTATTTTCAGAAAAATATCTAAATTGTGTTTTATAACATGTCTGCTAGAAAATATAGAAATGGAGCTGAAAAACGAAAATTACAGTTAGATCGAGAAAAAGAAAGAAATAAATGTGCTAAAATTAAACTTTTTTTAAATTAGAATCAGAACATAAAGACAGGAATGTAATAGCTACAAATTCATTAACAAGCGAAAATGAAGGGACCTTAGCCGAAGAAAATCCAACCAAAGGAAGCGGAAAATCGCAAGACCAAGAAAAAAATACCAATGAAGAAAATGTGCAAGATCTTGACCACCATCAACCCTATGAACCCTCTAAGAACGATATTGTTGTTCAGCAAGAAGACAGTAATACCGAGGCGGAAAGAAAATATTGAGTTTGAGTTTGAGAAATATGTTGACGTGGGCTTGTGGCCAGTATTGCTAAATAATGATTTTATTAATGGCATCCTCCTACATGAAATGACAGACTTTCAAAATAAAGATCCGAAAAATATATATTCAGCTTCAATTAAGAATTACAAAAAACAAAACAGATCATTTTCAAATAGATATTTCATTAAGAAAATTAAAAATGGCCAATTACTGGAAAGATCGTGGTTATGTTATTCAACCAGCATTGGTAGTGTTTTTTGTTTGCCTTGCAAACTTTTTTCTAAAACCCATTCTAAATACACAGCCGGATTTTCTGATTGGAAACACATAGGAACTTGTTTAGAAAATCACGAAAATTCTAATGAACATATGAATTCAATGTTAGTGTGGTTGAAGAAACAGAATATTATCACAATGTCTTAAAACGGGTTATTGCAGTGATAAAATTTTTGAGTATAAGGGGCTTAGCATTCAGAGGTTCCGAGGAAATATTTGGTTCTCCACATAATGGTAATTTTATGGGTGCTTTGGAAATATTGGCAGAGTTCGACCCATTCATTCGTGATCATATTGAACAACTAGAACTGCGACCAAAACCAATAATATCATACTTATCAAAAACAGTATAAGAGGAAATAATTGAGATTATGGGAAAACAGATAATTAAACAAATTATTACTCAAATAAATACAGACGACACAAAGTACTATTCAATTGTGATGGATTCAACGCCAGATTTGTCTCATAATGACCAACTTGCTATTGTATTACGTTACTGTTTTCGGGGAAAAGTGTATGAAAGATGTGTATCGTTGATTAAAATTAGTAGTCATATTGGCTTATATTTATTTAATATTCTACAAGACTTTTTAGAAACAAATGGACTCTTACTGTATAATTGTAGGAGGCAGTCTTACGACAACGCTGCTAATATGGCGGGTCACTACAATGGTGTACACGCACTACTACAACAACAAAATACATCCGCGGATTATGTGCCGTGTGCTGCGCATTTCCTTAACCTAGTTGGTCAAGAATCCGTTAAGGTTGTAACCAAAATAGTGAACTTTTTTGGAGTTGTGCAAAAATATACGTTTTCTTTTCTGCCTCGACCCATAGATGGGAACTTCTAACTCGCGAAATAAAACTAAAATTTACATTAAAAAGTTTAAGCCAGACCAGATGGTCTTGTCACTATGATGCTGTCAAAGGTTTAAAAAATAATTATGATAATATATGAAAATTTTCAAAAGTTCTAGTGAAAATGAGGGTGAGAAAGTCGATTTTCGAAATGAGACACGAAATTTATTTAATAAACTGGCAAAACTCGATACCGCAATTTTAATTATTCTTTGGGAAGAAATTTTAGAGAGATTCAATTTAGTTAACAAAAAATTACAGAGTCCTGGTTTAGATATTTGTGAAGGTAACAAGTTAATTATGTCATTAAAAGAGTTCGTGAGCAATATACGACATCAATCAGATCAGAAACTAAAGGAATACAAAGAGAAAGCTAAAAAGTTAAGTACCAGTGTGGGAACAGAATACAGTTACATAAACAAGAGACGCATTACTTCAAAATTTTTAGATAAATCTACAGATAAAGTCTCAGTTTACGGCGCAGAAAAATTTAAAAGAGACACGCTAAACGTTGCTTTAGATAAGCTGATTATGGATTTAAATAGAAGAAGCCAAGTCTATGAGACATATAGTAAGAAATTCAAATTTTTAATGGATTTGCAGGACAATAATATGGAAAACATAGATCTGGAAAGTGTACGTAATATTATTGATTATTATCCAGATGACGTCGACGAACATTTAGAGAATGAGTGCATTCAGTTTAAGTCTTACTTACTACAATCTAAGCTAGAGTCTTACACCTCTTGCAGTGAAATGTTTAAGCTAATTTATGAAAAGAAACTTATTGATGTTTTCCCAAATTGGTACACTATGTTAAAGATTTTTTTAACGTTGCCAATCACTAGCTGTGAAGCGGAGCGCTCTTTCTCCACGATGTCCTATATAGAAAACAAATATAGGACAACAATGTCGAACAATCGACTAAATTATTTATCGGTTCTGTCCATAAATTCAGATTTAACAAAGGACTTACAATGTGATGAGCAAATAAAGAAATTTGCAGCACAAAAATGCAGAAAGGTTGCTGTATAAAATGTACCCTAGTAGCACAAAATATTTAATAAATATATATCCAATATTTATTATAGATTAAATGTTGGTTAAATATATATAAGATTATTTCAATAATTAATAAATATTGAAAAAAAAACATTTGCTTTTCAAGATTTATAAAATATTAATAAAATGTTGATAAAAGAATATATTTTTTAAAATATTTATTTTATCATTATCCAACATCATTGGATAAATATATTTATTTCTATATTTATCATATGTTTCTTTTAAATATAAAGCACATTTTTAAGATAGCGCATGAGCATTAGTCCGATTAGTCTTTAGCGTCTTTAGCGTGTTCATAACCTATATACGTAGTTGATGCTTGTGAGGTTATTGTTGTGTTTTTTTTAATGTGCTAGTAATACACAGGTAATTATATCATATGCTGTATTTGCCGGTTTTATCGTATTGTATGTAAACCATTACTTGCATGATGTCAAACAAAAGATACTGTTCAAAATATCGGTTTATTGAAAACGAACTAAAAGATAAGTTACCGACTAATATAAATATTAATAAGAATGGTGAAGTGATCACATGTGATAATAAAAGCGGCAGCGGGAAACTGTACGATAATGTAATACCTCTGTAAGGAAAAAAACAAGACGACTTATTGAAAAGTACGATGCAGGAGACAATAGTAGACAAAGACAAAGAAAAATACATTGGAGTGAAGAAAATTTAAATCAAGAAAAGTTGGAAGCAGTCAAAAACAGAAAAAGATTTACTTTTCCAGTAGATACAACAGAGGAAGTGTGCAATGTACATAAAGGTGACTATTTTGTAAATAACTAAACTCTAAGAATATTTTGTATGTTAAAATTAATAGATCCACAGTCCAATGCTAATTCTGTGCCTTCTGTAACTTTCTACAGTAATAGAGAAGGTGGTACTGTACATACTGATGGTACGTATATCATGCTGAAAAATTTGGTTATAATTTTGTTTTGCCAGATGTTCATTCAATTTCAAGCAGATCAACTCCTACTGGTTCATCTGGTGTTTTCCCAATCATGATCAGCACACTGGTAAAGACAACTTTTTATTGGTTTTTTAATGTAAGTGAAAAATCTTAATTTTAGAACTTTTACAAACAATTTTAAAAACTCAAATTGAAATCAAGTTTGAGATAAATGAATTAAGGAAAAAGTTGATAAAATTGAAAATAAAGAAATTAATCAAAATAAAGTGGATTTTAGATTACAAACGACGACATTTGTAGACAAATTGCCTATCAACAATCTATCTGAAATTGATGAAATTGAGGATTTGATTAAAAATGAAGAAATATTCAACGAATTAGTAAGCATGCCACAATTAAATGAATTTGTTTTGACAATTTTTTTAGGTTAATTTTTTATTTTTAGTGGGTGGAGAAAACTATGTTAGAATGGTCAACTCAGTAATGAAAAAATTGTTGCGACATGAAGTAGCCGTAAAATTTTCAGGCGTCGGAAAAAAACAAAAATTGCCCTTTTGCAATTTGAAAATATATAAAGCAGTACATAGTAAGTATATTGTATCTATACTGTGTTTTGCAAATAAGCTACTTAAAAATCTTTTAGTGGCGATCAGAAAGAGGCATAATAGTACAACAGATCAAGAGATTCAAAAAACAGTATCTCTTTATTTAGCCCAAAGTAAAGCTAGACTAAGCAGCAGCAAAACCAGGTAACCAAATTGATGCTCATATGTAAAGAGTCATTTTGTTAACTGGCTGTACTATGTAAATATGTTTAGTAGTTTTCGTGTTTTGAGGAAATTGTTTTCTTGAACATTTATTTCAATACCACGGAGTATGATTTTACTTTACCAAAATTTTATTGCACTATTTTCTCATGTACTTTTAAATTTACAATTATTGTTTAGAATCGTATTAAAATATGGAGTTTTTAAGTAATCATGTTTGAATTTAATTTTTCGAAGATGAAATGCAATTTCGAGTAAGCATAACGTTCAGTCAGTCAGATCTAAAACATCACGCTTTACCAAATTTCTTTAGCATGTTCAACAAGTTTGTGTTAATATAAAGTTTTATTTGTTTCAGGCGCTTCTTAGATAATCAAGAGAAAGTATGAAATATATTTTTTTACGTTTTTAATGTTTGGTAGAGTACAGTTTTAAATATTTTATACATATAGAATTGTAAATCTTTTATAAATATTTCTTTTAATATTTAATATATGTTTCTTTTAATATTTAATATATGTTTCTTTTAATATTTAATATATATTTATTTAAATATTTATACAATAAAAACAAATCTGTCACTTTTCACATTTAAAATATATTTAAAAATAATATTTAATATATATTGTGTGCTACTAGGGTAACTATAAACATGTTAAATTATTTTGCAATAGTCATATCATATTAAATTAAAAAAATATTTCATTGCCCTAATATTTTCCTATATCGTATACTTATACATCATTATAAAAAACAGTTTTTGACAAAATGGCAAATAGTTTGATTAATTAGGTAGGCCCCCAAGTAGTGTTAGCCCAGGGCCCCACAAATTCACGGTCCGCCCCTGGTCTTGAAGAGGAATTGCATACACTCTCTCTTTAATGAAACCCCAAACGAAAAAGTCTAGAGGATTGTTATCGGAACATCTCGCAGGCCATAGGATAAGACTACTGCAACCAATTCATCTATTCGGGAAGTGTTCATCCAACCTCTCATCTTTTACATTACAAGCAAAGTGAGCAGGAGTTCCAGCGTGCATGTAAATCATGTTATAGCGTGTGTTTAATGCACATCTCGCCAATAACTTGAACTGACAGATAGATTGATCCCAAAGACCCAGTGAATTATTATGCCGGCCTAGCCAAACGTTAATAGAAAGCCTTCTTTGGTAAGTGTTATGCATAATGCAATGTACCAATCATCTTATATATAATATAACATTCCCCTCCGCATGATAAGCATCATGTAACAATGCACACATTCGACTGTAATGTAAATGCGATTCTCATAAAAAACGTCATCAATATAAACTATTTACTAAACGATTTGAGTAAGGTGGATTCGCCGGTTTTACGCTATTCCCTCTTTGCTACTTTTTTTTATGGCTAATTAACATTTAGACTTCCCCTCTACACCTTCTGTTTTAAACCAATTAGAATTGATTACGCCCCACTGAGTGATTTCCCACATTTCGTAATAGTTCTTCAAATAAACTCCATCCATCGTTATTTATTACTATCTAGATTATTTCATATCATCTATTATCTGTTATCTATATAAAGTTTAAATTGTGTATCTATTATCGAATACTAGATATTTTTTTTAAGAAAAAAAATTTAGCTATATCTATATAATTTAAAAATTATCTATTTTCAACACTGGCACTAATAACCATAATGGTCACGTGTTTTAATTTTGAAAAACTTTCCGTTTAATATAAACGGTGTTGCTAATGCTAGCATTATCACCCTCTGAATCCTGCTTCTCTCTAACAGCTGCATTTTATTTATGTTTAGTGTACATCGAAATTTTTATTAATCGGCTGTGATTATAGGTAGCAAACTTGCAATTTTATGCCACCCACAGAACACTTTTGCAGAACACAAGAAATAAACTGGTGTGGCTACCACACGACTTTCCTATAAGGAATTATGAAGAAATATATGTTTATAAGGTTATGTTGTCATAAAACCACTTTGAAGTGATATGTTTGTATTAAAAATGATTAGTAAATCGCCAATTAACCAGACTTTTGTGCAACCGGCTATTTATTTTCTGTAAAAAAAATCGTCGCAGGCAGGATTCGAACCTAGATTATATAATGGAAATCACTTTAAATTATAAATTAAATATCTAATAAACTCATCTTAATGTTAGAAAACAAATTATTTGAATAAATTGTTAGGAAAAATTATCTTTATAAGAAACTAAAAATAATTCAAATAATTTTTCGTCGTACAAAATTATATAAGAAAAACTGTTCAATATGGCGGATACACCTACTTCCGGTATCTTTATCAGATCTACCTTTTGAAAAAGCCGAGAGAATATGAAAATCCAGCTCTATACCAAATTTCCAGTTACTAGAACTTTTGGTTCGAGAGTTATCGTGGGTACATCGTTACACACAGACAGACACAGACACCCAAAATTTTTTTGTCAAAAATTTTTTTTCGGACTTAGGAGACCTTGAAACGTAAACTTATGTAAAAAAATATTTTTTTTTAAATCGTCGCATTTGAACCTAGATTATATAATGAAATTCACTTTAAATTGTAAATTAAATATCTAATAAACTGTTATAATGATAGAAATTTTTTTTATTTGAATAAATTGTTAGGAAGTATTGTTTCGATAAGAAACTATAAAAGAAGAAAAACTGTTAAAAATGGCGGATACACCCACTTCCGGTTTCTTTATCAGACCCATCTTTTGATAGAACCGAGAGAATATGAAAAGCCAGCTCCATCCAAATTTCAAGTTACTATACTTCATTTAATAACTACAAGGAGCGATTTAAATTTATGGCGCTTAATTCTTGCAATTCTATTGGCCAAATTGCAGCCTTTTTTACACAGCCGCAAATACTGTTGTTTGCTTTTGTTTACTACGCCATTTTGCTTTTTGTATCGTCTTGCTATTTTTGTGTTTTAAACCTATGCGATCTTGTATTTAATTAAAAAAGTTCTTCTGTGAACTAAGAATTCTGTATTACGATATTTGATTATGGAGTGCATCATTAATAAGTACAAGCAAATTCTGAGTGAAGATGCAAATACAAAAACTGTTTTTATTGTATCTAAAATTTCCGAAAGAGCAGGTATGTTTTATTGATGATCGAAATTGAAGGTTTTAACTTGTAGATTTTTGTAGGCATTGCAAAATCAACTGATATGAAAAATTGGTTACAATTAAAGAATATCGCATTTGTACCGGACATGGTTCGGTCTGAGCTTTTACAGCTAATTCGTGAACACAAGTATCAACATAATTTATATACGATTTATAAAATGGCAAAGAAAGATAACAAATAGTGTTACGACTGCCACCGTATCATTGCGAATTAAATCCGATAGAACTGATATGGGCTCAAGTAAAGAACGAAACGGCAGCCAAAAATAAATCGTTTAAATTGTCTGAAGTAAAAAATCTTTTACGAGAAGCTTTATTTAATGTATCCAGTACCAATTGGAAAACAAGTTAAATGGAATAGTCGATAATTTAATAATGACAGTAGTGATACGACTTCAAGTTTCGAATCAGACATTGAATAGTTTACATGTGTTTGCTTACATTTTAATGTATCTAAAATTGTATTTCTTATTCTGGGTAATTGGGCAGTGTAGTGTTTATTTATGTTCGTAGTACCTACTCATTATTTGTAATACAAAATTTTATGATTCGTGTAATTTTGTTACTTGTATTATGATTTACATTAATAATCATGTTCTGAATTTTACTATGATGAATTGACAGCGCTATAGCAATTTAATTTTTGACTCTAGTTACTACAAAAAAGTTTTTTAGACGTATATGTAATTATCAAATTATGGAAGCATACTACTTTCGAATTTACCGCCTCAAATTATTTAGTTATTTATCTGGTGACTTTTAGCAGTGTAAATGAATCTTTTGCAATCGCTCCTCATAGTTTTTAAATAAGGTATAGGACTTTTGGTTCGAGAGTTATCGTGGGTACAACGTTACACACAGACACACATACACACCCAAAATTTTTTTGTAAAAAAAAAAATTTCTGATTCAGGAGACCTTGAAACGTAAAATTCTTCAACTAATTTTTTTTGAAAAAAAATTGCGATCGCTATACTTTCCTTATAGGAAAGTAAAAAATCAAAATGAAATTATGATTGGAAATATAAAAACTTTTAACGAACGGGTCATGTGAAAAACCCTGTATATAAGCGTTAATTGTATAAAGTAAAACATTTCACTGTTTTACGAAATCAAAATACAGGCGTTGATTTGATCTTTAGTTTAATTACCATTATTATTATCTTTTTATACTAGATGCTTGTGAAAATTTTGTAAAATAATTTCAATAATCTAAAAGAAATGTTCCGTTACTTCATATTACGCTTACGTTAAATTCTCTAATTGAACGCTGGAAATGAATAAATACAAATGTTAATTTTATTTATTTACATAACTATAATTGAGCTAATTCACAGAATAGAAAAATATCATATATTCTTTACTTATTTCAATTAATAGAGGTATGCAACCCACCATACACCCAAGTATGACAGTAGACGCTAAATCAAACGCTAATAGCAGACTTCTTTTTAAATCGGAGAGAGAGGAAAGTTCTACCCTAGCTCTATTTCATTTTAACGGCATTGCAACATCAGCACCTTCAATTACCCTAAACTAACTAGAATTTTTGTAAATGTCCCTAAATAAATGTCATTCTTGACAACCTTTTGACAACAAAACAAAACAATAACCTAACTTTTATTTCATAATTCGTCAACTTTTAATTGTTTTACTTTTGAAAAACACTCGAGGCCTGAAAAAAAAACCAAAACAAACTTGAATAAACACAAAAGCAGGGGCCACGTTATGGATCACATGTACAAAGTTATAACTTCCGATTATGACTATAACTAGTGATGGACACAATTGAATGTTTAAATTATTAAATTATCATTGAAAAAATTAAATGTATTTCATAATCATATGCAATATGTATATAATACACTCTGAACTATATAATTAAGCAACGGCATAACTCAAATAATATACAACAAATTCTTGTTAACTCGGTTAGTAGCAATAATCAAAATGAAATAACTATCACTAGAATTATCGTTAAAATAACTATAAAAACTACATCTCCGAACAATATTAACTGTTCAGATTCATTACGTATTATAAGTTTGCATCGAAAACATAATCGAATTCTTTAGTCGAGTGAAATACCAAATTGTTTCGAACATATCTTATTCAATGTTGGTGTAATAAAAACAAAAATGATCAACAGACTTTAATTATTCTAATAAATAGTCAAACCATTTATTAAGAATTCAAAAAATAGTAATAATATAAACAATGTAGATAATTTCCATTGGAATTATCTAACTATTTTCATTTAGAAGTTAGGTTATTGTCCTCGACTTTTTGCAAAGCAGGTACACCACTCCCTACGTTTATTTAGGGACATGTAAAAAATTCTAGTTGTTTTAGGAATATTGTAGATGTTAACGTGGCAGTGCCGGTAAAATGAAATAGAGCTAGGGTAGAACTTTCCTCTCTCTCCGATTTAAAAAGAAGTCTGCTATTGGCGACTTGAGAAAAGAAAATTTTATTTGAAATACTCTATGTAATTATTATATGTAACAAACTGATATGACAAAAATAAAACATATTTTTTATAGCAAAATATTTTTTTAAAATTTAAACACAAAAGAATGTTAACTTTATAAAAATATAATAGTTTAATTTGTAATAATATAAAATTCAAGATATTTTAATTTAATAGATTTGAACGTATGTTACTATGTAACAAGTAAAGTTAATTTACACAAAATTAATAATTACTGTAATCGAACGAAGATAAGATATTTGAATATATTTCAAACACATTTTTGGGTACTACTGAAGATTCGAGCGAACGCCTTAGTAAGGTTATGTATAAAATTTGACATTCGGCCGAACGTACTGTATTTTTAATAGTAATTAGGTTAACTGCAGTAGCAGTAGTTCATTTATATCCATTGTGTCTGCCAATGTCCGTTTTCAGATAATTTATTTAACCTAAAAAGTCTGTATTTCCTAATTTAAATTTTTCTTATATAAAACTTGTTATGACCGTATTAAAGGGCTGGCGTTATGGACTACTAATAGGCGGGTTTGTTGGCATGATAGCACTTGTTACTTACCCTATTATCTTTTATCCTATGATGCATGTCGAAGAGTATCGTAAGTTAAATAAACATGTTCTTATAAAACATTGTTTGCTTATTATTTTTAGGACAATTACAAGAGCAGAGTCGCGCAGGAATGACAAAAAGTCAATTAGAAACAATTAGGAAGTAAGTAATGTGTTCATATATACAGATTTTGCTTTATTGTTAATCATTTGGCAAACCCTTCTTAAAACAACTATGTAGACTGTAATGTCACAAAACGGTTTTTATTTTTAATTCAAACAAATACCATTTGTCCTTCGTGGCGAAAGAAAACTAGATAAAATGCATCTATTTTAATTGTAAATATGAGAGAGGCTTAATTATGTCGCGAACTATTGTTGCAGGATGTTTCTTTTAAGCTTTGTCATTTACTTATGCAACTGGACAGATATTAGTATTACTCTACAATGAAAATCAGCATCTCGGTTAGTCTAAGAATGGTTGCTTAACGATTTTCAAATTTTTTAGTTCAAAATAAACATGCTTTTAAGAAAAATTACTGTAGTTAAAGATGGTCAAGAAACCAACAAAGTGTTTTTGTCATCTGAAATAAATTGAGCCACGTTCCTAATCTCCTTGTTAAATGTTCTTTTTACCCCATACTCAAGTAGTAATTATCAGTGAATCTATTATTTTTGTGATATTCAATAATATAAGGTAGTCATAATGTGATATATTACGTTTTTTGTTTAGGTCTTCAGAAAGTCAACGTTAAACGAAGATTTCGATTACAAAAGATTGTGCATTTGCAGTTTAGTATGTATAGGTGAAATGTTCGTTTTTATGAATTATTAGTCTTGTATATAGTGTTTTAATAGATGCATTTGTTTTTTAATTTTTACTATTTTAAGAAGGTTTAACAGGTAATATGAATGATTAAAGTAAAATGACAAAAATGTATAATATAAAAAGTTGCAAGCAAACAACCTTTAAACAATGTAGGAGCAAAGACAATTTGATAAAAAATAAAGATGAATAGATATTAATAATTTCTTGTCGATAGATAATTTAATAGTTTTTATCTGGAAAGCAGGAATTACTGAAAACAAATATGTCTGGAGTCGAAAATCTAACATTGAATGAGTTTCACCCGTTTTCAAATGTAAAACTGTTGAGAAACCAGTTTGCACTTCAGAATTGTTGATACAAATTCATTCAAGCGATGATTGTCAGTTTGACGTCTCTAGAATATTACATATATAACGTGATTTTTGCGTAAACATTAACAAAAATATATTGTAATGTGTTACTTAGATCTTATGTGTAATATAACTAGTATTAGTAAAATGATTTTAGTCGTATTAAAATTATATTCCCCAATCAAATTAAAAAATTTGGATCGAATCAATGACTCATTAAAGGGTAATTGATAATTAAATGAGCTATAACTTTGAGAGTTACGGTTTTTAGGCTAGCATTAATAGGAAACTTGTAGAAGATTTAAATTAAACAAATACGTTTAAAAGTTTTATTAACAAAACGGACTTCAAATATTAATGTCCAATAAAAATAGACATTTAAGTAATGTTCATTAAAGGTAAATAAAAGTTTATTCATCACTGTAAATTATTATCATCATCACAGACATCGAGAAACACGTCGAATGCTTCTCTACTACAGTTTCCGTCCGCATTAAACACGTATTTGTGAAAAGTTCCATCCAAACAAATAGCTGAAAAACAATAAATATATGTATTTCTCACGCAATTAAAATTTTACCTATAACAGAACTATGCGGAGCAAACGCACACACACAAGCACATTCTGGTGGAACTGTAAAGTTTGTTAAGGCCCACTGAGAATCTCCATAATTACCTAATACTATACCCAAGTTGGATAACCTGAAAATATAATACTTTATGCATTGTTTTGGTTTTATCGATCACTCACGTCATGCGACGGTTTAAATTTGTGTTTTTAATTGCAAAAATATGTACCGTACCCTTATCACTTGAGCAACATAAAAAGTCCGAATCCCTACTAAAATTTATGCTAGAAAAAAGATATGCGTTATATGTATTTAAAAAGTACAAACAACATACCAATATACAGTTGCTTGATCCGATCCGCGACGTAATTCTACAAGCAAATTTTTACTGACTGAATCCCATACTCGAATCAAAGTGCCTTTATGCGACGCTGTTGCTATACGTGTGCCTTGTTGATTAAGTGCTATACAACCTAATTCATTTTTGTGTGCAGATATACATACAGGTGCAGTTGAAATTCCAATTTCTGTACTTGCTAAGTCCTACAAATAATTTTTCTTGTAGTTACAAATTTATAAATCATGTAGTTTAGATGTATCTTGAATTTAAACACAAGAAAGAAAATAATGGGCATCTTTCATCAACTAGTATTTTAAATTTGTTTGATTGCTTACCACGATTTGTACACTTCCTATTTTGTGTCCTGGAAATATTAGAATCTGTTTTTCAGCTGACGCTAAAGGACTCATTTCACATAAACCTAATGGATTATCTCTCGTTTCTAAAGAAAATAACCTTTGTATTGGAGTTGGAAACGAAAATACATGTATGTGCGTTAATAATGCAACAACCATTCTGAAATGAAAACAAAAATATATTCAATGAATACCACTACTGCTTTTTAACAAAACAGAGACTAATTACTAACATACCAAGTTTATGTTTGTATGTAGACAATAAAAATTGTATAAAATTAAATAGAGAGGTTGCAATGAAATGTTTTTTGCATGACTGTATTTGATATATGTCTCATTTTACGATATAACCATAGAAACAAAGGGCGGCGGAGTTATTGGTCATTATAGAGATCAGTGGTCATTATTGTTTGAAAAACAAAAAAGATATGGAGATTGTATCTCATGATCCCTCAATTATTGTATACATTTTTGCCAGACAAGCAATAAATGAAACTGATAGTCAAGGCCTTCATGTGGTACAACCATTTATACAGTTGCTTAATAGTTATTTACTTTCAATTGTCGCAGAGTAATGAATATCGATATTAATGTATGCCTTTAGTAATAAAATCCACATTTGTACTGCCAACATGTAAAACAGACTTGAAAAGTTAATGTCTGTGTACTGTGGAAGCAGCAAGGCCACATTTGACATGACAATAGAAGAATGCAAAGATTCACTTTCTTTGCAACAAATGAGGAGGTGCTGTAGATAAATGGTGTGTAGAATTATACATTTTTAATGCATTAACCATTACAGTTTAAATTAAATTTCTCATACCATTTCCATGCATCATCGAGAACAAGATATCATTATAATACTTGGTGGTGTGCAATATTAAAAGCAAATGCTACTTTAAATCTGCTGTCAATTAATCAATATAAAATATTTGCTTTTGCAAGAATACTTTGAATATAAAAAAAAATCAGATCCTTGTGGACCATGTAAAAATAAACTGCAAATTAACGTGAATTCTAAATAAATAATTACAAAAAAACCTGTCGAAACACGTGTTCCAGTTTATTTATTATGTGCAGTTAGTGGTTTTTTGTAATTATTTATATAATTAACGCTGCAGTTTTTTGTTGTTCTATTTATTCAAGTGAATTCTAAATCTACTGCAAAAGCCCAAGGTACAGCAATGATTAAGTTGTAAATTGTCCTGTATATATTATGCCTGTGATAAAGCAACTTGTGTTTAAAATCTACCCACAAATAAAATGTGTTATTTTTTTTATCTCAATGAGAAACAAAGGGCATGTTTTATTTTCACATGTTTATTATGGTACAAATTAATTTATCTCTTTTTAAAGTTATTAAACAAAGACTGATCTTTTATTGTATCAAATTTTGTGTAATGTTAGATATAATGCTCTACTAATATTTGTCTACAGAAAAAACATACTTATCTCGTCTTAATCGTACAGCCTTAATCGATGAAGAAAATGTAAGTTCAAGCACAAATTTTTTTGCAGCATCATCGAACAATAATAGTGTATTATCAGCAAATTTTGGTCTGGATCCACCTGCTACTACAGCAATTATATTAGTTCGTAACAACATTTCGCAATGAGAAACACTGCCCATTAAATCGAAATCTAAAAGCCAAAATTATAATACAAAACCCATGTACTAAGTCACATACCATAGTGAGCCTTTTCAGCTAATGGATCAACATTATATATTCTTAATCCGCTTTCCATCGAACAAGAAAAACATCCTAAAAAACTCTAACTGAATTTTACATTTCCCTTAATCTTTGCACCTTACCCTGGTCTTGATTAAACTTTATGTTTAATATAGCTCTGTCACTTCCCATTGTTATTTTTCAAATTAATTAAATTCAGAAAAATTTACTCACATTTTAAGACGCATTTGTATGAAAACGTGTTGTTATTGTTGTTAAATACAATTTCTTTGTTTATATTGTTAATTTCTAATTTTAGAACGTGTCTCTTATACAGTTGACGTACAATAGTTATTAACCAGATGTCGCTAAAGTTTTAACATGATAATATAACGAGTGTTCAAGAAGTAAAACATACGTGACAACATTAATTATGAGTACAATTATAAGTTTAAAGAGGAATATTTTAAATAAATTAATACTACATATAATTTTTTATGTTTCCTTTTATAAATTAGTTATAATATTCGCATTTCACAATGTACATATTTTTACATTATCAACTTGATTCACGCTACCTTTTATCCACTGATCTCTATAATAAATAATAATATGGATAACTGATACTGTAGTCTGACATTGACACCTTTAGAGAAATCATCAACGCCACTCATTACTGAGACAGGAACTAAAATGTAGCGCTAACCATACTTATTTGTAACAGTTTAATTGTCAGTACAATTGTCATAAATATTAATATTTTTGTACGATATTTTCTAAATAGATTAGTATGTTTAAAAATGCGAAGTAATAACATTCTGTTGAACTTTCATTGTTTATTATTTTGAAATGAATATACACAACGTTTCGATTGCTGTGGTATCTGCAATCGTCATCAGGTGAATACTAACAAACTTAGAAACTACTGGAGCTTATATACTAAAAACATGTTCGATGAAGCGTTCAAGCGTACAAAATCAATTTAGCGTAACAGATTAATTAATTCACAAAATTACTTAGTAAAGTTTAAGTTGTTTTAGAGGTTCGATAAGTGGTTTCCATATGTTGCTTATCTCGACACTTGGCTGGCTGAAAATTTCTTTGTTGTTGTTGATGAATGCCGCTTCTTTAAATTTCCGTTTGTACCAATGTTCCTCCCTGTGTATGATTTTTGCTTCCAACCATTTCATTCGATGTTGGTTATCCCACGAATGTTGCGCGATGCCGGACTTAGAAGTCTCTCCTCTCTGTGTGTGCGTCTGATGTTCTTTCAGTCTGATGTCAAGTGGTCTTTTGGTTTCCCCCACGTATGATTTGCCACATTCACATGGAACTTGGTAAATACAGTTTTGGGAATCTCGACTTGTTTGTGGCTTTGTATTGGAAATTATACTCCTAATGGTGGTCGATGATTTGAACACTGTATTTATGTTGTAGCTTTTCCCTATACGTTTTATTGATTCTGATAAACCTTTGACTTCATATGTCAAAATAACAAAAATTGTGTGCCTCATATTTATATAGCAAATATAAAAAATGGAAGAATTTGATGCAGGAATGGGAGTTTCCACTCATCTCCACTCTTTAAATTATTATAATTTAATTTACAGAACGTAGTTTAATTTAATTTTATGTGCTATACAAAATTATAGGTTATAACCTTAACAGCACATAGACATCTTAAATACATCTCAGAGATGTCAAGCCAAGATATTCAAGACATCTTGCAGACATTTCGTTACGTCTTTAGACATCTTTAAGACATACCCAGTAAACACAAAATTGATAATGTTTAGTAACAGCTTCAAAACAAAAAATTTATGATTCACTCTTGTTTCAAACATAAAAGAAACCTAACTGCAATAAAATAGCTATAAGTCCATCGCTGTTTCACTTATTTGAATCAGTATAGTTTCGGTATTTTAAATTCAAATCTGTTGCAAAATAAATATGTTGCATTCGGTTTACGTTTTAAAAGCTTCGTTCTTGAACTGATACTAAATGATCGATACATGTATGATTTTTTTGTTTCAATAATG
Source organism: Aquatica leii (assembly GCA_035610365.1). Lineage (NCBI taxonomy): Eukaryota > Metazoa > Arthropoda > Insecta > Coleoptera > Lampyridae > Aquatica > Aquatica leii. The sequence goes on along the minus strand of CM069433.1, from coordinate 82,324,204 downwards.
AACTAAAACAATTCTTTCAATAATATAATAATACATTTTCGAATGCACGTTTCAAATTTTATTGCACAATAAATATTTTTAAATACAATATCACATTGACTTTTTTGCATATTGCAACTTTCTTTGATGTGGTCTTTTTACGGAAGTCTCGAAAACTTCATCAGTTACTGTTGGGTAGCAACTTTTAACCGCATCTGTAACATAGAAATAAATATTTCATTTATATACATACATAATCATAGAGTTACACAAAATTAATTACATTTTTTTAATAAAAAACAACAAACTTAATATAAATATCAATTTAGCAATCATAAGAAAGTTATAAAAACACTGTGAATACCTTTAGCTGTACATAATCGTATAGAAAACTTGAGGAATTGAACTGTAATTATAAATCCTAAAGTATTATCAGATTTACGCAATAATCTACCTTAACGCAACCATGTGTGTTAATTTACATTTTTTTAATACAAATTAAAACATGATACATAAAGAACAGAAATGATAATAATATTGATTACATTTATGGATTATAATAAAATATTTCGTCTTACCGTTTATTGTTCCATTTTGTAATTGTAGATACACAGCATCACTTATCAAACTACAACCGAACAAGTAAAAAGATATCAATTTGCAGCGCAAGCGTTGACGACAGTAATCAAAAGTATAGCAACGACTAATGCTGACTAATCACAAAGTACTCGTTTTTACAAGAACGATTCCACTGTTTTGAAAATAATTCAATCTTATTTAATCGATCTTCAAACAATTCTAGTTATTCAAAAAATACTCGGTTTTAATAAATCAGTTTTTAGACGGTTGCTGATTATGGGAAAAAAATTGCTAGTACTGAAACGGTTTAAAACTGGTTGTGAGAAATCGGAACTATTTCAATTTATTCACTGTCAGTTACATGTAAATAATATATAAATGGAACTAACACGAAACAACGTAATGAAACAATTGTTTTAATTTTGTTACTGTAACAGTTTCAGTCCGTGTTTACTGGGTATTGACAAACCCGCGCTTAGCACTTTTGGCGTCCTTGTGCAAATTTAAAATAACGCTCCAAATTTGTATGTTACGTTTATATGTAAGTACGGGTTAAGCTAGGTATTATTATCCACTATTGAAAAATAATTTAAAAAAGTATTTTCATTTTAGAAGTACAAGCCATAAGCCATACAAGTATTTTTTCATTGAGGTATATAACATAATTATAAACTTATAGAAAACAGAAATATATTCTAACAGTATTACAACTAAAAATGTTTATATTTTAGCTTCAAACGTAATATATTGTAGCGTTTATTATATAAACTAAGTTATTTATTTATACTAAAAATATACCCAATCAGCAAGGAAACGTTTTTTCACGTTTTAAAAACGTTACAACGTTTTAAAATAGTCCATCGCTGTTTCAATACCCAATCAGCAAGGAAACGTTTTTTTCACGTTTTAAAAACGTTACAACGTTTTAAAATAGTCGAAACAAAAAATGTTTTTCAAAAAAATATTTTTGTTGCGTTTTAAAAATATTTCATTTAAACATTGATATTGAAATATTTTAAAAATGTTTTCTAAAACATAAAAAACGTTTTTACATTATTAGAAATTATGCTTTTGCTTGCTTTCACCTGTACACTTTTTTCTTTTATATATTGTAACAAAAACACAATTATATAAAATGTTGTTGCATATTATTAATAAATACATGTTAAACCTTTTCGTTTTTCTAAAAATTCCCTTGCAAATTTGAATTAAGTACTTAATATCCGCGTTTGCGCAAAGTACCAGTATCTGCGTGATAAGATGGCGATTTTGTATATTATAATTGCATTATATTTTAAGCTTCAACGAATCAACAATTTCCACGGTATTAATCGTTATGCTGTGTAATGTATTGGTAGTGTATCAGTTAAATCGTTTTCTAATTTGCGTTCTAGTGAAACTCAAATAGATACTTTTAGTTTATATCAGCATTTATTATGGTACGTTTTTCTTTAGTTTTTGTTGCAAGAAATTTTGCTGAAGTATGTTATTTGTTACAGCAGTGGTACACTAAAACGCTTATTCTATGTACTTCATGATTTTCATTCTTTGTGATGTTTTAAGGTTATCAAATTGTTATGATATTGGCTAAATGGGAGATTTGAACGTGCACAATAACCAATTAATCTTGGTATGTAATTTTTTCTGATATTGATGCAGCATTATTTTGTGTGTACAAAGTTTCAAAATTTTGGATTGTTACTTGTTCTGCTTTTTGTTTATACACATAGGATCCTTCACTGTGGAGGAACGGCAACAATAAAAACAACCTTTATTGTTCAGGCCTTAACAACAGATAAAGGTTGTTTTTATTGTTGTCATTCTTCCACTCCGAAGGATCCTATCCATAAAAAAAACATTTTTGATTAATTGGAAACTTTTGTGAGGATTATTATAATTATTTCAATTAATATAAAGTAATTACATGAATAATGTTTGTTTTACTTTTATGTTAAGGTGTTAATTTTTGTTGTAGGCACCAAATGCGTTTACAGCCACATGAAATTGAAGTATTTAGAGTATACGAAGATTGTATTATTTATCTTTTGTAAGAATGTTAGGGCAGCTTCTATAATAATGGTATAAATGTCAGTTAAGATATACTTAGTTTCATTGTAAAATGCTGTCGTTATTGGCTGTGTTATTGGTTAGTACAACTAAAACTAACAGCCAAATATGTCAGTATTTTAAAATTAAAGCAAGTATAACTAAACTTACATTTATACCATGATTGTGGAACTGCCCTTAAGCATATTGCAATATTAAAAAAAAGCGTTGATTATACATTTTTTATACATTAGTGTAACATTTGAAAAATATTACAAATATATATAAATAATATTATAAATAATGTTTTTTAAACATTTTTAGAATGTTTTTCTAATATTGATTTTGCAACGTAATTCTGGCCATTAAGACGTTTTTGCAATGTTTTTAAAAATGTAAATATATCTTTTGTAAAACGTTGAAAAAAACATTTCAAAAATGTTTCCTTGTTGATTGGGTATGTACACGTTTATAACTAACTGGTTTTTCTTTTACAGTAAATTTTATTATTAAACTACAATTTTTTTACAAATGCAAAAATACATATTAAAATGTAAAAAATTCTGTTTGAATTTTAATAATCCAATATGGCCCAGATATGGCTGCCACAACAAAGCCTGCTCTTCTCCTGGTTGACATGAATTCTCGACTCAGAAACGTCTGAAATCAAAAATTCAAACTGCATATTTATAAGTATAAGTAAGCCGCTATAGCCTGTACCAAAATCAAGAACTTTAAGTGAAAAATAACAAAATGGCGGACTTTTCGAGTTTTTGACCTATTTTTTTTGAGGTTATGTTGTTTAAAAAGATGGTTTAATGACAACGGATATTCATGATTCTGCTACGGGCTTCAGGCGCCACTTAAAAAAATCGGGAAGCAAGTATAAAAAACTCGCTAAGGAGGGCCAAAGAACGCCGGGATCGAGAAGATAAAAAAATGAAATAATCTAAATTTATTTTAATTTAATATAATTTGGATTATTATTTAAAAATATAGTTTTATGTAATAATAATTTGTATTTTATTTGATAAAGTTATTTTTATTCATTACGTCAAGTCGCAGAGGAGTACGTTAAGTCTCTTTACTGAATAAAAAAAAACAATAGAAAAAACCACAAAGTAGATGTACTGGAAATGGTACTTTTCTTGATAAAAATATAATATACATGTATAGTACATATTCTACAGCCATCTAAAAGGGACGTCCCGTTGCGGATACGCAAGAATGTCCTATAAGGACATCGTAGGGATGCACACACTTGTGACAAAAGAACGTCCCATGAATGTCCCTAGGACGTACACAGAACCAAAATGGGATGACTTTGGAACATTCAGTGATCCGCAACATCATGTCCCCGGGACATCCTTAGGACATCCTTGTGTTTGTTGGGTAATCAAAATGTTTTTTTTATTTTTCGCGGTCTTAGACCCCTTTGTTTTTTGAATTTAGGTTCTATGTCTAAGCTGGATGCTATTTTTTAGCATCAATCAATAGATCGTTAAAACCTTTATCGGAGCGATACGCTTTCAAAAAATTATTCAAATTATTTAAATGATTATAACACTGAGCAACATCAAAGTTCTTCTTCTTTTTTGAATAATTTTTACTAACAATGTTAACTTTACTTAAAATATTATACCACAATATAAGAATGCAAATGATCTCAAAATTTTGCAATTTTTTAGCCAACGATATAAAAGGATTTTTGAGATGCAAGTTTTTAGCTTTTAATGTTTTAATAAATCTAAAATAAAAAATAAATTTTAGATGAACTTACCTTAATTCACAACACAAAACACATCAGTATAAAGTCTGTAAAACTACAAAAAACTAAAGTTTCAAAAGCAGATATCTTTTACCCCACGCACCTTTTCAATTCGCTAAGTTAATTATGGATCGGGCATCAGGCATCAAATGAAATATAGTATATAAAGTTTCGTACATTGCAAGCTCAGACAGGAAAAAAAACACTTGTTCGCTCGTTGCCAGCCAAATTTCAAGCTCAAACATGAATAAAATCAGATTTTTTTTGAGTTCACACAATTTATGTTATGATGTTACGTATTACGTATTCGATCCAATAAATGCTATAATTGCGTAGGTACTCTCATTTGGAAAATATATTATTTTCAAGAAGTAATTCGGTTCCTCGTCTCAAAGAGTAAAAATAAAAAAAATAGACAAATAAAAAACAATGTAATAGTAGCAATTCCTTACTAGTTTTTTATCATTATAAATTTTGTTTTGACAATGTTGTTTGTTACTTTATCTTTTTTTTACTTTTGAGTTTTGAGGCACCACACGACTTAACATTCTTATGTACGGCGCGGGACTGGTATTATAATAACGAAGTAGTAGGTACGCGTAAACAACTACAATTAGTTATATCTAAAACATATCTCACTAATATGCTAAACGCTACGTAATTAATATTTTGTTGTTGTAATTAATAATAAGTGTAGCTACCGGCGTCTATATTACTAGTACATGTAGTATTTATTAATATTGTTCTAGTATCAGTTAAATGTAATTTTTCTCAGTGTACAATGATGGTTTAACTAAACTTACTTTAATTTCTAAGTACTGTTATATCATTGGTTGATGGTTTTGTGCTAATCAGTAGTATAACAGAACTTTACAATTAATCCAAGTTTAGTTAAAGTGATATACTAAATTAGGTATGTACCTAATTATTATATTTGTTAATTTTTAACTGTTGTATTGTTTGGTAATATTTGAAAACTTTTCTTCAAATTAATTTGATTTGTATTTTATATTATTTGCAATAAACATGTAAAAAGAAGCTAATTTAGAAGTTTGAATTTTAGAAACTAAAAAAAACTAAAAGTACCAACAACTAATAATTTAATCTACGATTATTCAATAAAGACTATAGTCAATTGAAGAAAAAACCTCAAAATCAAATAATATTTTTATTGTGAATTCTAAATTAATAAAATAGTTTACTGTTGTGTTACACGTTACACGAGTAAGAAACATACAAACTGATTCGAGTATTTTATTAATGATTGATGATAAAAGACTGGTGTCGCATAGGTAATGGTTTTTCACTTCTTACCATTAGTACTTGATTATAAATTTGGTAAGTATTGCTGATTGAAGTACATCTCTTAAGATTCTGCAACTGGAAGACTTTTGTTGTACTCATCAGGCAAGGAGAGGATGGTATGATGTAGGAATAAATATTCGAAGAGTTATGAGGCGTTGGTAAAGGTAACATATTATAAAGATTATATTGGAATTCTTCTACAAGAGGGATTTTTATTGTAGACAATAATGTCATTAATGTATATTACGCCTAGTTGATATATTTTGAAGCATTGGTAAATGATTGATTATGATAAATGAATTGGAAAGTGTTGTCTTGATGGTAGGGTAATTTTTAACAGTTCAGTAGTCAAGTGCAACGGGATAATAATATTTGGAGGTAAAATGTTATTTTTTGTCAAGGTGATTAAAGAGATTAATGAGTCATAGAACTCTTCAATAACTGTAATCATTTGATTAATTTGTTAATTGTTGTAATTGCAATTTATTAACTGACGAAGTTGCCTGTACTGAGAAATTACTAAACAAGATTATATCATCATTGAGTTTTTTTTTCATTTAGTTTTAAAGTTTGTACGGCATGATTAAAGTTTGTAATATAATTAGATATAATGCTTATTTGTTTTTTCATTAAAATTTGAAAGCCAAAAAGCCAACTGATCACAAATGAAACTCCATCAGAAGCACTACTCTTATATCGAGTGATGTGTTCTAAATTATGACCAGTTATGTGATTTACAGTTTCAATTTTTTTTGGAGTTTATTTAATTTATGTTCCAGAATACTTAGAGAATTACGGCAGTAAAAGATGATTTGATTGTATGAGTTTATAGGCTTTTTCTTGGAGCAGATGTTTAGTGATTTGTGGTACAATAAAGAAAGTTGTTCATACTGTTTTTTCTATAATAGACAGGTTAAAATGTGATAATAACGAGAATTTTGTAGTTGTTATTCCGACTGCGCCTAAATGATTATAGTACAATCCAGAATACGAGTTTAGATGTGATTTTATAGTAATCATCGATTGCAAAGCTTTGTTTCAGAAAAAAGATAATATTTAATGTTAGGAAGATGAGCATTTTAGTCAGCATCATCTGAAACAAAGGGTTTTATCATGTTAGGGCGATACGTAAAAAAAATTTTTTATTATGAATTTCTACAGTTTTATTAGAGTTACTCTTACTATTTGAAATAAGTAAATTTTTAAGAAATTTGGATTAAGTTTTTATTTAATCTTGAGCTTGTTTTTGTTCAATATATAAACTAAATCTCCTACTTGATACTCGTGAAAGTTGATTTTATTATCATAATAGGTTGTAGATTTAGTTTTTGACTGAATATGTTCCCTAGCTGTCTTTTGTGTAGTATTTAATTTTTGTTTAAGATTGACGATATAATCATCATAATTATAATTAACAAAAGGTTCTTAAATGATTGTGTTAAGTAAAAAAGGTTTGTTACCAAATAAAGTTTCAAATGCAAGAATCCTGTGAACTTGTGGATGTAAGTGTTGTATGAAAGCATTGCGAAGGGAATAAATTCATCCCAGTCTGTTTGGTTTTTATTAATATAATGTTTCAAATAATTCTTTAAGGTTAAATGTGATCGTTCTAAAGCACCGTCAGTTGGAGGATAGTATAGAGATGAAAGTATGTGTTTGGTTTGGAAGAGCTTCATTAACTCTTTAATCAGTTTCGATGTAAAATGTGTACCTTGATCAGATAATATAATTTTTGGAATTTTGAAGAGGGTTGTAAAGTTGGATAATTCGTTAGCACTGGTTTGTGATTCGTGATTTTGAATTGCTACGGCATATGAATATTTGGTTAGGACGTCTTGCATAGTTAAGATGAATCTATTATTATTTATTGTTTGTCTAAGGGTCGTACAACATCGATAACAAGGTGTTCAAAAGATAACGTAGAGGTAGATGTAATTTCCATCGGAACTTTAGAAGGACGGAAGCAACGGAAGTTTGTTTTATTTGCTTGACAATTTGCGCACTGTTTTATATATCGGTTAATATATTTTTTCATCGCGTATTCCATTTATAGGATTCTTTTGTTCGTTTGTAAGTTCTACTAATTTTGAATCGTAATTGTCTTGTAAAATTTTGAGTACATCGTCTTTCGATTTTGGACTGTAGTAAATAATTTCTGAAAACATTTTTATATTTATGTTCTTGTTATTGATAGTTAATAGTTACGTCGTATATAAATAGTTTTCCTTCGTGATTATTTCTCCTTAATTCTGTTCGAAGATTTCTTAACGAATAGAAGATGTTTTTATATTCTAATTTATCAAAATGAAACCTTTTAGCTATGGAAGCATAAGTAATGTTATATTGATTTGATAGTAGAAAGTTTGAATATAAATCATTTGATTTTTTAATTTTGGTTATATCCTAATTGTTTTTAAGTGATTGTGATAAATAATTGGCATCGTCCAAATCTTGGTAGTACAATAAAACATTTGGAAAATCTTGAAATTGAAATGGTTTTTTCTCGATTTTAGGTATATTTTAGTTTTCATAATAAAAGCGAATAAAGTTTTCAAATCTATTATTCTTCTGTATGATAGTGATGTTGATTGAATTTGACCATTGAATAATAAATGTAAGAAGAAATACAACTTAAGGGGCGATATCGTATCGACTGATTGGATCGAGATGTAGAGGTCGCTACGTTTGTATTGGATCGAGATTTTTCAGTTCTTGCGTGTCTGTCAACTTGTAAACTTCGGTATTGAATTGAAAGTTTTTCTTGGGTTAACATTGCGATACGATTTTTAAAATTCTGGTAGTAGTAATGTTTGTTTGAACTTTTGTTTAGTTTAAGTGTAAATATGTTTTTGATTTATTTTTAAAATGGGAAAAGTTACAAATCACGGTTGTGTTTATATTAATTGTGAAAATAATAATACCGAAAACAAAGGTACTAGTTTTCAAAGTTTTTTATTAGTGATAAAGTGCGTGCTAAAGAATGTTAGAAAAACTGTGGAAATATAAACATTGCCACAATGGACTTGGAAGATTTAAAACAAAAGAAGATTTGTGAGAAGCATCTTCGGAGATAATGTATAACAACAAAAGGAAATTTTAAACACACTGCAGTTCTTGTTCTACACCTTCAATCAGGTAAATATTTAAAAAAAAAAAATTCTACCAGACGTTTAAAAATGGTTTAAATTAGCATCGGAGAATCTCATTGTCAGGATTCTTCTTCTTCTTGTTGCATTTAATTGTACAATAACTTAAAATAATTACTGTAAATCAGTGGCTGAGATCGCTATAATTTTCCACGATCAATGATCGCAAGTAGAATGCCACCCGCGATCCCCCACCACTTTCGCGAATTAAATTAATTCGCGGGGTCAATTAAGGTCATTTTGCGGTTTTTCGTTTTAATCGGCGTTTTAATTCGCGTTTTCGTTTTAATCGGCGGTTTAATTCGCGGTTTAATTAAACTTTACCCGTTTTAATTCGCGTTTTCGTTTTAACCGGCGGTTTAATTCGCGGTTTTGCATATTAATTAGCGTTTTAATTAAATTTTACCCGTTTTTATCCGCGGATTCGCTGTTTGATCATTTTAATTCGCGATTTTGATGGTAATTCTTGGAATAATCCATTTGATTAAATAAATTTAATTGTAGTTTTAATTCGCAGATTGATTAAATTTCTTTAATTCGCTGTTTTGCATTTTAATTAACGATTTAATTAACCCTTTTTCGTTTTTATCGGTGGATTCGGTGTTTAATCATTTTAATTTGCGATTTTAATTTTAATTCTTGGAATAATCGGTTTGATTTAATTGGAATTTTAATTCGCGATTTGATTAAATTATTTTAATTCGCGTTTTGATTTTAATTTGTAATTCGTGGAATAATCTGTTTGATCAAATCACGTTAAATTCCTGCTTGATTTACGTTTTACTTCCGGTTAATGAAATGAATCTAAAATTAATTTATGCAATTAAATTTATTTAATAGATGTCAGATCATGACTTCAATTAAACTTTTGATTGTGTGATTCTTCGAAAGTCTAAACTACCGGCAAGTGCTTACCTATTTCAGTTACCCTTGTCCATTTCTTTGAAAATAAAAATCGGAAGAAACTCTTAGAATTTATTGATTGATTGGAACTTTGGCATATACAAACAAAATCGGAAATAAGTATAGCTTTGATGAGTATGCACTATTTTATTACTATAATTATTAATGAAACCGACAGATTATAAAATGTGTAACAATTACAATTAAAAATTATAGATCAACATAGGTACAATTGTTTCACTTTACTTTTTTTTTACTACATGTTATTATACCTATTAACAAAATCGGAACTTATAATTTTTGCATGTACAAACAAAATCGGAAATAATTATAACTTTGATGAGTACCTACTATTTTATTAATTTTCATAACATGATTATTAATCAAAATCACAGATTATAAAATGTGTAATAATTTAGAAATTATTGATTAACATACACTATTTTCACTTTTACATGTCCAACACATTTTTATAGATAGTGGTGGCCCCGTCTAACTGTACATTGTCTTTGTTGCTTCAAACAGGGTAGACACTGTTGTAGTTTAACGTTTTCTTGATACCTTAGCGGTAAATTTTCTCACACTTCTTTTAATTCGTACGCAGGTACATTATTAATTAGAAAATTGATTGGAAAAAATTTTAGTTCTCATTTTTCAAACTTCTTTAACCGTTTTCTTATACTGTTTGTACGAAAACAATAAACAATGATCACATTACCAACTTTATCTATAACAGATTCTACAGCCATCTTATGCGGTACTGACAATATTTTAACCCTCAAGTATTTAAAGGCTAGCATAGTATGCATAGTGGTGACGTCAGTTTCTGTGAAACGTTTTAGGCCTGTACCAACTTGTTGAAAGTAAGATAAATGTATAACACAATGCATTTTGTTATGATTCATATTTTTATGTATCTATAGAACACCAAAAAATTTATCGTGGTGACGTCAGTTTGTTTTGAAACCTTTTCTGCCTGCACCAACATGTTAGTGTTAGTGTTTTGTAAATTACACCTAATTGACTTATGAGTAACGTTATAAAATATAAATAGAATTTTGACTTTGAGATTTAATATATTATATTTTAGAAAACTTGCAATATAATAAACGCGTGACGTAATAATTAAAAAGTTGTAGTATCAATTATATATGTTTATAGCCAATCTAATGTTCTTTACTGTACTCACTTTTATTATTTTAATCTTAATTTTTTTTATTGAAAAAGTAAAGTAACTTTGATAAAAATAGATAACTGTTTTAAATCATCCCATTTTTTAAATTCATTGCATTTTAAAAAGGTAATATACATATTCCGTCATCTCATTATTGCAATGGACAAAAATTAAATTATAATCAAGTCAAATTCATTTGTGTGATTTATGTAATTAATATAAATTTTTATTATTATTAATGAATTAAGTAAACGAGTAATAGTAACTGATACATTTCATTATCTTAATAAATAATCGTAATTTCAAACTTTTGCAACAAATCAAATCAGTTTAATGCAACCACTAAACAACCAAATTCGGACGTTAGAACTTGATTTTTTTAGCATTGTAATCTATTGTTAATTTTCATAATAGCTTCAATCTAGCTGGGACTCGATTTTGTTATTGAGATTTTAATTAATACAGCGGATCTAAGTAAATTTGACGGTTGGAGATGGCTTGACTGGTGGTGATGTACTTTTGACAGCACATTCAAAGTAAAAAGCATTTTGGCGGGAAATTCAAATAATTTATAGATTTCTTGGGTGATAATTTTCGAAATATGTTCTTTGCATCAAAAACATAATAACTACATCAATGTATAAACTGATTTCAACTTTAATTTTGCTTATAATTATATTCTTCAAATTTGACGTTACTTCAAAGAAACACTGACCTACTTATAATCTTATTAAAGTAATCTGTAACTACACATTTCTAAAATTTCTTATTTAATGAAACTAGATTATGCCACTTTTATCTAGTTTTGATATTATTTTCATAATGAAATGATTCAGTGTTTACGATAAACAAATGTTTCAGATTTGTCGAACAGTCTACTGGTTCCTACCTATGGTAAGCTTATGTAATAGACATTAGCAATCGTAGTACTGTGACTTTTTATTTAAAGAGTTGATAATAATATAACATTTTATTAATTGTATAAAACTTCACAACCAGTTCTTTTCCAAATATCGAAGTCCCAATTGTCAAAAGCTCTTTTAGTTGCTTTGCCACTTGTAAGTTAATCTTCGCACATCCCGGCATCAATACCTACAAGTATATTTTATAAATGCAATTGATTTTTTAATTACAATAACATCTAGGTCCAAATACCTTTCTGTGTTAAATTTTTTTTACAGAATAATGTTTTATTTGTTGAAGAACTCCACAACATGTCCAATAATGTTCCAGAACAAAAAAGTTTCTTCAGTTTACTAACAAAGTTAATAAACAACAGTTAAAACAATAGATAGTGTTAATAATGCAAAAAATAACATTAACGATAATTTGCAAAACTATCACCGAATAACATGTAAAAGATTTGAAATAATGAATACAAAATAGTAATTGCTTTTAGGGTTATGTCGTACAAGTTGTGTTTATAATTAAATGCTTATGTATACATAGTTTGTTCCTAAATAACATCGTTAAAAACATCTTAATAGACACTGATTTAATACAGTTGAATAAAAAAATAATAAGAATACGAATTTTCATTGCTGACGGTACACCATTAGTTAGTTGGCATATTTTTCGGGGATTATGTTTACTTCGACGCTTTGTATAAAGTTTGTGTTAAGATATTATAATTGTTATAGTGTTGCGTTTAGTTAAAACTTTAATTGAGAAAATAGTTGAACAACCTAGCGGCATGTTACTTTATTTTAGAAACATTATTCAAATCCGAAAAAGGCAGCTACGGTTTTGTAGAAAAATATCAAAAACATTTTTAAGAAGCACGTAAATAATACTGTGTGTTTAATATATGTATTGTATTTTAGAAAAATTGTAAGATAATAAACGCGTGACGTAATAATTAAAACGTTGTAGTATCAGTTATATACAGCAGAGTGTTTAAGAGTTCTTCCTCATTCTGGTTTCCTAAAAAAGCCCGATCCTCATACATTTTTCTGGTGAAAACAACAATATTATCAATTTACGCCTGAACAAGTCAGTACAAGAATTGTTTTGAAATATCAGCAAAAAAAATCTGTGTATTGATCTAGATGTGTTTAGTAATTATAAATCACGCCTAAAATATTAAAACACAATTTCAATTAAAAACTATATAATATAACTTTAATACACGTTTTGAATAACGCTCGCGACGTAATTGAACCTCTTAGAAATGGTGAAAAAGTTTTACCGAGAAAATGGTAGTCATACGTGACCGAATTTTACTTAACACATTTTAAAAATATTATTAAAATTCAAAAAAGGGTTACAACAAGAAGTATAACGAACTGCTGTATTTTCTTACATGAAGACTGTTCTGTAAAAATATATAAAAAAAAAATGTCTATAAGAAACACGTAAATGATGGTGTGTATTCCTACTTCTAAAAATAAAAACAAACGTTTACAATTACTTGATGAATTGATTATGTTTTTAAATATCTGAGAAAGAACGTTTGCGTGTGTTGATTTTGATGTGTTTAGTAACTATGAATCACGATTGAAAATATTAAGACAAGATGCGAATTGAAGAGTATATTCTTCTTTAATCAAAGTCTTGGATAACGTTGGAGACGTGATCGAATTTCTTTCGACGACAAAAAAAGACACAGTATGATAGTATTAAAACACTAATTAAATACCAATACTATCACCAAGACTTGTTCTAAAAAATAAAGATTAACGACGTATAGTAAGAGATCTGTTAAATATGTTATGATATAAAATAGTTCTTGGTAAAACAAAATTTAAAAAAAAAACTGTTTGGTTCAATAGATTTATTGTAAATGTGGTAGAATAAATTAATTAACGCTAATACTAGAAACAATAGTATTTGTTATTTTTCGGCATTTAACGTAAGTCTACTTGGAGTATTAAATCAATCTTTGTTGTAGGTTTTTTTATAAAACGTATTTAAAGTAAGCAACATTAACTTTTATAAAATAACATAGTATTATGAAGAATTATAACATGTATACTAAACCTCAAGTGCAACTGTAAACAATTCATATGTTAATAAAAAAAAATTACTTCAATCAGTCAAATAAAGAATTTATTAATCGCAATTATTAATTACCATAGAAAAACATTTAGCGTCAAATGTTGCATTGCAAAATTTAAACATGAATTACCCAATTTAAAAACGCAAAAACAATTATTAGCGAAAAAATAGTTTGAGTATTTGAATATTTTGAAAATCGTTGCGTGTAAAAAATTTTATCATCACAAACAAACAATATATGTAAGTTAAAAATATATTTTGAGATTTATAAAGTCGCTATAGATATTGAAACACAAATATCTATGAAACAGTTCGAACTCCTGTGCAAAATAATTAAACTACGACTTAAATAGTCTCCGTTTTGTTCAACTAAGCAACCAAAAATTTTCTTTTGATGACAAGCCTACGTTTTTAAATTTATAAAAGTATAATTACAAAACAGTTTTAATGTTTTACTAGCGCAGAATAGTTTTAATCCCTAAAAACCATTATAAGTGCAAAAATTACAATTGAAAGTATTGCAAACAATTATTATACGATAAAAAAACTTTTTATAGTTCAGAAAAGAGGTATAATCGTATAAAGGAGTTGTTAAAATTAAGAAGGTATTATGCGCTAAAGACATCTACATTTTGAGATTTATACAAAACAACTACCTGTAAAAAAATTAATTTTTTTTTAATAATTTAGAACATTTGTAAAAGCGAAATTCGATACTCCAGTTTAAGAATTAGAAAATCACACAACTTGTTTTTGTCCTTGCCACGATCTACAAAATAAAGAAATTTAGTTAGAAAATCATTATTGCAGATTGATCTAGAGTATGAGCAACTTTGATCGTACGTTTCTAAGAGGGCCGGAAAGGTCCAAGGATTGTTGGAATTTATTGAATTTTGCAGATACTACACTGAAAAAATTGGATCATAAGATTGTTTATAAAACTAAAAATTATATCTGTTGATATCAATCTATCAACAACAATTAACGTAAATCGTAATTTTCATAAACTAGTTAATAAGGAACATTATATTATATCTATTGGTACAACTTTAGATGATAGCCCTTAATAAATCGATTTATTGTCTAAATAGGTATGAAGATTTCTTATAATTGTTATAACATTTTTCTCTCAGTGTACCTACTACAATATTTTAACTTGGCCTACCCTATTCGTATTTTCACAAAATAATAATAACTCTTTTTCAAAAACTTTAGGTGTAACTCTAAAGGATATCATCTAAAACAATTCACAATATCCTGCTCTGCCTTGTATGCCGATGATTATGACTACCTAGTGCTCACCTAGTGAGGTAGATGGCACTGTGTTTACAATAATTGCTGTAGTTCTATTAACCGTTTCAGCTAACATCTTCCAAGCAGTAACATGAAGAGAAACATTCTTCATGAAAGAGTTCGGAGTTAGATGCAGAGCCTGCTGAAATTCTAATAGGTTAAATTAAAAAATTTAATTGAAAAGCAAAAATTGTCTTAATATATCGTTTCGAAACATATCAGGCGCACTGATGAATTGGTTTTCAAAGTTAACACAACTACAGAACATGATTTGGATGTTTACTTATTATTAAAACAAGGTTAGAATATTTTTATAAACGTGAGGTTATCTTAATATAGATGAAGTAAGGTTAGCTTGTTACAGAAAGAGTGAGGTTAGCTTATTACAGAAAGAGTGAGGTTAGATACGCTAATTATGAGGTGAAATAAAATTTGTTGTTTAATCTTATTGCTATATGGCTTCCTCATAATTAGCGTATCTAACCTCACTCTTTCTGTAATAAGCTAACCTCACTCTTTCTGTAACAAGCTAACCTTACTTCATCTATATTAAGATAACCTCACGTTTATAAAAAATATTCTAACCTTGTTTTAATAATAAGTAAACATCCAAATCATGTTCTGTAGTTGTGTTAACTTTGAAAACCAATTCATCAGTGCGTCTGATATGTTTCGAAACGATATATTAAGACAATTTTTGCTTTTCAATTAAATTTTTTAATTTAACCTATTAGAATTTCAGCAGGCTCTGCATCTAACTCCGAACTCTTTCATGAAGAATGTTTCTCTTCATGTTACTGCTTGGAAGATGTTAGCTGAAACGGTTAATAGAACTACAGCAATTATTGTAAACACAGTGCCATCTACCTCACTAGGTGAGCACTAGGTAGTCATAATCATCGGCATACAAGGCAGAGCAGGATATTGTGAATTGTTTTAGATGATATCCTTTAGAGTTACACCTAAAGTTTTTGAAAAAGAGTTATTATTATTTTGTGAAAATACGAATAGGGTAGGCCAAGTTAAAATATTGTAGTAGGTACACTGAGAGAAAAATGTTATAACAATTATAAGAAATCTTCATACCTATTTAGACAATAAATCGATTTATTAAGGGCTATCATCTAAAGTTGTACCAATAGATATAATATAATGTTCCTTATTAACTAGTTTATGAAAATTACGATTTACGTTAATTGTTGTTGATAGATTGATATCAACAGATATAATTTTTAGTTTTATAAACAATCTTATGATCCAATTTTTTCAGTGTAGTATCTGCAAAATTCAATAAATTCCAACAATCCTTGGACCTTTCCGGCCCTCTTAGAAACGTACGATCAAAGTTGCTCATACTCTAGATCAATCTGCAATAATGATTTTCTAACTAAATTTCTTTATTTTGTAGATCGTGGCAAGGACAAAAACAAGTTGTGTGATTTTCTAATTCTTAAACTGGAGTATCGAATTTCGCTTTTACAAATGTTCTAAATTATTAAAAAAAAATTAATTTTTTTACAGGTAGTTGTTTTGTATAAATCTCAAAATGTAGATGTCTTTAGCGCATAATACCTTCTTAATTTTAACAACTCCTTTATACGATTATACCTCTTTTCTGAACTATAAAAAGTTTTTTTATCGTATAATAATTGTTTGCAATACTTTCAATTGTAATTTTTGCACTTATAATGGTTTTTAGGGATTAAAACTATTCTGCGCTAGTAAAACATTAAAACTGTTTTGTAATTATACTTTTATAAATTTAAAAACGTAGGCTTGTCATCAAAAGAAAATTTTTGGTTGCTTAGTTGAACAAAACGGAGACTATTTAAGTCGTAGTTTAATTATTTTGCACAGGAGTTCGAACTGTTTCATAGATATTTGTGTTTCAATATCTATAGCGACTTTATAAATCTCAAAATATATTTTTAACTTACATATATTGTTTGTTTGTGATGATAAAATTTTTTACACGCAACGATTTTCAAAATATTCAAATACTCAAACTATTTTTTCGCTAATAATTGTTTTTGCGTTTTTAAATTGGGTAATTCATGTTTAAATTTTGCAATGCAACATTTGACGCTAAATGTTTTTCTATGGTAATTAATAATTGCGATTAATAAATTCTTTATTTGACTGATTGAAGTATTTTTTTTTATTAACATATGAATTGTTTACAGTTGCACTTGAGGTTTAGTATACATGTTATAATTCTTCATAATACTATGTTATTTTATAAAAGTTAATGTTGCTTACTTTAAATACGTTTTATAAAAAACCTACAACAAAGATTGATTTAATACTCCAAGTAGACTTACGTTAAATGCCGAAAAATAACAAATACTATTGTTTCTAGTATTAGCGTTAATTAATTTATTCTACCACATTTACAATAAATCTATTGAACCAAACAGTTTTTTTTTTAAATTTTGTTTTACCAAGAACTATTTTATATCATAACATATTTAACAGATCTCTTACTATACGTCGTTAATCTTTATTTTTTAGAACAAGTCTTGGTGATAGTATTGGTATTTAATTAGTGTTTTAATACTATCATACTGTGTCTTTTTTTGTCGTCGAAAGAAATTCGATCACGTCTCTAACGTTATCCAAGACTTTGATTAAAGAAGAATATACTCTTCAATTCGCATCTTGTCTTAATATTTTCAATCGTGATTCATAGTTACTAAACACATCAAAATCAACACACGCAAACGTTCTTTCTCAGATATTTAAAAACATAATCAATTCATTAAGTAATTGTAAACGTTTGTTTTTATTTTTAGAAGTAGGAATACACACCATCATTTACGTGTTTCTTATAGACATTTTTTTTAATATATTTTTACAGAACAGTCTTCATGTAAGAAAATACAGCAGTTCGTTATACTTCTTGTTGTAACCCTTTTTTGAATTTTAATAATATTTTTAAAATGTGTTAAGTAAAATTCCGTCACGTATGACTACCATTTTCTCGGTAAAACTTTTTCACCATTTCTAAGAGGTTCAATTACGTCGCCAGCGTTATTCAAAACGTGTATTAAAGTTATATTATATAGTTTTTAATTGAAATTGTGTTTTAATATTTTAGGCGTGATTTATAATTACTAAACACATCTAGATCAATACACAGATTTTTTTTGCTGATATTTCAAAACAATTCTTGTACTGACTTGTTCAGGCGTAAATTGATAATATTGTTGTTTTCACCAGAAAAATGTATGAGGATCGGGCTTTTTTAGGAAACCAGAATGAGGAAGAACTCTTAAACACTCTGCTGTATATAACTGATACTACAACGTTTTAATTATTACGTCACGCGTTTATTATCTTACAATTTTTCTAAAATACAATACATATATTAAACACACAGTATTATTTACGTGCTTCTTAAAAATGTTTTTGATATTTTTCTACAAAACCGTAGCTGCCTTTTTCGGATTTGAATAATGTTTCTAAAATAAAGTAACATGCCGCTAGGTTGTTCAACTATTTTCTCAATTAAAGTTTTAACTAAACGCAACACTATAACAATTATAATATCTTAACACAAACTTTATACAAAGCGTCGAAGTAAACATAATCCCCGAAAAATATGCCAACTAACTAATGGTGTACCGTCAGCAATGAAAAATTCGTATTCTTATTATTTTTTTTTTATTCAACTGTATTAAATCAGTGTCTATTAAGATGTTTTTAACGATGTTATTTAGGAACAAACTATGTATACATAAGCATTTAATTATAAACACAACTTGTACGACATAACCCTAAAAGCAATTACTATTTTGTATTCATTATTTCAAATCTTTTACATGTTATTCGGTGATAGTTTTGCAAATTATCGTTAATGTTATTTTTTGCATTATTAACACTATCTATTGTTTTAACTGTTGTTTATTAACTTTGTTAGTAAACTGAAGAAACTTTTTTGTTCTGGAACATTATTGGACATGTTGTGGAGTTCTTCAACAAATAAAACATTATTCTGTAAAAAAAATTTAACACAGAAAGGTATTTGGACCTAGATGTTATTGTAATTAAAAAATCAATTGCATTTATAAAATATACTTGTAGGTATTGATGCCGGGATGTGCGAAGATTAACTTACAAGTGGCAAAGCAACTAAAAGAGCTTTGACAATTGGGACTTCGATATTTGGAAAAGAACTGGTTGTGAAGTTTTATACAATTAATAAAATGTTATATTATTATCAACTCTTTAAATAAAAAGTCACAGTACTACGATTGCTAATGTCTATTACATAAGCTTACCATAGGTAGGAACCAGTAGACTGTTCGACAAATCTGAAACATTTGTTTATCGTAAACACTGAATCATTTCATTATGAAAATAATATCAAAACTAGATAAAAGTGGCATAATCTAGTTTCATTAAATAAGAAATTTTAGAAATGTGTAGTTACAGATTACTTTAATAAGATTATAAGTAGGTCAGTGTTTCTTTGAAGTAACGTCAAATTTGAAGAATATAATTATAAGCAAAATTAAAGTTGAAATCAGTTTATACATTGATGTAGTTATTATGTTTTGATGCAAAGAACATATTTCGAAAATTATCACCCAAGAAATCTATAAATTATTTGAATTTCCCGCCAAAATGCTTTTACTTTGAATGTGCTGTCAAAAGTACATCACCACCAGTCAAGCCATCTCCAACCGTCAAATTTACTTAGATCCGCTGTATTAATTAAAATCTCAATAACAAAATCGAGTCCCAGCTAGATTGAAGCTATTATGAAAATTAACAATAGATTACAATGCTAAAAAAAATCAAGTTCTAACGTCCGAATTTGGTTGTTTAGTGGTTGCATTAAACTGATTTGATTTGTTGCAAAAGTTTGAAATTACGATTATTTATTAAGATAATGAAATGTATCGGTTACTATTACTCGTTTACTTAATTCATTAATAATAATAAAAATTTTATATTAATTACATAAATCACACAAATGAATTTGACTTGATTATAATTTAATTTTTGTCCATTGCAATAATGAGATGACGGAATATGTATATTACCTTTTTAAAATGCAATGAATTTAAAAAATGGGATGATTTAAAACAGTTATCTATTTTTATCAAAGTTACTTTTACTTTTTTCAATAAAAAAAATTAAGATTAAAATAATAAAAGTGAGTACAGTAAAGAACATTAGATTGGCTATAAACATATATAATTGATACTACAACTTTTTAATTATTACGTCACGCGTTTATTATATTGCAAGTTTTCTAAAATATAATATATTAAATCTCAAAGTCAAAATTCTACTTATATTTTATAACGTTATTCATAAGTCAATAAGGTGTAATTTACAAAACACTAACACTAACATGTTGGTGCAGGCAGAAAAGGTTTCAAAACAAACTGACGTCACCACGATAAATTTTTTGGTGTTCTATAGGTACATAAAAATATGAATCATAACAAAATGCATTGTGTTATACATTTATCTTACTTTCAACAAGTTGGTACAGGCCTAAAACGTTTCACAGAAACTGACGTCACCACTATGCATACTATGCTAGCCTTTAAATACTTGAGGGTTAAAATATTGTCAGTACCGCATAAGATGGCTGTAGAATCTGTTATAGATAAAGTTGGTAATGTGATCATTGTTTATTGTTTTCGTACAAACAGTATAAGAAAACGGTTAAAGAAGTTTGAAAAATGAGAACTAAAATTTTTTCCAATCAATTTTCTAATTAATAATGTACCTGCGTACGAATTAAAAGAAGTGTGAGAAAATTTACCGCTAAGGTATCAAGAAAACGTTAAACTACAACAGTGTCTACCCTGTTTGAAGCAACAAAGACAATGTACAGTTAGACGGGGCCACCACTATCTATAAAAATGTGTTGGACATGTAAAAGTGAAAATAGTGTATGTTAATCAATAATTTCTAAATTATTACACATTTTATAATCTGTGATTTTGATTAATAATCATGTTATGAAAATTAATAAAATAGTAGGTACTCATCAAAGTTATAATTATTTCCGATTTTGTTTGTACATGCAAAAATTATAAGTTCCGATTTTGTTAATAGGTATAATAACATGTAGTAAAAAAAAAGTAAAGTGAAACAATTGTACCTATGTTGATCTATAATTTTTAATTGTAATTGTTACACATTTTATAATCTGTCGGTTTCATTAATAATTATAGTAATAAAATAGTGCATACTCATCAAAGCTATACTTATTTCCGATTTTGTTTGTATATGCCAAAGTTCCAATCAATCAATAAATTCTAAGAGTTTCTTCCGATTTTTATTTTCAAAGAAATGGACAAGGGTAACTGAAATAGGTAAGCACTTGCCGGTAGTTTAGACTTTCGAAGAATCACACAATCAAAAGTTTAATTGAAGTCATGATCTGACATCTATTAAATAAATTTAATTGCATAAATTAATTTTAGATTCATTTCATTAAACCGAATTAAAACGTAAATCAAAACGCAAATTAAAATGATTTGATCAAACAGATTATTCCACGAATTACAAATTAAAATCAAAACGCGAATTAAAATAATTTAATCAAATCGCGAATTAAAATTCCAATTAAATCAAACCGATTATTCCAAGAATTAAAATTAAAATCGCAAATTAAAATGATTAAACACCGAATCCACCGATAAAAACGAAAAAGGGTTAATTAAATCGTTAATTAAAATGCAAAACAGCGAATTAAAGAAATTTAATCAATCTGCGAATTAAAACTACAATTAAATTTATTTAATCAAATGGATTATTCCAAGAATTACCATCAAAATCGCGAATTAAAATGATCAAACAGCGAATCCGCGGATAAAAACGGGTAAAATTTAATTAAAACGCTAATTAATATGCAAAACCGCGAATTAAACCGCCGGTTAAAACGAAAACGCGAATTAAAACGGGTAAAGTTTAATTAAACCGCGAATTAAACCGCCGATTAAAACGAAAACGCGAATTAAAACGCCGATTAAAACGAAAAACCGCAAAATGACCTTAATTGACCCCGCGAATTAATTTAATTCGCGAAAGTGGTGGGGGATCGCGGGTGGCATTCTACTATCGCAATCATGGTATTTAGAATTAATTAGTAATCGACTGTTGCTAAAAAGTCGCTCGTGTAAAGTTAGTCATAAATCTAGCCATAAACATTCGATTATCGTTTTCCGGGATACAATAACGTTTGGAGTATTGAAAATCAACATACTTAAGTATTTTTTAATATTGTTTCTAAACAATAAATTAATTAAAATTTGTTCATATTTAGATTTAAAAAAAATATTTACAAAAACTCACAGAAAATAGATACTACTGTGATGTTTTTTTTTCGACATGACGTGCTATTTGAATTCTGATGCAAACTTACGAACAAATAGTTTAAAGCATTAATAAACAACATATTAAAAAATAAGTGCCGTTCTTTCGTAAATTAAATGTTTCTATTTGAAATTGACCCTGAAAAGATTGTTGAGTGATTAGTCATAACTCGTATTGATATTTGTCTCAAACATAAAATTTGTGTATTAAAAATAAATTTGCAATTCTTTTCAAATACGTATTGTCATTTGTAGTTAATGCTTATTGTTTTTAACTTCCTGTGTTTTTATGATTTACCTTGGTGTTTATATAAAGCTAGGTATAGGTTTTTCTCAAAATGCTGAATGTGACACAAATTTTATAAACGTTCTTTCCTAGAAGAGTTTTCTAATTCTCTTTGAAAAGAATGCATTGTTAAATTTCTGTAAACAAAAAAAATATAATTCAATGTTTAAATCCATGTTACTTTTTTATTAAAAAATCTGTATGTGGTTTAAAATTCTTACGAGGAAAAGAGCAAAGGGGTTATTTACCTACTTACACAAAATTTTACGATTTTCCGTGAACTACCTGCATACTTAAAGTTTATTATACATTTATTAAAGTAAATATTATAGGTAAAATCGTGTTATATTAGTCTTATTTGCTTATGCGATAATTAAAAGTATTAATTTCTTTTCCACAACCGCAATTGTTATTTTATAAGCGATCAATGATTGCGATCGTTATTGTACAGACGCTCGATGATCGCGATCATTATTTTGTATAATGATCGATTCATCGTAATTGCATAATCGTTCTGGCCATTGCTTTAAATGTTTTTTGTTGATGTTGGCATATGTCGAATAAAAATATCGTTTTTGTAAATGTTAGGGCCGCATTTCTTTAGCACCTTGTCTAATAAATACTTAGTTTTTTAAAAAATAAAAAAAATTACAAACAAAATTCTTTTATGTTTATTTTAGCATGCTGAAAACACTTCAATACAAATCCAACAATACATAAAATATTTTTACAATTGTTTAAAAAAAAATCGCAAAAATTTTGAAAATACTAATACTAATTGCATTTTCAAAACTTTATTTTTAAAATACTAACTTAATTTTTTTTTACTTTTTGTGCTTATTTAGTATATTTTTTTACAGAAGCTGTAATTGTTGATATGAACATCAACCTAAGATAATCAAATGTAGTAGTTTCTCAAACATATGGAAAAAAACGTCGATTGTTATTTATTGATGACGATCGTGAAGACGAATAAATTTATTCTTTCTACAGCTCCAGTTCACTAGACGAAGGTATAAGTAGACAAGCAATAATAAGTAATTTTTTTAATATATGTTTTATAGTTGAAGATACGTCCTATAATATTTTGAAGATACTGGAACGACCACAGTGTGTTCTCAAATTCGTCAAGCCGTTAAGTTTTGACAAAACTACGCAACATAGTGATACAAATGGATTCTCCGTCAAAAATCCTTTTAAAGGATGAATTATTGGTCAATTATTCTTTCAGAAATTTAACATTGATTTTAATTTAAAATTATTTAAATTACCAGTCCACTAATAACAAATTTGTTTACATATGTTTCGAGCTTTAAAATAATTATGCTCATCTTCAGAAAAGTCTACAAAAAATATTTACAACTTTTTTAAATACCAAAAATGTCATCAACATATCTTTTCCAAAATATTATTATTGTAAGAAAATTTGGTGTTCAGAAATATATTTACTTTCTAAATTGTTTAAGAAGATTTCAGTAAAAACAAGTGATAAATTTGATAATCAATTTTTTAAACAAAATCTAGGTCTTTCAATGGGTTCTCCTTTATCACTTGAAAGGTTACGATTTCAAGATTTCTTTTTCAAATGAAATATTTATTTAATTTTTAAGCCACTTAAAGGTAGTAAAAATAAAGCTATTTAAGCTGTATAGTTGTTTCTGAAAGGTGGTTTACGGTTCCTTTAGAGCTTCTTTAAAGCTTTGCTAGTACCACAAAAAGCTGTATAAGCCCGTATAAGCTTAATGCATTAAAGGAGCTACCTGACAGCAACATAACTGCGGAGTTTTTAGCTACTTAAACGCTTCATGGAGGCTTCAGTTTTTTCACAAACCACTTAAAAGTGTTCTAAAGAGTAACTTTAAAAGCTAAAGTAGTTATAAAAAAGCCGGTTTTAGCTGCAATTTGCTCACTGGGAAATTCTTGAATTACTAGAGTTCATTTATATTAAAATATCAAATACAAATTTTTTGTTGAACGAGCAAACCAATTTCAATTATGATCTTAAACTTAAATTTTTTTAGATTTGTGTATAAATTGCACCATCTTCCTTTTTTTAAATAATTAACATTTAACATTTTGTAAAACTTACATTTTTTTAATTATCTAGTTACAAATTTTCAGATTTAAGATTGTTCGAAAAAATGTAAGTTAAAAAACTTTTTGTAATCTTAACTTTTTATAAGTTGTAAATATTTTTACTTTTTTGAAGATGAGTTTCATTATTTTAAAGCTCGAAGCATATGTAAAATAGTATATACTATTACTATATACTATACTTTTATTACTACTGGTAATTTGAATAATTTTAAAAATTGACGAATAATAGCAATAAATCCCCATAACAATTTTCTTTTAATTTAATTTGCATTGTTTTAGTTATTTCTATGTTTTCGATTTATATTTTACAAAAATAAATAAATCTTTGAATATACATATTTTTTTGTTTTCTTAAAAATAAAGCATGATATTGTTTAAGTTTATTTGACATTGACTTGTGTCGTAACAATACAAGCTATTGTTTATGATATTAACCTGTTTTGAACAGGTAAACGGTAAAGTAAACACAAATATAAGAAAAGGTTCTAACTCGTACTTCATAACAAATAAGTAAGTTCGCAAAATGAAAGCCACGATTTTACAGATGGCAGCAGGTCTTAGTCTATTAGTTTATGAAAAGAGGGGGTACAGACGGGTAAAAAAAAGAGAAACAAGAGATATAAAACTACAGTATGATTTTTAACACACTATTTGCGCTTCTTCTTAAATTATTACTCAATGATTTGACTTATGTAACATTTTTGATTGAGAGTGATCTGAAGAGGTTGAATCATGATGACATACATAACTTAACTTCAATTTACTCTTCTGAAAAATAAAATTAATCATGAGTTTTATTTTTGACAGTCTAGGTTGCCAAGACCCCAAGAAATTTTGGGCATTGCTAATTTGAAGAATGAGTGAATGATACAAAATCGTTGTAAACTTTGTAATGTTGTGAAGACGTGTTTATAGGTGGGTTTGTGATACAATTCTTTGGTAATCATATAGAATAGATTTCTATTTCTATCTTTTAAATATAAGATATTAGGTAATTTTGGGTTTTGCGTTTTTAAATTTTCGACTTTTTTTTGAATTCTTTAGCTGTTTCTTTATCGAGTATAACGCAATAAGCTAGACTATATTCATTAGAAATGAGAAATAAACTGTTTCGGCGGAAATGCTTTGGTTAATAGAGATTGAATCTATTGGAGCGTTAAATTAATCAAAAGATTGAAGTAAATTACAATCTATTCTATTCAAGGCATCAGAGTTAAAATTTAATTTTCCGGGTTTGTACGTGATTGTATAATCGTATTCTGATAGTTTCAAGCACCAACGAATGAGTTTACTACCTGCATCTTTACAAGTGAATAGCCATGTCAAAGGCTTGTAATTGATTACAATAGTGAACTTACGTCCATAGAGATACGGTCTAAAATCTGTGACACTCCAAACAATGGCGAGTAATTTCTTTTCTGTTGTGTGCTACACTTTTGTTCTGTATTATTTAATGTCGTAGATGGATAAACAATTAAAGGATCTTTTCTGATTTCTTCTTGCCTTAGTATAGATCTTATAACAAAATTAAAAGCATATCTGTAGTTAGTACAAATTCTCTTGAAAAATCCGGATATTGTAGATAGTAAGGATTCGCTAGTTAAAATATTACGAAAAGTATCAAAGGAAGTTTGCTGTTGACCAGACAAAAACTGTGTCATTTTTTCATAACTCAGTTAGGGGTTTGGCTATCAATGCAAAATTGTCAATGAATTTTCGATAGTAGCCTAGTAAGCCTAAAAACATTTTAATACCTTTTTGATTATTTGGAATTGGAAAATTGTAAAGGGTTTTAATCTTATCGGGATTAGAACGAACACCTTCAATAGTAACAATGTGACCCAGATATGACACTTTTTTTTTTAGTAATTCACATTTATCAAGTTGTAACTAAAGGTTATTAACTTTTAGTCGATTAAAAATAGAGATTAATTTAGATAAATGTTCTTGGAGTGATGAAGCGTATATGATTATATTGTCAAGATACACAATGCACTAGCCTTTAAAATGCAGAAGGTGCATTTTTTAGTCCAAAAGGAATACGAGTGAATTTGTAATGTCTTGTTGAAGTGGAAAACGCTGTTTTCTAAAAATCGAATTTCCTTATAGGGATCTGATGAAACCCAGAAGCTAAATCTAAAGTGGTAAAGTATTGCGAATGTCCCAACTGATCAAGAATATCTTCTATGTTTAGCAGTGGATACGCATCACCTACGGTGACACATTTAAAACTAAGCCCAAAGAAGTGCCACGTATTTATGAAAGATGTGCAATACCTTGGCCACGTCGTATCTAGATATGGAGTCAAGGCCGACCTAGACAAAGTTTGAGCAATGTAAGCATAGCCAAGAAGAATTGACAAACATCAGATTCAAAGTTTCCTTGAGTTGTGCACTTATTATAAACAATTGTACCCAGATTTGCCAATATTTCCAAACTTTTGACAAAACTGACCAAAAAAAGTGCAACATTTCGATGGAAGCAAGACTGAGAAACCGCTTTCCATTAACTAAAACAGGCTCTAATTACTTCGCCGATTTTTAGTTATCCAAGAAAATATTGAAAATTTGTTCTGGATACCGATGCAAATAATCTGGCCATAGGTGCAGCCCTTTCATAAGTGCTCGATGGACAAGGAAAAGTAATCGCGTATTTTAGTAAAGTTTGGTCTATGCCAGAAATGAATTATTGCGTGACTAGGAAAGTACTGTTAGCAACCGTCAAGTCCATGGAATATTTCTAGAAATATTTATATGAACAAAAATTTTTACTAAGAACAGACCACTTTAAAATGACAAAATGAAGTAACAAGATGGATGAGAAGATTGCAAGAGTATGATTATCACACAGAACACCCTGCCGGAAGCAGTTATCGGAACGCTGATGCCTTGTCTAGAAGATTATGTCCGGCAGGCTGTAGCAATTGTTCGAGACTTGAAGAAAAAAAAATATTTTCGAAAAACTGCTATGGTTGATGACGAGTGGAAGCCTGAGTAGTTGCGACGCAAACAAGAAAACAATCCCGATATAAGAGTACTCCTGAACTAGAAAGTAAACAACCGACGACCAACCTGGGAAGAAACGTAAAGGCTGTTTTCTGAAAATTGGATTTCCTTATAAGGATCTGATGAAACTCAGAAGCTAAATCTGAAGTGGTAAAGTATTGCGAATGTTCCAACTGATCAACGATATCTTCTATGTTTAGCAGTGGATACGCTTTACCTACTGTTACATCATTTAGTTTCCTGTAGTCAATTACTATTCTCCACTTTCGTTCACCAAAGCATCAAGTTTCTTCGGAATTACCTAAATTTATGCAGTCCAATGTAACGATACAGTAAATATTAATCATACTTTACATCGAGAACTATTAGTAAAACACGAATAAATGATGTAATGCAGGTTTATTTTTAGAATTCTATTATAGCGTCATTAGCGTGAGATGTTTTCAAAATAGGTTATCTCGGCATCGTTTTATTTACTCAAATTTGGTTTTTAGGACACTAAAATATGATTCTCATGAGTAAGCTAGGGTGTAACTTATAATGAAAACAAAAAATACAATCAATTATTAAAATTTAAAAAAAACAAAGGAGACGCGTTTGAAATAGAGTAAATGAGGGTAATATGTTATAAACTATTAGTTTAGGATGTATTTTATAAATAACTGATTTTCTAGTTACTTGGATTTGTGGTAGAAGGCAAACACCTGTCAATCATTAATGGCGGTGTGAGAAAAAGTTTTTAAGTGGAAATTAAATCTGCAGTAATCACCTCAAATTTTGTTATAAAATTAATTTTTATTGTATACCCAGGTAAGTTAAGGCTTATATTTGAAGTTGGTAATTGTATTTTTTTGATAAGTTGATCCATTTATTTAACGGATTATAGCATATGTCTTTATGTTGCTAATTTAGAATAATATAAATGATGCAAATTTGGAGTATCCGAAATTATATTCATTTTTACACTAAGTGGAGGGTAACGTTTTTCGATTGTATAAATGCACCTATGTCATTTATGTATGTAGGTATGTTAATTTCTTGTATCTCTCGTTTTAGTTTTTACGGTAGATTTTTTTTGTAATATATTCATTTTTGTTTCAGCCATGCCACCCAAAAAATCTCTTAAAAAAGGCAAAATTGGATTCCAGGAGATATGGCCACTGCTGTGCTAGCAGTAAGAGAGAAGAAAATGGGATATCTTAAGGCATCCATACACTTCAAGGTACCAAGAACAACACTATTTAGACTTGTTGCTGAAAAGGATACACCAACTGAGCAGCTTGTTTGTAAAAATATTGGACGAAAACCTGTTTTTAATAAACAATTTGCAACTCTTTTGGTGAAATATGCCCTCAGAATGGAGTCTAAATTTTGCGGATGAACTCAAATGGACATAAGAAGATTGACTTATCAACTGGCTGTTCAGTTCAAATGCAGCTGGCCGTTATTGGTTAAAGGGGTTTCTGTCGCGACACAAAAATATTCTGTCGATGTGAAAGCTGACTGATACGTCTTTTGCAAGAGATCTTGGATTCACAAAAGAACGCATGAATGAGTTCTACGACCTGCTTGAACAACTCTACGAAACGAAAAAGTTTACACCTGATCGTATTTTCAACGTGGACGAAACGTATAGGTATATCTATAGTCCAGACTAAATATCCAAAAATTATTGCTAGATGCGGTAAAAAACAAATTGGCGCCATGACGTCCGCGGAAAGAGGTTCTCTTATTACAGTGGTGGCATGCATGAGCGCAGCTGGTATATTTGTGACGCCTATGATAATATTTCTCAGAAAAAACATGACAGACACTTTAATGAGGGGGTGCACCCTTGGGTTCAATAGGCAGAGCACACCCGTCTGGATGGATTCAAACCAATTTATTTACAGAATGGTTTCAACACTTTACTGAATACACAAAACCATCTGAAAAGACGCCAGTCTTGTTAATTTTTGATGGACACTACAGCCACACAAAAAATATAGACATATCGCTACCCCCTCATTGTACCCACAAGGTTCAGACTTTAGATAAGTAATTTATGGGTCCTTTAAAGTCATATTATAGTGAGGAAGTACGTATATGGCTTCGTGAGAACAACAAACCTTTAAATGCATATGACATTGGCTAATGGCTTTAAAATAGGAGGTATCTACCCTTTTTACAGACATGCCTTTAGTGAAGCAGATTTTCATGCTGCGGAACAGGAAGAACAATTACAAAACGGAAACGTTCAAGAATTAAACCAAAGTGACGTTATATCTACTAATGAAGCTGAATCATCAGTATACGAAGATGACGTAAAATCTTGCGATGTAGCCGAACCCGAAATAGAACAATCTACAGTACCGGAAATTCCGGGTCTCTTTAAAAAGTGTCGGATATACAACAGTTAGCCTGTAGCTCTGGTTTGTTCGTAACGCTTTCTGATATTTCACCAGTTTCATTACCAAAGAAGCGAAGTTCTAATAGAGGTCGGAAAGCAACAAAATCAACAATTGTTCTAGTTCTCCATACAAAAAAGAACTTGATGTCTCCTCAAGCAAAAAACACCAAATAAAGTGGCCAAATTAACTTTGAATAAAACTATAAGGACAGTTGAAAGAGCAGTAAAAAGTAAGGATGGAAAAAGAAAACAAAAATCAGAAGAAATCCCAGCAAACACAAAGATGTCCCAAGGACGTCCCGGGGACATGATGTTGCAGATCACTGAATGTCCCAAAGTCATCCCATTTTGCTTCTGTGTACGTTTTAGGGACATTTATGAGACGTTCTTTTGTCACAACTGTGTGCATCCTTACGATGTCCTTATAGGACATCCTTGCGCATCCGCAACGGGACGTCTCTTTTAGATGACTGTAGGATATGTAAGAGGTAGTCATTGCTCCCCTTTTCTACAAATTGAATTCGAAAAATATTTATATATAGCATAGGTATATAATAATTACGAGCGCTTGAGCACAAATTGTACACAGTGGCTCGTGTGTGACTCAGTTAAGTAAAAAACAAGAATTGAGAAAAGAAATAGCAACTAATATGACTATCGATGTTTTCAATGCAACGTGTGTTGGCCGAGATACGTTTTCTGTTGTTTAATTCATAGGCTTTTAAGCAATGATTTACTCAAGCTCTCGTAATTACTACTATATATGTATATTATATTTCTATCAAGAAAAGTACCATTTCCAGTTAAAGTACATCTACTTTGTGGTTGTTTCTATTGTTTTTTTTTATTCAGTAAGGAGACTTAACGTACTCCTCTGCGACTTGACGTAATGAATAAAAATAACTTTATCAAATAAAATACAAATTATTATTACATAAAACTATATTTTTAAATAATAATCCTAATTATATTCAATTAAAATAAATTTTGAGATTATTTCATTTTTTTATCTTCTCGATCCCGGCGTTCTTTGGCCCTCCTTAGCGAGTGTTTTATACTTCTTCCCGATTTTTTTAAGTGGCGCCTGAAACAATGCAACTACATAAGAGATGGTAATCGTCATGTAGAGCCGATAAAAAAGTTAATACAAAAAACTTATTTTGGTATTTCTATGTAGTCAGAATTTACATTATTCTAAGTTAAAGAATTGATAAATTGATACTTCTTTTGTAGAATTATTGATCGATCTTTTTGACGATTCTATTATTGATTAAATCATAAGAGATGATCGATTATAACCAGTTAAAAATCGTTTTAATAAATTTTTTTTGTAAACACGTCAGTTTTGCAAATTCATTAAGAATTTTTATACGTTTCGCATTTACGTTTCATCAGAGGAATGTGGTGAAAACAAAATTATTTCTAGACGTATTTTTAACTACCTAACTTATTATTATGGAAACAGTAATACAATACGAGAAATTCGCACATTAATCATAACTATGAACTAAGAAGCTGTTACTAAGAACGCGATAACGTAATAGTTTCTTAGTTAGATAAGCGATTTTGTGCCTTATCGGTCATAAAAGTCGTGAGATAACGTCGCGCCTTTAAATCTTTAATACAAAGAACTTATTTTTTTAATAATTTTTTGAGTAAAACAATTTTTTTTGCATAAAATAAATATTTTCAATTCACCGCATAGGTATGCGCGAGAGATGGGGTTTTAAATCACCATTATTAATAATTGTGATCTTTCAATTTCGATAATTTTTTTATTAATTTTTAGTAACTCAAAATAATAATTATAAATGATGATTTTTATACATTATAAATAAATACAAAGAACCAAACACTTACCAAATAAATTTGTTTATGCACTAAAACACCCAAAAAACGTTAGATTATAAAAAGTACAGATAAATAAAGTAGTCAGAACACCAACAAAAACAAATACAGAGTGCAAACGGTGTAACCACTTTGTACCACTTTAATATACCAAAGGAGCGTACGGGTGTTGAGTAGGCACCAGAGAACAATAAGGAAAGTAGGCACACAGGTGTGGTTAAAGCAAATCGCACACATCAACATCTTTAAACCGAAATTGATGGATGGGTAATATTTATTTAACTGTCCTATATTTGTATTTTTGATTAATTTATAATTAATGAATGTATAATCCTGTTCTAATTCTATTTGATAAGTAATTATAAATAAACATTCGCATTACGTATTATGAAAATTCTCCTTTTCAATTTTTTTTAATTCGATTAAAAATATGAGTTGACAAACGCCCAAATCTGTATTCTCGCATAAGACATCCCATCATGCGTTCTTTATTGACATTCTGAGGACGTCCTTGTTACACTCTAAAACGATGGTTTAGAGAAGGTAACAATGGGATGGTGGTTTGCCAGCTAACTTAGTCGAGAAGGGGCGGGTCGAATTATTTGTCTCTCACTTACCTTTTTGCCGAGTTTACTTAAATCAGGAAGAGTTGTTAAGGGCGCCACCGAATTTTTAGTCACTGTGAAATGTTCGCCAAAACCGGAAATTCGAACACTCCGTAGATGAAAACAGGCGATTCAGAGAAAGTCAAATATGAGATAATAATTCGTATATTAAAATTTAAAGCAAGTAAAATGGTTAATAAAATCATTCAAATCAATCTTAAATTTAAAAGTCGCACAGGGAATCAGCCGAAGAGCGCTTGGTCGTACGTACGACTCGCCGCAAACGATAAATGCCGCTACTCGAGAACTACCTTAACTTAATTCACAACTAAAGCATGCATACAACAAAACATCAAACAAAATAATAAATCAAGACTGCGAACCGAGTCAGAGGGGTCTAAAGTTTGATAATCAAGACATAATTGAATTCTAAGACTCTATTCTGATCGATTCGCCCGTCTTGACTTTAACCAACAATTTAAATCAACCAAAACAAAATCAAATAGAAGTACGCATCGAAAATAACTGGTGTCCGTGATGTTCCTCTAACGATCGAATTGGAGGCGAGTTCTTCAGTTGAAGAGGTGATAAGTTGTTAAAGGTACTTACAGGTATGCCTGCAGTTTGACAGCTACTAATCCTTAGTTTAAACAAAAACTCAACACTTTATTGTCAGAATCGATTCACTTAACTCCGTCAAAGACGTTACACGCGTTCAGCATCGGTAAAACGCGTCGATACAGTACCATTAGCCGGGAAAACTTTATAAAGTCCGCAGTAGCGACTATTTTCTCAATTGGGAGAACAACCGGCAACTTTCCCGGAACTAATTGTTACAATCGTCAATTTTCGGGGTCTACCGATAAACCGTTGGAATCTACGACATACCCGAGATATTTCAATTCAGATTGACAAAGACGGCACTTATCAAAGCTTAAGGTCAAATTCGCTTCCTTGAATCTTTTCAAAACTTCAGCCAACACCTCAATGTGTTTTTCGAAAGTTGGAGTACATATAATAGTATCATCCAAATAAACAAAGACATAGGGCTCTAATTCGGGTCCAAGAATTTTATCAATGAGTCGCTGCCATGAAGCCGGAGCATTAGCCAAACCAAAAGGTAACCTTTTAAACTGAAACAAGCCTCTATTGGGAACTGTGAACGCGGTATATTGTTTTGAGTCTTGACTTAACGGAATTTGCCAATACGCAGATTTGATATCCAAAGAAGAAATAAATTTAGCATCACGTAATTGGTCTAAAATGGTTGAAACATAAGGTAAAGGGTAAGCGTCCCTTTCAGTTACTTTATTTAACTTTCGGAAATCCACGCAGAATCTATGCGTGCCATCTTTTTTTTGACTAATAAAATAGGACTCGACCACGCACTACTAGATTTCTCGACCACATCCAACTTTAACATTTTGTCCAACTCGGCGTCAATTTGTTTTTGCATATAAGGAGAAACCCTATAATACCGTTGCTTAATTGGGGAGGCGGTAGTTTTAATTTCATGTTCGATCAAATTAGTATAACCCAACGTCGCTTTTGATTCCGAAAAATAAGGATCAATCACCGAATGTAATATAGAATTTTGTTCAGCTGTTAAATCCGCGCGTGACACGACAGCTGGTTTTGGGTCATTGACTGCGTCAGCGGTGGCGATCGACGCAAACTTCCACTGACCTTTCCGTAAGTCTGGAACGAACCCAGATTGTTTCCAATAATCAACTCCAAGAATTAAGGTGTTCGATATCTCCGGTACTACAAGGACGTTAACTAAAGTCATTTTGCCCTTCATCACAATAGGCAAGTCAACGGAACCGATAGATTCAATAGTTTCACCGTTAGCTACAGTACATTTAATTTTGTCTTTGTTATTTAAACAAACGCCTAATTTGTTTAAACGACGCCAGGTTTTATCGCCGATGATCGTTCGCGTAGCACCGCTATCCATAAGGCCGAGTACGTCATTACCGAAAATTTGAACGTTAATGAATGGACGCTGATCTTCCTCAGATGCATCAAAAACATAGTCTAAAAATAATTTTGGTTTTCTTAAAATTGGTTTCACGTTCACTAAATGCGGAATTATAAAATATTGCCGACTGGACTTGATTACCGGAACGGACCACTCGTCGGTCATTTAATCCGTTCTTCGGAAGGTTTTTGTACAATTTGGACACGTACGTACGGTAGCGTTTCGATGACCACAACGATAACAATATTGAGTTGACCTAGGTCGGTCACAATCTCGTGCCAAATGTTGTTTACTTTGGCAATTCCAACATGATCTATTGGGAACACGATTAAAAACAGGCCGATCACGCGTCTCGTTATTAATTTTTGGTGTCTCAATTTTTCTTTCCGCGACTGGCGCATCCGGGATACCTAAGGCCGCAATGTCGCCTTCCAAATCGTATTTTCGTCTAACCGGAGGAGTAAAATTTTCAATAGACTCTAAACTGTTTTCTATTAAACGTCCTAATTCAATTAATTCATTAATAGAGTTAATTTGGGTTAAACTTAATCGCGATTGGTAAATAGGTCTAATATTTTTACGTAAAATTTTTAACTGTGCGTCTTCCGATAATTTAGTTTCTAAACGATTAAACATTCCTTTCATAATTGCTACGAAAATTCCGATCGGTTCTTTCTCGGATTGGGTTCGTCTTTGAATTTGTTCTAATAATTTATCATCAAAGTCGACAGGCTGAAACTGTAATTTTAAAAGGCGAACCAATTCAGGCCATGAATTAACCTCATTCTTAACCGAGCGCACGTAAATTAAAGCGTGGTCCTGGAATAAATCTAAACATTCGGCAAACAGCTGATCATTACCAACATTACGAGAAATTTGGTATTCGGAAACTTTTTCTAAGAAGGAGTTCAAAGACAGTGAGCCACTATTACCCTTATATTTTATATCCCATTTCCAACAAGGGGTCGATTTCGAATGATTAGTTGACACTGGAGGCACCGTAGTACTTGCAACCTGGCAAATATTATTCACATTAGAGGTGGAAGGAGTACTTTCGATATTTAATTTGACATCAATAGGTTCTTCCGGTGGATCAGAAGTATTTTCCACCGCGACCACTTGACGATCTAAGAGTTCATAACGGGAAATAAGAACGACTAATTCCTGAAGTAATTTTTCTTTAACTTCAGAATCATCACCTTTTTTTGGTATGGCGTTATTAATTCTATTTAAAGCATGCTTAAATTTTGTTTCGATAATAGAAGAAGTTTTTGATGAAGGACTGGTAACCAATTCGGTAATTAATGCGTCAATTTCGGATATAACTAAAGTAATTGCAGCTTTATCGGTAACAAAATCAAAAGAATAAGGAGGACGGATTGGAGATTTTCCCGTTGCTTCCTCTGCTAAAAATGTTTTTAACCAAGCACGTAATGCAGTAACTCCTAAGGTGGTATCTCCACCCCTAATTGAAACCTCATATTTTAATTCGTCATGTGATAATCTGGCGATATTTAACTTATACATTGTAGATAATTAAACGTGAACGAACCTTTATAAATTAAAGTGTAAAAGAAAAGTGTTGACTCAATCGGATTCCCGATGTAAAAGAATATCTCAATTAGCACGCGCCAACTAATAAAAACTGACCTTTGTGATCCGGTCAATGACTCGCCGATAACGATACATAAATAAACATCAAATAAGCTAGTGGAAAGAAATATCGACTTCCACTCGGAAACAACAATTAATCTAAAGACAACAAATCGAACACAATTTTTCTTAACACACCTAAAACGCTGAACAGAATTCAATCTAACAAATAATCGACTAATAGGTAAAAACAAATTTATGAAACGTCAAAATTAGGTATTTTCTTAACACAGTGAGAGACAATTGGGCTCCACGTTGGCCGCGCCAATCTGTTACACTCTAAAACGATGGTTTAGAGAAGGTAACAATGGGATGGTGGTTTGCCAGCTAACTTAGTCGAGAAGGGGCGGGTCGAATTATTTGTCTCTCACTTACCTTTTTGCCGAGTTTACTTAAATCAGGAAGAGTTGTTAAGGGCGCCACCGAATTTTTAGTCACTGTGAAATGTTCGCCAAAACCGGAAATTCGAACACTCCGTAGATGAAAACAGGCGATTCAGAGAAAGTCAAATATGAGATAATAATTCGTATATTAAAATTTAAAGCAAGTAAAATGGTTAATAAAATCCTTCAAATCAATCTTAAATTTAAAAGTCGCACAGGGAATCAGCCGAAGAGCGCTTGGTCGTACGTACGACTCGCCGCAAACGATAAATGCCGCTACTCGAGAACTACCTTAACTTAATTCACAACTAAAGCATGCATACAACAAAACATCAAACAAAATAATAAATCAAGACTGCGAACCGAGTCAGAGGGGTCTAAAGTTTGATAATCAAGACATAATTGAATTCTAAGACTCTATTCTGATCGATTCGCCCGTCTTGACTTTAACCAACAATTTAAATCAACCAAAACAAAATCAAATAGAAGTACGCGTCGAAAATAACTGGTGTCCGTGATGTTCCTCTAACGATCGAATTGGAGGCGAGTTCTTCAGTTGAAGAGGTGATAAGTTGTTAAAGGTACTTACAGGTATGCCTGCAGTTTGACAGCTACTAATCCTTAGTTTACAACAAAAACTCAACACTTTATTGTCAGAATCGATTCACTTAACTCCGTCAAAGACGTTACACGCGTTCAGCATCGGTAAAACGCGTCGATACAGTACCATTAGCCGGGAAAACTTTATAAAGTCCGCAGTAGCGACTATTTTCTCAATTGGGAGAACAACCGGCAACTTTCCCGGAACTAATTGTTACAATCGTCAATTCTTTAGATGTTCCGCTTGTTCGTTCAATTACCCACACTTTAACATTCTTCGTTTACCGAACTTTTCACCTCAAGGCCTTATTCTTGCCTCAATCGTTTGATTTTAACCAATTTTCGTAGTTCACCTTTATTTAATTAAACACACACAAGTGCGGTTCTAATTTGCCACTTGAATTAGAATGTTTAAGTAACGTAATGTTCATCACCTGTATTTATAATGCGTCGCCGAAAACTTGGTGTTAATTACCCGCATAAAACACTTGACTTCTTCAATCGAACTTAAATCAACTCTATTTTACTAATTTTAATTATATAAAATTTCTAATTGGAGTAGAAAATTATATTAATGGACCTTTCTTTTCGAGGGCCAAAAAGGAACTTAACTTTCCTCTGGAAAGAATGAAGCTTAAATAGCCCCTTCTCAAAAACAAAATCTCCAATCAAAAACCTTACACTAATTACATCTTACTTTAAGACAAAGAACTTAACATAATTTAGGTACGTGACAATTCTTATCCGAATCTTCCCACGCAACAGCTAAATCAGCACTTGCTTCTGATTATGAAATATAACAAGAATGATCGCTCAGCAAGTCCATGGGAACAGAGTAATAAACGCGTTCAGAAACATAAATCTTACTCTAATCTAAACTTAAAATATACAAAGAGACATCTGAACAAAGAATAATTCTAAGTAAAATAATTTTTAACATGAACCAAATCTCAAGTTTCAAAAATTTAATGGGTTTAAGGCACGTACACAGACATCCGTCGCCAAAAGATATTCAATTACCAGATAATAAATAATTTTAAATGAATGTCAATAAATACAATGGAAACTTTTAAAATGTTATTAAGAAATACGCAATTCGAAAATACAAAGAAGTTTAATGAACGATGGAAATGCTAAACACACCCGTAATTACAACATAATAATAAAAAAAAATAAATGGATAAAAACTCTCAGCCCCCAAAAACCACCGGGACGGTGACATCCTATTAAAGACATCCTAAAGAGGTCCGTTTTAAAGCCCGGGATGTAAAGACATCATTGGGACATAAAACGAACGTCCCTGGGACGTCGTGTGTTTACTGGGTGTAGAAACAGATAGCGAATCTAACGCGAGCTTAAATAATTCAAATTACTCAGATGAACTAGCTCCGGAATTTAATTTGGATAGAATGCCAGAAGATCGAGAGACTGTATGTTTTTTCTGCGATGGAAAATTTAGCGAAGATACAAGGGGAGAGCAGTGGGTTCAATGCCTCACATGTGAATCATGGGTGCACTGTGAGTGTGCCGGATATGACGCCGGAATATATGTATGCGATTATTGTAAATAATGTACCTACCTAGTTTGCTTTAAAATAAATATTTGGTTACTTTTCTAGCAATGTCTCATGTACTTTCCTAATCAAAAATATGTGCTGGTATTTTGGAATATTCCAAATTGGTGGTATTCCAAATTAACTGCAAGTTACGTAGACAAAGATTTTTGACACTTTCTTTTCATTCGTGTAAAAAAATCTTTTAAAATGTTTTAAATAACATGAAATTTTCGTACAACATAGTACACATGTAGATCTTAAGACATGTTAGTAATTTTAATCAAAATAATAACATTTAAATTTTTTGCAAATTTTTTTGAAACTGCTATTCCAAAATACCCTCACTTTCTCTACCGGCCAGAGTACAAATGCAACCCGGTATTGTATTTTGAGTACTTAGTTTGGGTGTACGAATTTCTCTAAATATTTTCACTACTTGTGAAACGCGAAGTGAGTTCTTTCTGTGAATGGTCAGAAAACCGCCAGCAAACTAAATTAAGGCATTGTAAACGTTTTATACTATGTCTGGAATTACTTCGCGTGGGTTTGAAACTGAAGCTGTCATGGTTAATACCTTTGGTTAATGCAAAGTGTCAGATATAGATCTGACATACTAATCAGTCCAAATTCAATAATCGAACCCTAGTAGAAAAATTTGTTTCTGTAATATTACAGCAACGATTTTCAGAATTGAAAAAATGTTTCAGAATCGTTTCAATTTTGTTACAATTTCGCCAAATGTCCCTCCTTTGTAACGTTTTTACAAATCATTAACATGAATTGATTTAAAAATGTATTTCAATGATGTCCAGTTTGATTCAGAAAGTTAGTTTCGGAACACTCTTGGATCATTTGTAAAATTAAACATAGTAATACAAAAAATGTTTCATAAAATCGTTTCTGAAACGATTTCAAACATTCCTGTAATTAAATTTTTTGAATCGTTTCTATATAAGCTTTTGTTACACCATAAATGATTTTTCAAAATCATTTCCAATTGTTTTTGAAGAATAAGAATGATCATTTGTGTGTACGTTGCACATTCAATTAAAAATTGTAAGGGAGATAATGTTTTGAATCGTTTTTGTAACGATTGCAAATAATACTTTATTGCACATACCGAATCATCTTTAATACATTTCGTAAATATTCTAAAAATTGTTTTTATAATCATATCAAAGTGATTTAACTTTTGCTTTCATAAATGATATTTAAGGGTTCGGAAATTTCCACACTATTTATTCCACAGCCGTAGCATGTACTAAAACACGAATTCTTATAATTTCATGAATCATTTATTTTCGAAGAATAGTACCTATATAAAACAATACACTATTATATACTTATTGATTATATTATATTACCATAGATAACTTTACATAAAGGTTGTTTTATATATTTCCTAAAGATTACATACTTTAACTTGTCATTAACAGAAATGAGTTATAAATGAATTAAAATAAAAAATAAATTATTTAATAAAATACATAAATACACAAAGCTAAGTATTTTTTTGGGCATTCAGTAGTTAAAATCGACGCAGATCACAGTTGAAGCCTGTTTTAGATCAGAACGTTTCACTCTTGTTGTTGCAGAACGGAACCATACGCTAGCTTTCAGTCATCTCCGGAAATAATTTTCGAGCGACAACTATACAAAATTAATTTACTTTTAGAACTAAATAATACTACTAATATAAGTACTAATAATTGCAAATAATATACAGAATAATCAAAACCGTTTATATAGAAATTAACCGAGTGTTTTGTAAAATTGTTTGAAGTTTCAAGATTTAATAAATCCCATTTAATGTTATTTATATGTACACAATAAGAGAGAAACAAGTAACACAACAAATAAATATTACCTGCTTTTAAAAAAATCGAACCTTAGAAACAGACTTATTTATACAATAGGAATACATTCATGGGAAAACAATGCATATTTTTATGTATAATCCCTTTCTTTTTCGGTAGAACGGATATCTCTTGAACAAATCCTACAACATTTTTTAAATGTATTAGACATCAAGACATAAAATTAAAATAAAATAATTTGCACGGGAAAATTGAGCTTCGAACAAAAGCCATTTGCGTATGACAAATGAGAAGTTTGATAGATTACCTAATTTAATAAATTAGAAGCAATACTTTTTTTACATTGTACAGCGATGCAGTTGCGAAACTAACGGCCCTGTAAATCCCCCAATCTAGGGGTCCCGAACCGTAAAAGGCCCCCAGAACTCCAAACGATATGGTGTGAATGTTAAGATAGTCGTCGATGTAAAATTGTTTAAAAAACAAAATAAAGATGCTAAGTGATGAAGTGGAATGTCTGAATACAGTAAACGAGAATAACACATTATTTTTTTAATACTCCGCCTAAGGATAATTAAAATAGTGCTGATTTTTTTCCTAATACTGTTAATAAAATATATTACAACATAGCTGAAAATAATGAAAATTTGTTTCTCTAAAATTTCTAAATAAGATTGATAAAGTACAATCCTATTCAAATAAACTAAATTGATAAAAAATAAAGCAGTATGTATGTATAGTTTTTTCAAAAAAATGATAATTTTTCGATTTCAATTTATCAATTTTTAATTTAAATAAAAATGAAAATGGGAAAATTACTAAGAGTCTTAATACCCAAATTGCAAAATTATAGTTTAATAAAATTGATTCAAAGGTCAAAATAAACACTTCAGGTTTAATATTTCACTGCAACATATTTGATTAAAAAAAATGTGTATATTAGATAGAGATAAACTTGGTCTTTTCCAATACCTACTGTATT
This sequence comes from Aquatica leii, assembly GCA_035610365.1. Classification (NCBI taxonomy): domain Eukaryota; kingdom Metazoa; phylum Arthropoda; class Insecta; order Coleoptera; family Lampyridae; genus Aquatica; species Aquatica leii. The sequence continues at coordinate 82,282,472 of CM069433.1, read as the reverse complement.
TTTTTTTCTTCACAATTGTTACTTTTGCCTTAATGTGCAAACATCGTCAGAAGAAATATTACATTAAAATGTCAATTGAGACAAGATGACGTAAAATAATTGAATTAAACAAGCATGATGTAAAATCAACAATAAAATTTTTCAGATCTACAAACAAATAAAATTACAGTCACCTTTAAAATTAGGTTTTTTAGATCTACCAAATTTATATAACAATTTTTCTCAAACTTAAGTTTCAATATCCGAAATTGAAAAGATTGGAGTCTATAAACTAGTCAGTTCTTGTAAAATGCTCTATATGAGTCAAACTAAGAAGTCTTAAAAAAACAGATTAAAAAAATATTTAAAATAGATCAATAATTCTACAGGATACAATCCAAATTAAATAAAATCCACTTTTGCTCAACACTTATTAAAAAATAACCATATACATTTAATCTAAACAACTTTTTTCAAATCCAAATTTATTAATTTTAAATGAACTAGAAACGTGTTTTATAATGCAAACTAATGAAAACGATCAATCAATGATCAAAAGAAATTCCCATTAAAACTTAATTATAAATCTTTAAAATCATTCAATTTCATTGTTAAAAAAATTAAAAATTAATTATTGGGAAAGACAAAGCTATATCTTTATCTAATATTATATTACACTCAATGTTAAAAACATGGATCGACTCATCTTTATAATATTTGTACTTATTAAAAACGATTAATTAGTATCTCAGTAGCAAAAATGTAAAAATTCATAAATTATATGAATTCCAATAAAAAATACTAAACTTATCATTGACATTATGAAAAACTTAAGAACACTACACTGCAACAAATGAGTTTTTCTCAATTCTTGTATAGAGATTAAATTTCATTTACTGTCGACAAACTGTAACCTATTTAAACCTTTTAAAAGCAGGTATACTCTTTTGAAAATATTTTTCTTAGAATTGTCAAACAAAACTGTTTAAAAATTTTGTGCACGACAAAATAATATATCAAAAACGTTTCTACGAATCATTTTTTAGATCATCTAATATGATGATTTTGTCATTATGTTAAAATGATATTTTAAAAGGATGTTATATTATAAAAAATTCGTTTTACCAAATCATGCTTTATTAACTTTTAGAATTGATCATAAAAACGTTTCGTCTGCAATACATAAACAATTTTAACTAATTATTTTTTGAATCACTTATTAGTTATTATGGAATTGATTTGGATATACTACAAAACTGTTTTCATGTACAATACCATTGCATTAAAGTGATGATGATGATGACAAATTAAAATGATTTGAAATCATTTAGTTCTACTAGGGAATTAGGACTTAAGTACTGTAAATGGAAACGTGGTAATATTTCTATATTTTGTGTTAATGGCATTGACTATAATTATCAAATTCAACGCATCAAATTTCGGTACAGAATACAGAAACTAAGTGAACAGCGTTTGTTATTGTCACATCGCGTTTTGTTTGCGTTGTGTGGTGAATCTGATAAGTGATAAAATGCTCAATAGTCCACCATTATAAAACGCTCAATAGTCCACCGTTATATAACGCAATATAGTTCAATAAAACTCAAATTATTTGCTTAAAAAAATGAAAATGAGAAACTTGTAAAGTAGATAGTATTAACTAACCCCTTGCATGACTATTATTTAAGGAATTATATACGTTTATTTTTGTTTGTATAATAGATCTAAGTCACATGTTTGTTTTTTTTATTGAAGGTAAGTTCCAGGAAGTGTTAGTTCTGAACGCAAGTAATCTGAAAGTTAAGGTGTTTTGGCCGTTTGCTTAAAGACATTTTTGGTTTATTAATAAAGTAATTAAAGTAAATCATTTAGTGCGTTCTATCATTTCAGTTAATCGAACGTTTTCTATAAAGTCTTAAATCAAGAGGCGGGCGGTTACGCCAAGAAGTGACAGATGGCTGTATGATACCTTGTTTCAGCATTTTACTAATTTGTTTATTAACTTCGATTTTATGCACTTCGGGATATCGGTATGATTTTGTAAAGATTGAAGTTGGGTTAGTAAAATCGATTTTCTGTTCAATTGCCTTAGTTGTTGTTAATTCATCGTTTGATAAATGAAATATGTCGGAATAATTGTTACAAATGTTTATGATTGAATTTTTTTCTTCAGCGTTTAAATGATCTAAATCTTAATTTTTTTATTAATGTTTCCCTGCGATTGATGATTCTAGATTTTGCATCTTTGCAATTTATATTCAAATGAAAAGATTCGAATGGAATATTGTCGAAATGAACCGAAATTTGACCTATCGTTTGATCAATGATTCTACAGTTTAAAATAGTAACATAAGCTTTGTTATTAAGATTAACTTTGACGATTGCTTTTGATAGATGGATTCCTGTTTGTAACTCGATTTGTGGAATTACATATACTGTCACTCATTTTTGGATTCTGCTTTGAGAGTAAAAATTTTATTAAGTGATTTCGGATTGTTTTGAGAATTTGTGTTAGAATTGAATGATTGATTTGAATATTTATTTGAAGTTGAAAATTCATTTATTTTTGGTTTAGTAATTACATTTAAAGTAACCTTATCTAGAATAGAGTTTTAAAGTGAATTTCGGATTGATGTTGCTTGTGATTTAATACTTGGAACATTACTTAAGTTTAGAAGGTTTGATTTATGAGTATAATTAAGTTTGAAATCTGATTCAACTTTAGTAGTACAGGTTTGAAATGGATTTAAGAGATAAGGTTTTTGTTTGAAAATCTATTTTTGCATTTTCAGCGAGCAAAATATCTTTACCTATTAAGTCATCAAAAGGGACGTTCGTAGCTTGATTAAGGATATGAAATTTTACTGTTTTAATAAGGTTATTTCGATTTAAACCATGCAAAATGATTTGTTCTTTTGAATTATAACGAGTTTCTGGATTGAGTGTGTTGGCTTTGATTAATGAATCAATTGCGTCAGTGTCTACTAGAAATCGAAAAGTTTGATTAAGATTTCTAGAATGTATTGAACTGATATATATGAAATTTGAATTTTCAATTGATATTAAAATTTTTAATTCTCGAACACCGATAATTGAGATAATTGATTCTACACTGGGGATTGTTAGGAGTTGAAATGAACAGATTTATTTTGTGTTGTAACGATTGTTTGAGATTCGTTTTGTTCTCTTAATTTATTGTTATATTGCCGCTTACGACAATCTTGAATGAGATGTTTGTATTTTTTACAATACCTACAGATTTTAGTTTGAGTTGAAGTATTTGGATTAAGATTTTCATTTATTGAAAACTTTACAAAATTATGAGAATTATTAGAAGATCTACATTGGCTATAGTATCATGGTTTGTACGTTTGCATAATTTGCAATAAAATTTCGTATAGGGTGAGAATTAGTAAATACATAATTAAAAATAAACTTTTTAACATAATATAGGAGGTTAATATAATGTCTTGTTTATAATTTACAATATAAAGTCCGATTAAACATTGGTATCTAAACATTACGCACCCTGGTTTTATTCGTGCTTTCAACTTCTCAATATTTCCAGGCGTGGGAATAAGATATTAGAAACTCGGTGACCACTTAATGAGTTCATTTTTACTAATCTATCTGACTGGAAATACAGTATCTAGATAACCACGGACAAATCTTGTAAAATAGGGAGTCGCACCATTTTGTTGAAACCGGATGTTTCTGTTTTAGATATTAACTTCATCCGGACCACAAATAAAGTAGGCAAATTTGGAACTAATTCTTTGCGTACTTCGCGTTTGAGTTACTAAATTTATTCCAAGTTACATACTTGCACACAGCATACATGTTTGTATTTACGGATTGCAGTTTTTTATTAAATAGTTTCTTAAGTAACAACTTTGCTATTTAAAAAAAATCCAGAAACTGAGCAAATTGATGGTTTATGCATTTACAAATAACAACAAATTCCAAAGACTAACAACTTGTTCTTCACTCGTTTCTAGTCATACAATCACACGGCTTTTAGATCGTTTGTTTACTGGTGACAATTAATGGAGGTTTTGCTGTAATAATAAAAAAAAAATTACTATTGGCTGACATCAGTGCTGGGATTCAATATGCTCAACAAACAGTTCGCAGAGATTTGTGAAGTCGCAGGTAAAGTTTTAAATTTTGATTCTTTTTCTGTGCGCCGTTTGTGCTTCAGGACTATTCGTTTTTCTGTTTTAGTTTTTCACTTGTAACGTTTGTAGCAAAGAAGCGCACATGGAAATTCTTAAGACAATGAAGCACAAACGATGCACCTAAAAAAAATGTGCTATGAAACTGAAAAATCTAGAAGATTGATTATCTATACTCTATAGGTACTTATGTTAATTTTTCAAAATAATTTCTTGTAATTAAAGTATTTTAACAAGCGGTTCAAGTAACTCAAAATTTCTTAACAAACGGTTCGAGCAAACCGATGCGAACAGACTGAATCCCATCACTGGTTGTCATGAAACTATCCAAAACCAAAAAAAGTAAAATATAACTTTTTTGCTCTCAGAAGATTTTGATTTGTGTATGAAAGAGTAACAAGTAGTCCCTTATACATTTGTTGATAAATAAACAGCTATCGCTAAAATCTATTCTATATTACTAGAAGACGTTAAGTATAAGTTTCTTTTTTAAATACACACAGTAATAAATTAGAAGGTTAGAATGAGAGACTTCATTTCATCTTTCATACTTCTTCAACATTTATACAACTAATTATTAATCTTCAATTCTTTTATGAAACAGTTTAGTTAAACGTCGATAAACTTTTCAACTCTCAAGAAACGATATTTTATATATAAATCGAAATTTCTCATATACTATATTGCTCGAACTTTATTGATTACGTAGCTTATGCGATGATATTTCATAAAAAATATCTGCAGGTAAAAATAAAATGAATATATTGTTTATATAGGATAACATTGATTCATTTGTTTCCGAAAAAATAAAGATAATATGAGTTTATAAAATATACGTATTACATGCAGTTTAAAAATGTATTACTAATTTTACTAAAAAATTAAATTGTCTAATCGTGTTATCGTGTTTATCAATAATAGTTAAAAGTTAAGTAGGTAATGCCGTTGCGATAAGATTACGTGAAAAGCCTTTCATACTGTCATTGATTGTTCGTTTGAGTCATGACACATTTTACTACATATGCAGAGCTTTAGTAAACTTTACTTTACGACTTTAGTAACCAATTATGATGTTTAAAAATATATTGAATATAATTATTCTGTCCAACTATATTATGGGTGAGTAAAAAATATAAGTTATAATCGTTTATCTAATTTGAATGTTATAAAGCTCAAGAATGGCTCACACCAAAATTTTTACCTAATAATGAAGAGATAGATGAAGTAAAATTTCAAGAAACTGGAACTGGACCAATAATTACGATGAATGAAAATATAAATAGAACTATTACTATTGCATTTTTAAATTATAAGGGTACCTGTTCCATTTACATTTTTATATATACATATTTTGAATTTGAACTATCTAGGCTACAACAAATTTTGTTTTAGGCACAAATCAACCAATTATTTCAAAATTTTTAGAACCGTCTGGTAGCGCTAACGTGTTACTTGGAGCAAATATTATGAGACCCGGTGCGTCAAATTGGGAGTTAATTATTACTATATCTCAAGATTATGAAACAAATCCGACACGCTATGTTTTTGAAATAAAAGTAAATGATGCATCTGAAAAAGTGTTTTTATATATAGGAAACTTAGATGATGAAAAACCTTTTATTGAAACTACTGTTGCTAATAATCCTTGTAAAATTCAAGTAAGTATAATCTCTGTGTGAGTAATATAAATTATTGATAAATAGTACAGTATATTTATTATCGTCAATTGTTTTGTTTTAAGATATCTTTAAAAGCTATTTACCGCGATTACACGCAATTTTTGACTGATAATTCTTTAATATACTGACAAAAAAATTTTGTTTTGACAATTTTTTTGATTTATTTACTCAATATCGATTACAAATTTGTATGAAACATTTAAACTTGTACCGTAAAATTGTGAAGCAAATAGCTACAAAACTTCTGTGTGTTAGAGAGTACCATATCTAACTACACGAAAATGTTTCTAAAAGCGTCGGATCTGTGGTTATGTCTATATTGTTTTAAAACGTCTACAGGATGCTATGTTTAACACGTAATTATAAATGAAAAGCGGGATTTGATGCTATTCTGAATATGTGTTACACTTTCTATAGTTTTATGAAATTTATTGACTTGTATGTACTTGGTTTAGATTTAATTTGAAATTTCCGAAGCAACTAGGACATTAAGAGTTTAACAGGACAAAAAAATTTACATTCATTATACCATAATCGGCAAGTATATAAGAAAAAAAAAACATTAACTTAAGTAGAACAACTAGTTCTCGTAAAGAAGATGACAATGTAAGCGGATACAATATTGACATGTGCTGAGTAAAGAATAATTATTATGACTTACAAGTTGTTGAACAGAACAGGAAAAACAGTTTCAAAGTTTAAGAACAATATTTCTTGCTCAGTTTTTGCAGTAGATTTTGTAACGTACTTAACACCTTAAACATATCAAAATATTAAGCGCTCACAAGCAACCGTTTCTCCTCAAGACGTAAACTCTTATTTTGGTGACCTGGAAGAATCACTATCAAATATTGTGAATTTTAATAAAATAAATTTGATCGATGATATGACAAAAACTATTATTACAAATCGAGTGGCAAAAACCAAACTCTTCTTGTGTGTTATGTTGCATATAAAACATTTTATACTTTCGTGGGGAAGATAAAGTTCAAAAGGAACGAGGTAGAAGCGCATTAGGCAAATTTGATGACACATCTTTTGTTGATTAGGTGGTTACAACAGTTGTTCCTTGTCTAATACGTTTTGATAAGCAATAGTTTGTCAAACGACCAGTCTGTTGACTCAATCAAACAACTCGACGTATTTAATGCAGCATCAAGATGTTGGATTTTTTAGATCTCAGTATAAAAAAGATACTAAAAGAAATTCAATTCAATAACAATGTTTTTCTACAACTATCCGATTGATTGATTGATAACAGTAGCAAGTAGTTTATGTGTGTTTCAAGTAATCCCATGCCTTTAACGGAGTCGTGTCAATCGAACGCGGTCAATTGGACGCTTGCGATAATTAGACGCGGTGACTTTTGAACGCCCAACGTTTTGACGCGTAGTTTAAAAAAAATAAAATGTATAGAAAAATATATAAAAATATGCAGTTATTACAAATTCACAAAATAAACAACTATAAAGTAAATTATTAAAAGAGTTTTATTTAGAAAAAGCGCATATGCTTATTTCGGTGGGGGCTCCATCAGCTTAAAAGGGGGAGGGGGTGCTCATCACTTTTTTTTAAATAATAATGTGAATATGACGTTAATGTAATCGTTATGCACCAACCGTTTACTTGCAAGCGAATAAAGCATCATAAATTATACAACTATTAAAAAAAGCGTATTAAATACAAAGTGAAAAAAACTTCAGTATTATTTTTAATGTCGGGGGGCCATTTAAATGGCATCGCCTATGGACCAATTGCACAGCATTTATCTCGATGGCAAGATCAATAGAAAAAGTGTTCAGTTACATAAACCATAATTCGTTCTGACATATTACTAAAAAATGAAAAGACATCACCCATAACGTACTCATGAAATAGTAAAAGTAACCATTGGTTTGGGAAATGGAGTACTCAACAATCAAGTACTGGTAGCTGACATCACGGAAGAAGTTATTCTGGAAATTGAAGTTATAAAGAACTATAATTTGATATCAAGAACGATGTCTTGAAGATCGACGGTAAAAAAATTTCTTTTCATTCATCATAGAAAGTAGCCATGCAAGTCTTGTTGGGCGCAGACCTGATTCTGCCTGGAAAAACTGAAATTGTAATGATGGTACACCTGAATGAAAATCTGCAATAAAGCTACTTTTGCGTTATTGAACCAATGGAGAGCAACTTAAAAAGAGACTAGTCAGCAGAACATTAGTACGACTGAAAAACACAGCGCCAGTAGAGATCTTGAATGTTAACTTAGATCTAGTAACGTTGAAAAAGAAGACCATAGTAGGTCAATGTGTTTCTCAAATTTTAAGATGCGGGAATTGTGCCCACAACATATATCAGGCATTCTTACCTCCAAGTGCCAAACCTCAGCCAAGAGTTTGGCTAGAGTTAAAGTGCTGATCCAGCAGTATCAAGATGCGTTGTTTGCGTTGGAGAGTGATTCCAAAAGTGGAACTAACGTGGTGAAGCATAAAACAGGAGACGCTCGGCCAATACGACAACATCAAATGGATCAAGGAGGTTTTGTGTAGACTACAAACAATTTAAGGACGTGCCCAAAAACACTTTTTTTTTACTTTTTACCGAGAATTGACAATACTTTAGACTATCTGCCAGAGTCCCATTGGTTTTCTGCGTTGGATTTAAACAATGGTTACTGGCAAGAAGAATGGGAAACCAAGGACCGCGAAAAGCTTGTTTTTACGATTGGAACTGGTTTGTGGCAGTTCACTGTGATGTCCTGCGGCTTGTGTAATGCTCCTGCGACGTTTGAGCGTTTGATAGGTCGTTTGAAAAACATTTGAACAACTTGAAAGAAGTGTTCTAACGATTACGCGGGACACATCTAAAACTAAGCCCAAAGAAGTGCCACGTATTTATGAAGAGAAGTGTAATACCTTGGCCACGTCGTATCTAGGGATATAGTCAAGGCCGATCTGGACAAAGTTTGAATAATATAAGCATAGCCAAGACTAATCAACAAATATCAGGTTCAAAGTTTCCTTGGGTTGTGCACCTATTATAAACAATGTGTACCCGGATTTGCCAATATTTCCAAACTTTTGAAAAAACTGGCCAAAGAAAGATCAACATTTTGATAGAATGAAGACTGTGTAAACGCTTTTCATGAACTAAAACAGGCTCTAATTACTTCGCCGATTTTTAGTTATCCAAGAAAATAAGGAAAATTTGTCCTTGGTACCGATGCAAGTAATGTGGCCATATGTGCAACCCTTCCATAGGTATTTTAGTAAAGTTTGTTCTAGGCCAAAAATGAATTATTGCGTAGGGAAGAGCTGTTAACAACCGTCAAGTCCATGGAATATTTCTACAAATATTTGTATAAACAAAAATTTTTACTAGGGACGGACCACTTTGAAATGACAAAATGAAGTAACAAGATGGATCAGAAGATTGCAAAAGTATGATTATAGTATAGAACACCCTGCCGGAAGCAGTCATCGGAACGCTGATACCTTGTCTAGCAGACTATGTCCAGCAATTGTTCGAGACTTGAAGAAAAAATCAAATGCTTCCGAAAAACTGCTATGGTTGATGACGAGTGGAGACCTAAGCAGTTGCGACGCGAACCAGAAAACAATCCCGATATAAGAGTACTCTTGAACTAGAAAGTAAACAACCGACGAGCAACCTGGGAAGAAGCGAGTGCTTTAGGCATAAACATCAGAACATACTGGGCGAAGTGGGACTCTTGAAAGTGAGGGCACAGAAAACATATTGCAGTTGGTAGTGGCAAAGAGCCGAGTGTCACAGGTGTTACAGCATCTGCACGAAGGTACATCAGGAGGGCACTTTGGCGTGAAGAAGACATTAGGGTAAGTTTGAGAAGGATTCTACTAGGTGAACTGCAAAAAAGACGCCATGGAATGGTCCTGCAAAAAACACAAAGCACGAATGAAACCATATTCTTAGAAGCTGATACGGAAAACAAATACATCCTGGTAGCGATAGATTATTTTACAAAATGGGAGATTACGCCATACCATTGGGTATGCAGCTACAGTCTTAGTGAAAGAATTTTCCTGCCAGTTTGTTTATTTACAAGCAATAAGTTTAGCAAACATTAACTTTAAACATTAATTTGAAAATGTTTTGGTAGTTAGTGTTATGATGTATTAACCTTGGATTTTGTAGCGTAAACGTACTATTTTAATCCTTATCTTTAAGGATTATAATCTTACTTAGATTACATTATTTTTTAATCCTAAGAGATTTGAAACAATTGTCATATCAAAAATTTATGCACCATATCAATAAATTCATTTTTAGAGTAACCCATTATTTCATTAAAAAACACAAAAAATATTTCATCGTTGACTCACCCGGTATACATGTTTTATATAAGATTTTGGTTTAGAAAATTATAAATAAGTATTGTATCGAATTTTAAAACTGAATTTATTTTAGATGTATTTATTTACACGATAAATACAATTACTTTTAACTAACACTAATAAAACGTAACGATATTCACAAATACTGTCCGCGATAAGTTTCACTTTTTGTTTATCTACACTGGAATTTATTTTTACTTAGTATTGTCGTTCGTGAACCCAAACAAACTGACGTTTCGCAAGACATTGCAACTTGATCTTGAGAGTGGTAAATGTCACTCAGTGAAAAAACTGCATCTATGGACAGATTACTTGCATTGGTATCTAAAATTAATTTTCCATTTTTTCTTGGATAACTTAAAATCGGCAAAGTGACTAAGAACGGTTTTAGATGATGGAAAGCGTTTTCGCAGTCTTCAATTCATCGAAACTCTGATTTTTCTACGGTTAGTTTCGCAACGGTTTGGCAATATTGGCAAATCCAGGTACAAATCGTCTATAATAAGTGCACAACCCAAGGTAACTTCGGACCTAATGTTTGTCGATTGTACTTGGCCATGCTTGATCTGCCCGAATTTTACTCCATCTCGAGATAGGACGTCACCAAGTTATTGCAGTTCTTTCTTAAATACGTGGCACTTCTTTGAGCTCAGTTTTTCCCCACATAGTTGTTGGAATACTTCTTTTAAGTTGTTCAAGTATTCTTCAAACGACCTTCTAACCACGATCACGTCGTCTAGGTAAACGAAGCACGTCTGCTAAGACAGTCCGCGCAAGATGGTATCACAGTAAACTGCCATAAATCAGTTACAATCGTAAAAACTGTTTTTTTATTATCCTTGGGTTCTAATTCTATCTGTCAGTAACCACTCTTTAAAGCCAACATGGAAAACCATTAGGATCCTGATAGGGTGTCGTATCGTCAATTCTCGGTAAAAGATAGCTATCTTTTTTGGTCACGTCGTTAAGCTGTCTGTAGTCTACGCAATTTTTGTCTATAGTTCTTTTTTACGAGCACTTCTGGAAACGCTCATAAGCTATTAAAGGTTCAATCACACCTTCTCTCTCTCTATATCCGTATTTCTTTGTTCAGTTTCTTTTTTTTTGCCAAAGAAAATCGTCGTAGATGTTGTCGTATCGGCCAAGCGACTCCGGTATTAATTTTATGTTTCACCACGTTACTTCTTTCTTTAGAATCACTCTCCAGCGCAAACACATCTTGATACTGTTGGATCAGCACTTTAACTTTAGTCAGCTTGTCTTGACTGAAGTTTTTGCATTTGGAGATAAAAATGTCTAATAGATGCTGTATGTATTTCTTTAGCGACGTATCTTTATTAAAATTCTGGCGTTCATTGGAATACCACGGTTTTCTTTTTGAATGTTACCGAATCTGAGTTGACATTCAAGATCCTTACTGGCATTTTGTTTTTCACACGTACTAAAGTTTTGCCAACGAGTAGTCTTTTTTCAAATAAATCGCCCTTTATTGGTTCCCGGAGACTTTCATCCAGGCATGCCATCACTACACTTTCAGTCCTTGTAAGCAGAGTCACGTTTTCACTCAATAAGACTCGCACGACTGCCTTCTCTGACGAATGAAGAGAATTTTTTTAATATCTATTTGTAACCCAACTTATTTATCACGTCTATTCCCAGGATAACTTCTTCCGTGATGTCGGCTATCAGTACTTAATTGTCGAGTACTGCATTCCTCAACCAATGGTTGCTTAGAGTTGTCCGTGAATAGGTATTTTTTCTTCGCTTCCGTGTCAACCAGTAACTGAACACTTTGCCCATTAATCTTGCTATTGAGATAAATGCTATGGAATTGCTCCTTAGGCGATGCCATTTGAATGGTAATCTCCGGAGCAGGGCTCGTTGAGGTCGACTTTCACCTCGGTCAACCTGTTTTAGTTTTCCGGACGTTCTTCTGGTCTTCTTTTGGGTTTAGTACAACGTCGTCGTACGTTGCCTACTTCCCCGCAGTTCCAGCACGTCACTTTTCTTCCTCGAGGTATTTGTTCCCGAAATAGAAGTCGCACTATTTCTTCAATGCTTTCTTGTTTCTTCGCGGGAGTTCAGCAACACAGTGGAGCTTAGGGCTGGCTTAGCACTTGTTTTGCTGCTTCAAACTCCAAAGCATGGGTTAAAGCGCTATCCAACGTCTTCGGTCGAGCTAACCGGAGAGTCAGTTGCGTTTTGTTGTCTTGGATACCGTCTACAAACGTTTGGATAACCAGCTGCTCTAAGAAGATATCTGGTGCTGTAGGATACGCAAGCCTTGTTAATCTGGCAATGTCAGCTTAAAACTCTTGAAGACTTTTGGCAGTTTTCTGATCCCGATTATTTATTTGAGCTTGGTACACTTCTTGAACATGAGCATGTCTCATTTCTAAACGTAAAATTAAGAGTTCGTAATTTTCTTGTAGGTGGTGTGGTCAGTCTGCAAGATTCTAAGAGCTTCTCCACGTGAGAACACTATTAAAGACGTCACTTTCTGCTTGTTGCTTGAACCATTAGTTGTAGCTGCGGCTTCAAATTGCTTTTAGTAGGTTTGGAGCTACAACTTTAAGCTTGAGAGTGGTTTCTACCCGATAGTTCATTATTAAATCTTCACTCGTAAAGCTTCCTTCACCATGGCAAATCATTTGGTTCATTCTTTCTTCAAGTAGTTTAATTCTGTCTCCAGCTGCTTCTATTTTGTCATTTATAGATTCACATTTTTTTTTACATTTAACATATCTGCATGAGTTTCCTCTTGAACAATTTTTATTTGATTTTTAATGCTCCTTCGTTATTTCTTCTTTTAAACATCTAGAATTTTCCTTTATTTTCGCGGAATGTTCGGACAGTTTTTCTTCCATTTTTCTAGAATTTTCTTCCATATTTTTATTCGTCGATTCTTGAGCATTTTTTATTGATTTGAGAAATTCAAATAACTTTGATGCATTTTAACTGCTTACAAACGTGTTACCGGCATAAATTGAAACACGAATAAAAAGTATAATAACAATACATTTTAATAACGGGCGATTCTTTATCGAACTGGAACGACTATAATTACACTCTATAAACAAACACACGCGGACACGTATTTATCACACAAAGTTTTAAATGTTAGCAATATAAGATTACTTGTATTTATTATTTTTTGTTTTAGGAAAATAAATTAGGTTCAACACAATGCTATTATAAAATTTCCGATTTGGATGGTATAATAAACGATACAGTAAAGTACACCCTTTCCAGCACTGGAGTAGTACGTATTAAGACTATGTAACGTTTTGTTCTTTAAACATGTTTTCAGTCAAATATTAATGAGATATTTGAAATAATAAATGTTGCCGTATTGCAAAACGGCATGAAAGAGTGGAAGACAGAACTTGTTGTTTTAAAAGAGTTAGACTTCGAAGAACTTCCTAGTTATATATTTGATTTTAGTGTAACGGTATGTATTTCATTTTATTTATATTATAATTAGGGCACAACCAAAAACACGGTAATTTTTTGCAATAAACACGATTGACTTTTAGAAAAATGTAAAAAAACACGGTTGGTGTACCAAAGTTAAGTAAAAACACGGATTAATAAAAAATTAGCATACATTGTAATAATCAATCTTATTATGCATACAATAATACACTAGTAATCAATATTTGTTATAAAAATTATAAAACACGAAGAACTCATTATATAAGAGATATGATGAAAATAATGCAAACATAATCTGCAATGCCAGATTTTCTTCAGAGAAACGTTGACGTTGGGGTGCATTGACACGTGTATACTGGCTTACACTGCGTTCGGCATCCACGGAATTTCCAGGTACAGACAGATAGCGTAATGCTTGCTTACTGAGCTTGGGAAAACGTTCAGCATTAGACATCCAAAACATCACAGGAGAAACTCCATCAGTTACTTCAGGAGCAAAACTTTTATAACCAGGAATTTCTTTTTTTGCAATCTGATTATTAATTAGACCAGGAACACATTCAGCAAAATTATCAAATTTAAGAATTTTTGCTTGTTGCGGATCAAAAAGTCTTACAGCTTTCATAAACTGGAGACCCGACTGACAGAATTTTGGACCGCGTGTCACTGACTTGATATCTGAGGTGTAATATTGTTGAAGTTTCAACGCTGTATCTGCTAATGCATTGCGGTGTTTGTCTGTAAACGTCAAGTTACTAGAATTCTCTGAAGCCCAGGCTAGTAAATCTATAACGCGATTGTATGCTTTATAAACGTTTAAGTCCCTCCCTTCGAACCATTTTAGGAACTCCATAATACTGACGGTATTAGATGCAATGAATTTAATGTCGATGGCCACATCAACATCTTCTAATAAAACTTCTAACTCTTGTAGCGCATTTGTTGAAAGCGTGTTTTCCATTTCATTCGCGATGAAGCGAGCATAATATTGCACATACTTTGCATGATGTATTGTAGAAAACCAACTATTCCATCGAGTAATTATAGGCACTGGCGGTAAAGTTACATTGTTAACTTCAATTATATCTTCCAAATATTCTTTATACCTATTCTTTCTGGCTGCGCAGTGAGGAAAAATGGACTTGAAACAGGAAACTAACTGATCGACTTTGGGAAAATTTTTGCGCCATGTTTCTCCAACAATATTCAGAATATGGGCATTACATGTTATAGGCACACAGTTGGGCAAAAGTGCTTTCAAATTTTCAAATGCCTTTGTCACATAGGCTGCATTGTCTGTTGTGAATGAACAAATGTTGTTAAAATCAATATGGTACTTATACAGACAGTGAACAATTGTTTGAGATACAGTTGTGCTATTCACATGGTTTAAATAAAGCACATTAACAGAAAACACTTCTAATTTAGATTGAGTGGATGTTGTAATTTGAGGAATAAACAGAATGTGAAGAACAAATCGATCCTGTGCATCACCGGCTTCGTCAATTACAATTGCAATTGTTGGAGCAGATGAAACTTTAATAAACAAATCATGTTGCAGTAATTCATATACTTTCGGCTAGTAATCGGAACGCAAATGTTGAGATATTGGTAGGGAATCAAGATTTTTTACGTTCGCTTTCAAAGAATCACGCAATTTGGGGTGATCTAGTTTGTTCAAAGCTATGTTTGCAAGTGTACATGCTTCTACCAATTGATAACAAGCTACATTGCGGGCATCTGTTTGACGACTGAATAATCAAAGAACGGTACGCTGCTTTTTGGAAACACTTTCACAGGCAATATCGGCAGCTTTTCTTTTAGCACAATGCGATAGAGTTTGTAAATGACGATCTATAGTTCCTTTGCGTGTGTGATCAATTGTTACGTTGTATGTTGTGCAAAAAAGTTTGCCTCCATCGGCATGTAAAGTGCCCTTTGGATATTGTTTTACACGATCAGTACATACAATATTCACCGATTTTTTTGAAGCATTTCACTAATTGTTGCGTTGATAAAATAATGCAAAAAATATGTGAATATACCTTTGTTCAACTTCACTCTTATAAATCAACCACTAGCACTTGGTGATTACACCTTGATGAAATGCTTAACAGTTCACTTAATTGGTGTCGGTAGGAATGTGCTAAGCCGTTACTTTAAAAATCTGCTGCAACAGTGTTTTTTCGTATGTACAAAACAAACCATGGGAACGTAATCTAAACATAAATAAAAATCTATTTTATTTCATAATATGGAAAAATTATCTTGAGATGTTTTAGGTCTGCACTATTTATTTGTTTGCTGGGATATAAATTGATATGTAATCTGATTTATGCTTAGATTTATGCTTTGCAGCAATATTTTTAAAAAAACTTATGCGTGCGAAAAACCACAAGGTTGAAAGGTATAGTTTTAAAGCTGATCTTTCGGGTTTCTCTTTCTTAGTTTAATTTCAAATCATCAGTTACATTGCCGCAACTGATTTGAACAAGCTGATGCGTTTACTTTTTAGCATCCCTATCTGTTAGACAGCAAATTTGTAGGTATAACGTAATTAATATGAACTATTAGTTTGATAATCAATATCATGTTTCTTGGATGCAATGTGCGTATGTATTATGCACACAAGCATTATCTGCAATAATAAAACCCACTTTTACGAAATATTTATCTATATTATAAATTGAAGGGTTTGGTGCAAAAAGGGTATAAGTGTATAAGTTGACAATTTGAGTTAGTGCCTTTATTATCGTTTTTGCAAAAACCATTGTGAGGTTTTAGTTTAGTGTGTTATGCTACTTCTCTAAAAATGTCACTGCTAATATGAAAATGCACTTGTATCTTTTTTGTACTAACAGAGGGTAGGTTTAACTTGACATATATGCGTTTGAATCAAAAATGTAAAAAAATCACTTGTACCCTTTTTGCACCAAACCCTTCAATTTATAAATTAGCTTATCATAAATAAAGTTGAGCGTTTACAATTTTTATACGGAATATGAATTACACGGTTTTTTACATTTAACACAAATTACACGGAAAATTTAAATATGCACGGCCCGTGACACATCCGTGTAATCGTGATTTTGGTTGTGCCCTAATTATAATGTAATTAAGAAAAAACCATTTACTTTAAGGATTCTGGAAATAACGAATATTCTGTAAAAATTGTTATTGAAGTAATAGATTTGCCAGATAAGCCTCCTGTCTGGAGACAGATATTTTCATCGGCAAAATTTCCAGAAAAACAAAAAAAGGTAAGTTTTAAGTTATAGTACCGGATTTTACTGTTTTACAGTTGCTTTTTTACAAATGAACAAGACATTAAATAACCATGTCAATTCTATTTTAACAACGTTTCTTTATGCAATCTTATGCCACAGTTACAGATGTTTTCTTCTTGTAATTTTGTATAAATAAGTGCTTGTCAAAATTGTTTAATTTGAAGGTGTGAGTTTCGGAAATATTTACAATTATTACTACGTTTCGGATAGTACTAAATACTAAAAAAAATGTTGAATAAATTTAATAATTACATGTCGCAATAAATGTTCACATGTACATATATTTACGTCTGTTGTCGACAAGAAAGTTTTTATATTGTGAAAAGACTTGTTCCACATCGCACAACATTATATGTATTTGCAAATTTAAAATGTCCGTTATTGAAAAATTAACAGGTGTCGCAAATGTTGCAACTATCGGAAGGTGTTGAAAACAAACACAATATTAGCTACGTAATATAATGAACAAGGTTTATTACAATTTTCAAAAATAAGAATGCGTACATAAATAATAAAAAAATAAAGAAACACAATTAATTAATAATCCAGGTACATATTAAACGAGAATACGGTCGTATGATAATTCACCAATTATTTGTAGTAGAAAGGGGCGGATATCTCCTCTACTTTTGACGTCACACGACCCTCGCCGCAAACGTAGATGAAGGGTTTTTTGGGAATGTTTTTTCTCTCTCACGATGAAATTTTTCTTCTGTCTTTTTATGCGTCATAAAGTCTCATGATTCGAGCGAGAAAGAAAATATTTTTATTTAAAAAAAGCTGTGGGTGTACCTGGATTCGAACCCGTGTTTCCTTGATTACAAAGCGGCGAGCGTAATCGCTGAGCTATGAAGATGTTCAATTTAAGCGGTCAATTGTAAAATATTATCTATGCTTGTAAATAAGAGTCAAATAAAAAAATTTGCAGTAAAAAATTTCTTATAAAAGATTAGTACTAAAATGGCAAAATAATTTTTAAATAAATGTGAAACTACTACTTTACTTGTATACTTACCTAAAAGGCAAAATTGCTGAATCATTAATCTGTTTTTCTAATGTGTCACGTGTCAAACATTTTACTAGAAATAATTTTTATACAAACATTCTTTCCCTATAAAAATATAAAAGCACGTCTTTACTAAACCTTATTTAGTTCTTGTTCACAATTCGAACCAATACTTCAATATAAAAGTTCTTGTGATGGCAGCTAAAACAGCACAACGTGATGTAAAGAAATTTGCATCCTATTCTAAACGCAAAGATTGGAAGAAAAAGTGTACATTCCTACCGCTAAAGATTACACCCTGTTTAAAGAAGCCAAAAAATCATACGGTATCAATAGCTCAGAAGATAAATCAAAATTAGAAGTACGCGAGAAACACGAGTTTCGAGTGTTTACTTCAAGTTATTGGGCAACATGATAGAAGACCTCATTCACAAAGATGTGGGTAAATATTATCTTGAAAATTATATAGTGCACACAACTGATGTGAACGCTGTTCGATTTGTGCCTAAAAATGTCGAAGAAAAATTTCAATTGTATGTTGTATGTAGTTCATTACAAAGCATTAGAAGAATGAAATCTTATTTTACGTCACTACTGAGCGACAGAAAAAACTGTGACTGTCCTTTTCAAGAATTTATACACGATTTGGTGAATTTTGTAGATGCAAAAAAAAACAGGAAGCTTGTTATAAAAATTTCTAAGAAGTTCTTGAAGAAAAGTACAACAAAGTTTTTTTGTTATACGCGTTAGTTCACAAATTTCCAAGTTTTATGAACATTACGCTAAAGAATTATATGGATACATATGATGACCGTTTTTGTATAAATAATTTAGTATTTAACTATAATTACATGTAGGTAATACAAACAACATTACCAATAAAAATAAAGTTTTTTTCTCGTATATAAAACTTGTATTATTTTGAACGCTGTTAGTTCTCGTTAAGGTAACGATCATTAACATGTATCAATTTCAGCATTCTTTCTCGGCAATTGTTGCAGAATCCTCCGGGTGTCGTAAATCTTACTTTATCGTAAACTTTATAAAAAATATGAATGATGTGTGTGACACTAAATTTGAAAATGTAATATGGTTTTATGATGAGTGGCAGCCTCTGTATAAAGATTTGCCAAAGATAATATTTCAAGGATTACCGTCTATGGATGCGTTTGATGGAGCAGAACCTAGCTTAATAATAATTGACGATTTAATGCGCGAAGCGAACAGCTCTGTTGTAGACATATTTACTAAAGGTTGTCATCATAGAAACCTCAGCGTATTTTTCTTAACGCAAAACGTCTTTCACCAAGGTAAAGGACAACGTGACATATCTTTAAATGCTCATTACATAATTCTATTTAAAAATCCACGAGATAAAGCCCAAATAAAACATTTAACGAGACAAGTATACCCTGAAAATCCAAAATTTTTAGAAGATGCTTATAATGATGCAACGTCGAATCCATCTACAATACTTTAAAAGGAAAAGTCCCGTTGTCAGAACCGCAGAAGACTTTCTCGTCACAAACACACGCAGAGACAAATAGTAAAATAAGGAAAATCGATTATAAAGAAAAAACAAATTTTATTTCAACAAGGAGGCGCGTTTCTACCTTTTCTTTTAGCACCATTAATTAGCGGTGTGTTAGGAAGTCTTTTTAACTAATATGGAACACGCTAAAAAGATGATTATTGTTCCCCCGGAAATAATAGAGCGGTTAAAAAATACTCCCGAGCCAACGAAAAACAATGTGTTGTCAGAGCTGGACATCGAAATAAACAAAGTTTTAAATTCAAAACTGCCAGACCACGATAAATGTAATATGTATAATCAGATTCTTCAAAGGTATTTACATTTTGTGAACAAAATCCGACAGCCTGTTAGCATTTCAGTTGAAGAAGAAAAGATCTCGAAGATGGCTGATTCTGATATAATAAACACGTTACCATCTACATGCAACAAAAAAGCAGAAAACTTTTTGCGGATTTTGAACACTTCAGGAAACATAGTATGGGACAAGAACGGGGCTGTAACTATAAAAGGAGAAACTATACCATCTTCGAATATTATTGATTTGGTGCATGACGCTGTAAGACAGAGATAAACTAGCAGTTCTATAGGCTGACAACAACTTGCATCCTACATGAAAGAAATTAATTTCCCGCAAGAACTCATTGGAAATTTAAAACATCGAGGTGTTTTACAAACTAGAAATGAACAACTATCGGTAACTTCGCCACGTAGGAGTGATCAAAGTCTTGCCCCAAACTATGATAGTGATGACGAGTTAAGGCAGACAATAGTTGAAACTCCGAGAACATCGAAACGCAGATCCACAGTTTTAAATTGGGAATCTTTTAAACTTTGATTATGGACACTATATATTACGACTCAGCTCACGTTAGTGGGTTTGCAGGTGGAAATTATTTATTTCAATCATTGAAGTATAAACATAATCGCCCCAGTGTTGAAAAATGGATACAACAACAAGAATCGTATACTATACATAAACCTAATATCGGTTTCCTAGAAACAAATATATTGTAAACAATATGTTTGAATTATGGCAGGCAGATTTATGTGATATGCAAAGTTTAAAAAAATATAACGACAACTTCAGTTACATTCTAACCGTAATCGATGTTTTTAGTAAAAAAGCTTGGGCTAGATCAATTAAAGCTAAAACGGCCAAAAACGTTATTGATGCCTTTTCAGATATTTTAACGAATTTCAAAATTATCCACTAAACATTCAAACGGATAAAAAAAAAGAATTTATCGCAAAAACAGTTTTTTTTTCAAAGAACACGAGATTCATTTTTATGTTACGAACAATCCGTACGTGAAAGCAGCCGTAGTTGAACAATTCAACAGAATTCTTAAACAAGAATGTGGCGTTATTTTACTTATTCAAATTTGTACCGATACATAGATGTGTTACAAAATTTATTGTCTTATAATAATAGATATCATCACAGCATTAAAATGGCGCCTAATGATGTAAATGATTCAAATATTTTACAAGTTTGGCAAAATCTGTACAGCAGTGGGGTTGGTGTAGAACGAATACCTAAATATAAAGTCGGTCAACATGTAAGAATTAGTAGAACTAAACAGATCTTTGAGAAGGGTTATACAACAAATTGGAGCGAAGAAGTTTTTAAAATAAGTAAAGTGCAAACCTCCTGTTTACCGAGTTGTTGATTTAAATAGCGAACCAATTGAAGGAACGTTTTATGTAGAAGAATTACAACCTGTTACAATTAATAGTGACAGAAGATATAAAATTGAAAAAGTGTTTGAAACAAAAGGCCCACGGAATAAATAAACCGTATTTTGTAAAGTGGCAAGGATATAGCAATAAATTTAATTCTTGGGTCCCATCAAACGAATTGCAACAATTATGAATACTGAGAATGAGTTTTATCTAACGTTGTTAAGTAACAGCTCTATGCATTACTACCCAAACAATACAACTGCAAATTTTATGACACAATTGCCTAAACGAGTAAGATTGACTGAACAATGGATTGTTGGAATTTCTTTAATTCAATATCCGTGTTTGTTTTTAGCAGTTGGAGAAACTGATAACTTAATGTACTATAGGACTGAACTACTCGAAGAACACGAACTAAGTCTCAAAGAAATGTTAAATCTTGCAACGAGACATTTTCTTGACAATAAAGATTTAATTCATTTTTCTTATCAATGGCATATTGTAAAAATTGTTTCGGGAAACTACGAATCAATCGAAGACGTTATTACTGAAATTAATAACCACGAAATAATAAAGAAACTAATAAACTTTAAATACAACAGAATAACAACACGAGTTTTCCTAAAAGAAAGTAAACACGACATTATCTGTACTGGGTTTTTCAAAAAGACTAGCGCTTCAATTAGGCTTTCAACCCGATCAAAATTTAGCAAAAGAAAACACTTCAGCTCATCCAGCAAACATATGGACAGGTATACCGTCACAAATGTTTATTTATTGTGATATTGTAGAACCACAATTAGTAGGAGATGTCTTAGCACCTTTATTGCGAATTGTCAATGTCACTTCTAATAATTACAATTACGGATGTCACAAAGATGTAGTGTTTTCTCCTGTACATTACATACCCCTTATGAGAAAAGAATTTGAAAATATAGAAATAAATATAAGGACCGACACGGCAGCTTCTATGCCATTCGAGTTTGGTACGCTGAATTTGAAACTTCATTTCAAAAAACTTAATTAAAATGGCGTGTCCATATCAACAATATTACATTAATCAAGCCGGTAGTGGAATTGGTGTTATTTACCGAGGGGCCCCATATCAAAGAGGTCATGGAATTGGAAGTTGGTTGGGGGGTATATTTCGTTTAATTTTACCATTGTTTAAGTCAGGCGTGAAAGCAGTAGGAAAAGAAGCGTTGAAGACAGGAAGTAATATTTTAGGAGATATTGTGGAAAATCGACCAATCAAAGAATCGTTTCAAGATAGAATGCGCGAAGCCGGCCAGAGTCTGAAACGCAAAGCAGACACTAAAAGTAAAAATATGATGCAGGGTTCTGGATATAAAAAACCGTCTATAATTAACAAGAAGACGTCAAATTCTACACGCAAGCCTGCTAGTTCAAAAGTTAATTGCAACGATATTTTTGACAGTAATTAATAATGGGTTTTCTTCATGCTAAATCTTGCGAATGCATTAAATCGGAATTAGATTTATTTGCCCTTCCATCAACTCAAACAAGTTTAGAATCTGGCGAATGGATTTTTTACAAACCATTATCTTCGTTAACTGACGACGCGCCGATTGAATTTGTTATACCTGGCAACGGCAATAATTACTTGGACTTAAGCCAAACAATGTTATATGTAACAGCCAAAATCGTAAAACAAGAGAATGCTTCGTTAAACCTTGGGGATGTTGTAGGGCATGTAAATAACTGGTTACATTCTCTATTTAGTCAAGTTGAGATTTATTTAAATCAGAAACTTGTGTCTCCGCCTAATAATACGTATGCATACCGTTCTTATATTGAAACTTTACTAAACTATGGATCAGAAGCAAAATCTTCACATTTATCGTGTAGTTTATGGCATAGTGTTACACCAAAAATGGTTAGTCTGACGGAAGAGAATGTGGGATTCATTAAAAGAAAATCTTTTATTTCCGATAATAACCAACTCGAGATGGTAGGACATGTACATTCGTATATATTTAATCAAGAAAAATTTCTTGTTAACGGCGTAGAGAAGATAAAATTTGTTCGTTCAAGAGATTCGTTTAGTTTAATGGGTAAATCCGGGTCTACATACAAGGCGAAAATTTTAGAAGTCAGTCTTTTAGTAAGAAGAATGAGAATTCATCCTACAATTCTAATTGCACACACAAAAGCGTTGCAATCTACTTTCGAAAAAAATACAATAACCAAAGCCGAAAGTCTTTAGACAACGTTTTCTTAGGCCAATTACCTAAACGTTGTATTATTGGATTTGTCTCAAATAAAGCGTTCAATGGAGATTACGCTACCAACCCGTTTAATTTTCATCATTATAAAATTAATTACCTATCTTTGTATATTGACGGCCAGCAAATTCCTTCAAAACCACTTCAACCGGATTTTACAAAATCAGGCTGACGTTGTCAACGTCATAGAAATTGATAAACATAGAAATGTAATAGTGGATTTTAGTAGTTAAGAATACTCAACACTCAACTTAGTCATTAATAACGCTCGAGAAGGATGGACGCGTTTGTTGATTTGCAAGGTTTTCGCGGAAAATTGATTCGTCAGATGGTGACTATTGCGAAGTTTTGCTCATAAAGCCACCAATGCCTTATTCTACTTTGACAAAATCAGTGAAAAACCAAGTTTATTACTTGGAAAATTATTTTCATGGTTTAAAATGGAGTACTGGATATATAAATTATAAAAATTTCGAAGACGAAGCTAAAAAATTATTGATGTTTTTTAACGGTATTTTTGTTAAAGGCTATGAGAAGCAAACCACTTTAAAATTTTTAAATAAACCGGTAGTTAACATGGAGCGGATAAATTTTCCAACATTTAAAGAACTAAAAAAAGACATGCAAGCTATCAAATGTCTACATCATCACATTGAAAACCCTTCATGTGCTCTGGAACGCGCTTTAATTTTATGCGAATGGTCAAAGCTTAATAGCCGAGATAAATGCGGTACAAATTCAAGAATGATTGAAGAATATCCCGACCACCAAGAATCTACATCGACTTGTATGTGCTTCTAATCAACTGCCATGGCGGATCTCTGTATATCCTGTGCTGTTATTGCAAACACCGACCCTTCCTATAAACCTGGTGAACATTGGGCAGCGTTTTACATTACATTGCAATGTAATGAAATTTTAACAATAAAAGATAACACAATAAAACAAATCAATACATAATTACTTACTATTAAAAAAATGATAAAATATGAATAACGCTTAAATATGTATACATTTACCATAAATACCAAAATAAGTTATAAAGATCAAATTAAAAATTAATAACTAAAACATAATATAATAAATACCTAAATACACCATATACAATAAAATGAGAAAAACCACTACAAAGTTATCAACGGTAATCATAAAGCAGTGTGTCCACACTATCTTCGAGTCGACGTCGTTTTATATAATTTACTCTATACAATTTTTTCTCCGGACGTGATAGAATATCGTATATAGAGTTTCTTATAATTCTGCGATCGGTTTGAATATACGTATCCTCTGCGTCATTCAGAACCATGTTCTTAAGGTTTTCAAAATTGACATCTTGCGAATTTTTAAAATTTAAGATAATACCTTTAACCTTGCAAATGTATTCGTGCTGATTCGAATTAGTTGAAAACACCATAAAAGCATAATTCTTCGGATCTCCGCTAACAAATTCAACAATTTTACTTCCAGGACCGTAACATTTGATCTCGTCAGTCATATCGCCAAGGAAATCTTTTGTTGCGGGGACCCATTCTCCTGGTTTTTGCGTGAAAATGATCGAATCTGTATTAAAGTAGAGTATACGTCTATCCAACTGTTTCAAGTATTTGTATAACTCTAATCGTGCATTAGCTGTGGTGTAAGTGGGCAAAGCTACATTTACGTTTTTTAATGGTAGAACACCTTCGTCCGGCCTGTCCTAATTCAAAATAACGGTATCATCATCAACAGCAGTGAGTGAATGGGCCTCTACCAAAGGGTCAGTCAGCATCTTGAATAAATTATAAGGGTCCTGTATGATAGAGGATTGCATTAGATTTTTGCGTTGAGCAAATTTGCCCCAAAAACTATTTAAGCATAATTTAGCGATGTATCGCATACCGGGGTTCGATTATCTAACGCAATCCCCTCTCGTTCGAGATACTCAGTTACGTACCGATCTTTGGTCTGGTCATCTGTACACCACAAAGGCCATCCACTACACTTTTGTTTCAGATTTAAAAAGTTATTAACATATGATGTAAACAATCATCCAGATCTACAATTTTTACTGTATTGTGCAATCTCACACTCCCAAATTTCTAAAATTTCTAACACTTTGTATCTTTATGACAAAGCTTCGTGCAGCTCGTCCGCAACATAAGTACCTGTAAACTTACGTTGATCGTCTGTATGGCGGCAATCGTTATATAACATGTTTTCTCCGCAAGGCCTACAAAGAGTAAATATAAGTTTACCGTGCATTCTACAATGCACAACAGGATGGTACAAATTTGATGGCGGTAGAACGGTGCATTTTATGATGCCTTCAATGGTATCCAACGGTAGTTTGGCACACGTAGCGTTGCGAACCGGATATTTTCTATATTTATTTATAAACGGAAAAGTGAACATACGTCAAGATACCGGATTATTTCAGCCTCTTCTGTCTTGTGGTATAATTTAACGGCGTTTGTTCGACCACCAAAGAAGCTGTCACGAGGATGCAGAGGTTCGTTTTGAACTATAGCATGGTTTAATGTAAATTCTTTAGCTTGAATATTAATTTTGAAAAGGATCGACCCCGTTGGATATTGTAAAACGCCGTCCAAAATTCCAAGCAGGCTTTCCGTAAAATATTAACATCATCAATGCAGTATTTAACAATTTCTAACTGAAAGTTAAAAATAACATCATTTTGTACCTGCTGCTCGTACCAATTTAAGAAATCTTTCCACATTGAAATGGACATCTCGTCACAACCGTAATAGTGTGCAGGAGGGATAGATCCAACATAATTTTGATTATCTAAAGTATTGAAAAAGTGTGGAAAATAACCTTTACCGCCGGGAAAGTTAAATGTTTTGGGAAGCTTAGACAGTGGGATTGGCATGTAATTAATCGAATCAATGAATTTAATGTTTCCGCCACAGTTAATTGACATTAACTTGGTCCCCGTTGAAATAATTTTCGGATTCCAAGCATTCGTATGTTTTAATATCTTCTTCAAAACAAAAGCGCCGTCATACCCTTCATGTTATGTGCCAACGCCACAATGTCACCTTTTTTCATTTTTTTCTTTAGAGCCGAAACTTCTCTTCTTGAAAAATGTGTTGTCGCTTCCCACAGCAAAAACAATCTTGATTAAATCTTCATTATTAACGCAAGACTGACATACCTGCTGAGCACACATACGTGACGGATAGGTTTTTCACCACCGCAGTTGTTGCAGTAACTGTACCCGCATTTATGAGGTTTAGACTTATCTAACCACACACTATTAAAGCAAGACTTACACCTTTTAAGAATCTTACACAATTTCTTGGAATGTTCTGCAAAGCAATCAGGGCTTCGAAAATCTAGGTTACATAAATTCCATAACACAGTTGCTATATTTCTGTTGCATGGAGGTGTTGAATGGCAAGCCGGACAAATATATTTGCATTGTTTATGACCTATTTTGTTGTTTGTACGTATCCTACACATCTCGCAGAAGTATTTAGTCGAAAACGCTGAACACAATTTGGTAATAACATTGTAGTGGTTTCCTTCTAAAATCAAATTTAAAATTACTCTGTCGGTGCTACGAGGACCTTCGTAGTAAACTGATTTGCCTAAAACCATTTAATTTTGTAACGGTTATATAAATATTACAAAGATTAAAGTACTTACCTAAACGATTATTGTATACAATAATTGACTAATTTATAAGGTGATCTTGAAATTTTACGATGTGTTTGCGAGTTCCTCCGTTACTAAGATCAACTCCTGCAGCTGCACACAAGTCTTCGGCCCGCGCTTTGGTCTGGAGGTTTGCAGTTAGCTGGAGACTGTATAATAATGGATCTTTGATTCTCTCTCTTTTAAATTTTTGTTTATATTAAAATTATTATTTATCTTTAATTTCTAAAACTTGAGTTTTGAAAAATTAACGCGCAACTTAATTATATTTTTTAGTTTACAATTCTTAATCTAAAACTACTATAGAATTATTACACATTAAAACATCATTTTTTTTAAAGGAAAAAGGAAAAAAAATTGAGAAAAAATAAAGTAGTAGTTTCACATTTATTTAGAAATTATTTTGCCATTTTAGTACTAATCTTTTATAAGAAATTCTTTACTGCAATGTTTTTATTTGACGATTTTATTTACAATCATAGATAATATTTTACAATTGACCGCTTAAATTTAACTATCTTCATAGCCCAGCGGTTACGCTCGCCGCTTTGTAATTAAAGAAACCCGGGTTTAAATCCAGGTACACCCACAGCTTTTTTTAAATAAAAATATTTTCTTTCTCGCTCAAATCATGAGACTTTATGACGCATCAAAAATTACTAGTTAGGCGATGACGCACGACGCAATCAAAATTACCAGTTATGCGATGACGTAATAATGTGAGAGAGAAAAAAAAGCGCTGTAAGAGAGAGAAGAAAAATTTCATTGCAAGAGAAAAAAAATTCCCAAAAAAATCTACGTGTGCGACGAGGTCGTGTGACGTCAAAAGTGGAGGGGATATACGCCCCTTTCTACTGTTTGTATTTAACATTTGTCCATGAAATGCCTGATAATTGTTTCCCATAATCTCTTTATCTCTGGAAGATAATGAATCAGCAACACCAATGACATACGGAGAATTTTTTGTGATAATAAATGATGAACAAGATCGTTCATTATAAAAAATTGTTGTGCGCTTATAAAACATAGCTTCCAGTGACACATCTAAATAAAAACCCGATTGCGTTATCTTAAATCCATGCACTTGACAAAACATCATGGCATGTAAATGAATTGGCGTCAATAATTATTTCTAGTTTTGTAGTTTGTTAATTTGTTTACTCTTTATCTCTCCAAGAGGAACGGAAATTGTGCTCGGCATCGTTGAATTAGTAGTAAAAATTCGAAACCCACACTCCCGGTTGTTGTTTCCCATGTATAGTTTTAGTAGTATGTAATAGTTTAGTGCGAAATGATTGCAAACTGGAGGGTACATCTTTTATAGAAAATTTCTATAAATTTTCTAAATGCCCAATATTTTTCAATAAAGTTTGCGGCTCTTTTTATTCCACCAGAAGTCCACTGTTTGCACCAACATTGAGAGCGATGTTTTGGTTGTAAAGCTTTAATGTCGTGAATAACCGTACTTATTTACTTTCTCAATTCTAACCATTGTTTAAGCAACAAGTATTATGAAATATTTGGGTTGTGTTGGTAGCGCTTAGATTCTTTTTTCCAAGCGATGTACGGTAAGAAACACAAAGCAAGCAACAAAATCTCAAAACATCGATCTTCAGCTTTGCAAAGTTCAAATAATATTGCGCTCACAAGCATGTTATGCGGGAAAAGGTCGAAAAATTGAGATTCACGTTCACTGACTGCCATTTTCTGCTGGCTTAGACACAGTTAAGAGCATTCAAATAAATGTAAAATTTTCTCTAGACACAGTCAATTTTAGAATCAGAGTGGACTTTCAGAAACTTTGCCAGACTTTGATTGAATACGGTCGGATTAAATCAATCATTCAATGATTAGATAAGCAATTTATATCGCGTGATTCCTGGCAATTGTTTCACCGCACTCTAATTAATTGACGTGCATTTAAAAAAAACAACAAAACTAAATGACTTACAGCAGACTAAACTCGCAACTCGAAATAATTGACATGCTTTTTTATTGAATTCTGTAGTTGTTCTGAGCGTGATCTTTCGGCGCAAAAGAAGTAAAACAAATCTTATAGGCGACACATCAATTGCCAAAGACAAAGAAAAGAAAATATTAAATTTGCTGATAGGGTTAAATTTAAATATTCATTCTCAATTTTCTCGTGTTAGACAGTATCTCAATTTATCGCATCTCTCGTACAATAATCAAATAAAAAAAAATACAAACGCATATCCAAATAAATTTAACTAATATCTGATATTTTTATATGACGCCTAATCCTCAAATTGAAGATCACGTATTGCAGTTTGTTGGGTCTTGATTGGACGCAGGTTGGCAATCACGTAAGACTTTGTCACTGACTAATAGTTTTATACAAAACGTACACTCAAAGAAAAATAATAATAATAAAGGTACGTGAAACCAGCCCGTCAGGAACTCTCCTTTTGCAAGTACGAATAAAAACACCATCCGTCAGTAACTTTTCTTCGGGTTAATAAAAAAAAACAGCGTAAATAACTATTTTTCGAGTACGTAAAAAAACCAGCGGGTAAATTAATTCCCTTGCGCGAATACGTGGAAAAAAAAACAGCCCGACAGTAACTTCTTTTTCACGAGTAAGACAAAAGAAGAACTCCCGTATGCATTTTTCATTGCTTTTGCACCGCGTCAGGGTTTTTAAAACCCTCGTTTAAAACGCTTCTTTGTACGTAATTTTGACTTATTTCCTAAAAGGCTTTTTTCTGGTTGGTTAAGTTTACAAACCCTCTCAGTACCAAATTTGCCAACTGATTTTTCCTTTTTTTACTCAATCTGTTGAAGGCGGCGTGATGCCCCTTTCTACCCTTAAGATGTTACGACGTTTTGTTACTGGACGGTGCTGCATGTTTCAAGTAGAATAAAAAATTATTGATTGTACAGTTTTTTTCCTATTAATATTAAACAAATGCGCTACTTACTATAAAAAAGCATTAAAGGAATAAACTTTACTTTAACATGAATCCTTTCTCTAATCTTAACAGATTTATAACGCTAATAATCTTTACAATTGCCTGACTGTTGGTACAATTTCAACATTAAAAATTTAATCCAATTTTATTTTACGTACTTTCTTCCTATGGTGATAACTTTGAATACAATAAAATCGTTTATGGCTTAAACTAGTAATTACTGATAGTTTTTGTTAAAAAACTTTATAAATTAGATTTATTTAGTTATTACATCGTTTACGCATTTTAAAATTTGAACAGAAATTATCGGTTTAGTCGAACATGTGTGTTTCGGTCGAGTTGCTTTTGGTGACCACCGCGACTTTTTTGCGACTAAGGGTAGCTTTGCCGGTGTGGTAATATTACACTAGGTATCTGAAGTTGTTTTTCTTGTAAACTATGCCTGCATAAAAACCGCTACAATTTTTGTATTGAAATGATTTACTTAATTTTCTTAGATTTATTCCCACAGCGGCAGAACAAATCAACGTACTAGCTGGACACCTGCAAACTATGGTGATTTTACGCTAGTAGACTAACCTGTGACCCCCGTCTCGCTTCATTGATAAGAATATTTCTTTTTCGGGCACATGTGTTTACTTCGGTTGCATTTTATTGAGTTTTCGTACTGTCAAATCATCACCCCCAGGGTTGACATGGGTTAAAATTAACGTACAAGAGAATAATGTTCCCAGACAATAAAGTAAACTCAACGAACCAACAAATTATTACCCTTAAAAACGATGCAAGATAGAGGAATTTACTATAAAAAAAGTCTGCGGAAGGGTACAATTATCTTCAATAGTTTACAAGATACAAGTGTGCATAGCTGTACGATAATGTCTAATATTACATTAAAACTCTGTAACTCTTAAATTATTAGATATCATTATACCCTGCCGCGGACTTTTTTGTAGTAAATTTTGTGTTCTATAAATGTGTTTATGTGCAATTTTCATTTATATTGTACCGTTTTTGCAGCGTACAAGGCGGAAGTTCCTGCGGATCTAATTCTGCAATTACTATAATTATTGTGCAGCTGAGTGATATTAAGACTTATTATATTTTTAAAACATAAAACGAATCATAAAAAATATCTTGTTTAATAATAATAAACACTGCATCCGAAAAATACAAAAAATAACTTGAAATTGGGGACCATCGCAAGTTCCACCTTCGTTTCATCTGAGCGTTTCATCGTTTTGTTACATGAACCTGGGAAGCAAGCATCCTATAAGTGTTTTCAACACTAAAATTTTCTTTGGGTTCTAATTAATCGACAATTTTCTTAATAATCATAATTTTTTTGCATAATAAAGTGCAACACACAGTTAAAAATGTCACGGGGTAATCTTAAACACCTAGGTATAGTGCGAACATAATGTCTTTTTAAAGTTTGATTAGTATTATTTTTATCACTAGTAATCGGTGTAAAAGTGAAAACTAAATTTGTGTGTGAAATAACACAGTTTGTATTAAGAATAGATAAATGTACCTACACTGCATCAAAACGTACGCAAATCAGTCTGGCACAGGGCTTGGATATTATTCAGCCATGTATGCGTAAAAGAGATAGAAAATAGAAGTGAGGAACACTCTGTGCTATTTAAATTACTCTCTTTTTGTTATCTACTAACAGCAGTTTAACAATAAACGATATATTACAAATCGTTATGAAGTTTATTATTTAGTTTGTTTGTTTTTTTTTTGAGACATACAAGTTTCAAATAGACAACTTTGTTTTTGGTTTAGGTTGAGATTAAAACTGCATTTACATAAACGTTATTGTATTTGTACTGCAGTTGCAAAAACCTAATTGCGTACTTAGTTATGCCACCATTAACATAATTTTACTTCTACGTTTGGCATAAAGTTAACACCGAAACGGACGTATGAATATAGACAAACTGGTGTTAATTGGTGTAGCGTAGCGTAAATTATTTTTTACTGTGTACATTTGCGGCAAATTCCTTATATAGTTAGCGAAAAAATATTGTTTTAACATTTGACTTAATCAACTTGATTACGTTAGTATAAACCAAACTGTTTCTGCAACTTGTTGTAAACCAAGTGCGAAACGCGTAATATGTATCATTTTTGAAAACAATATTTTTAGTTCTTCTATTCTTTTACACATATACGGCACAGCATCAATATACAGTACTAAAACATTTTTGTATATATAATACCAGCCACAAAATCAGGGCTAAACCGTGCCGAGGCTGCAAAAGGTGAATAGCACTCGAGCAGCAAATAAAATGGGCGGCAAAATACTAAGATTTAATACTAGAAAACATTAGGTTCCTAAAAAACATATGTAATATGTAGGTATACACTCAATTAAACAAAAAACGGGAGTTTGATTGAACTAGGTTTGTTAGCAAATGCGATAGGCAATAATTCGTGATCGTTCGCAATGCTATTCAAGAAATTCAAATTAGACAAATAATAAACATTGATAATACCAGGTTAAATTGCTTATCCGAAAAACTAAAAAATCAATATATTCTTATTTTTGAATGATTTAGACCAGTAAACTGCGTTTTATTTTTATACGAAATATTTTCGTGTGTAAATAAAAGTTCTATTTGTATGTGTTTAAAGTTATGCCCATTTGCTTGTAAGCATAAGTTTATTTTTCAAAAAGAATTTTTCTGGATCCCTTTCAAAATTTTTACTCTTACGCATCTAACCGTAAACAATTCGTTTTTTGTCGAAAAGTAATTATTAAATAGGTAAACTATATGATATACAATAATTATTCAAAGAACAGCTACAGATATGATGTGTACAACTAAATTGACTTAATTAGATTAAAATATAAAATGCAGAAATAAATATATGATCCTATTTAAAAAAGTAAAGTTTTTGTATGTCAAATATGCAAAAACTTATGACAAAAAAATAAACACATTAAACAATATTTTTAAAACTTAACAGTATCACACGTTAGAACGTAGCTTAGTTTAGCTAATATCAAAAAATTGAAATCAAATCTTGTAAGATTTAAGAAATATTTTTTATGCTATGGTTCTACAATTGTCGCATTTTTTAAAAATACAAAAATTTTCAGAAACGGTTTAATAAATGAAAAATATTTTATAAAATGGTATTACAAATTTTACAAAAAATAAAAAAAAGAAATAGAACATGTACCCTAAGTTTAAACAAATTATTATTACATAAAAACGGAGCATTCTGTATATCAAAGAATGATTTTACTAAATAGAAAAGGTTTAATACAACTTGTATATATGTCGTAGTCATAATGCAAAATTAGGCTTTATGCAAAATGTCCAGGGATTTTATATAAAGCCGGCAAAACGCGAACCAACGATGCAATTTGTGTTATGACTACACCAATTCAGGCAAATTGATAATATGCCGGCAAAACGTGAGCAGAAGAATGTATCTCTCGTTCTGACTTATTATTTTCAGGCATTTTATAATCTACCAAAAGCGATGTAGTCAAAACGCACAATGTTGCTTTCCCGCTTCAGTTCGCGCCAACCAGTTGCACCGAACATAACTTAAAACGTGAAACGTGCGCGTTGTTTTGCTGTTTTTCATTTTGAAGTGTACTTAAATACATTAAAATGAATTAACCGCGAGGACATAACAATTAACAATGATAAAGGAGATTTAGAAGTTATGAAATTCCAATTTAACGAACAGTTACAAAATTTTCATAGTGCAAGAGTGGAGAAAATGTAATTAAAAAGCCTTGGACTGCTGATAGAGTTAAAGAACTTATGGAAGACATCAAGAGTGGTAAATTAGCTGTTTCAACAGGTAACAAAAAAAAGCAATAAGCAGTACCATTCCATAAAGAAATACGACGTTTTTAATATCGGTATTGAAGAACATCTAGTGGTTAAACGAAACTCTCTTGGCCAACCCATTGTTTACATAATACCTATAGAACAGTATTTTGACGTGTTGTTAGAATGTCATCGAACTACAGGGCATGGTGGGAAGGATAAAATGCTATTTGCCTTAAAACATAAATACAACATTCTTAGAAGAGGGGTAGAAATTTTTATGTCACTATGCAAAGAGTGTCAACTTAAGAAATCGCAACCCCACAAAGGATTAGTGGTACGTCCAATTCTTTCTAAAGATTTTAATGTTCGCGGGCAAATAGATTTGATAGATTTTCAATCTGCTCCTGATGGAAATTATAAATGGCTTCTTAACTACCAGGACTATGCTACATAATTTTTGCATCTTCGCCCTTTACATAGCAAACGTGCAGCGGAAGTGGTTATAGAGTTGGTAAAAATATTTTTGGATTTTAGAGCACCGCACATATTGCAAAGTGACAACGGCCGGGAATTTACTGCTTCGGTAATAAAAGAAATTGTCAGCTACTGGCCAGATTGCAAAATTGTTCACGGCAGGCTACGTCACCCTGAAAGCCAGGGTAGTGTGGAAAGAAGTAACCAAGATGTTGAGAACATGCTTCGATCTTGGATGTCCGATAACTCTACAAATTGGTCCCTTGGCTGCTATTTTGTACAGTGCAGAAGAATTCCTCAAAACATCGCATTATTGGAAGGACTCCGTACCGTGCATTACTTGGAGCTGACCCAAAAGTTGGATTAAAATCAACAAACCTTCCAAACTCTGTAATTAAAGAGCTTCAAACAAAAGAGGAACTTGAAGATATAATGCGTTCTTCACAGACAAGTAACAGTGAACATGACAAACAACTGGGTGATGAAGAAGTGGATGTTAATGATACTTTCAGTGATATTATTATGTATTGTTGTGCGTGCAGTGACAAAATCCCAGATACATCTACATTCACATGTGAGATATGTAATGCTACAGTGCATTTACATTGTAGTTCAGGATCGTCTTCAAAACCGGAAGTAAGAGTTTGTTCCTTTTGTACAACTAAGAACAAAATTGAATATGAAAGACAGAAGTCTTATTCTGACCAAAAAAGAGCAGCAGAAAAAATGACTGAGACGTCTAATAAAAAAATTAAGGCACTAGAAATCGGATCATATGTTTATTTGGCAGTTCCAAAGATAGACCGAGGACCTCTCAATTCAAAGAATCTAACTGGAAAAGTGTTGGACCTGAAAAATGGTCTTTACAAATTAGGTACATCTAAAGGAATTCTCAAAACTTGGTTTTCCAGAAATGCTATTCAAGAAGCCTTAGTTGGTTTTGAAGATGAAGTTCCTAATAAACTAATAACTGTAAGAGAAGCAGTTGCATCTCATTCTCGATTTGGAGGGTCAGGGGTTTCAAAAATGTCCATGTAAGGCTAGTAGCAATCAGTGCAATACAAAAAATGTGCTTGCTTAAAAAATAACAATTTATGTTCTTCGAAATGTCGTAGAAGTTCAACATGCAGTAATAAGTAAACTAAGTACCACAGATCTGTGTTAGTACCTACAATAGAACAAAAATGGAAACTGCTATCAAGGTTAAATAAAATGGGCACAGGAGTAAAGGAGAAGTAGTCATTGTTTATAAGTGTGGAAGTGGTATAACACAACTTTGACACGACAGCTTTCCACTGCGCACATAATCTTGAGAGCAGAGTATACTTTTCTTTTGTAATGTACCTACCATAAAAAATATGTGTTGTATTATATTATTATTTGTTTTAATTTTTTGCTTGTAGGTAAAAACCAACATTCTTTGTTATCATTTGATAATTTGATATGTTATTTTAGAGAATGCCTACCTAGTAACTTTAATATCTTTATACTTTGGTTTTGACTACATCGCTTTTGGCAGATTATAAAGTGCCTGAAACTAATCAGTCAGAACGAGAGATACATTCTTCTGCTCACGTTTTGCCGGCGTTTTATCAATTTACCTGAATTGGTGTAGTCATAACAAAAACTGTATCGTTGGTTCGCGTTTTGCCGGCTTTTTATAAAATCCCTAGATATTTTACAAAAAGCCTAATTTTGCATTATGCCTACGACATATACATTTTTTACCGTGTTTAATAAATAAACCTGCCAGTTTACTTTTCCAGAACGTTGAATTACCCGGCATAAAAAAAATGTTTAAAATATCCATTTTCATATGCAAGTATGCAAATCTATAGCTATACGAAACCTAATTATTAATAATTTTTAATTATTTGTTTATGAGCATATACTTAAAGTTATGTTACTGCAACAACATACGCTTTTTACTAAACGAGTGTTAGTATAATTTGTTGTGACTTTTGAATAACACTTTTAGCTTATTATTTGATATTTGCTTTTAGAAACGCTAAAAGTTATAATGACACCAAAACGTGAATTTCAATATAAATAATTAATATAAAACTACTAAAAAAAAATTAAAATTTTGACATTCTTACAATTAGATAAAGTGATCTTAAAACAAGATTTTATTAATGAAAAATCATAAAAAAATTAAAAGTTGCAGAGAACAAGAATAAATTATATATGATACATTTGTACTGAATTTTTGTAAGTAAATATTATTATTTGTTTGTTTTAGACGTATGTTGTACGAGCCACTGATGGAGACGTAAATATAGATGCTCCTATACGTTACAGCATTACATCTGATTGTAAGTATAAATGTTATGTTAAAAAAAAATGTAAGTACATGCAATTTTAGGGCCAAATCTTTTTAAAATTAATGAAGAAACCGGAGAAATTACGATTGAAAAAATTGATCGCGATAGCTTAGGTATCGAATTGTTTTCCTTCGAGTTATTGGCGTACGAAAAAGATGATCCAAATTCAAACACTAGTCAATCTATCACAATAGTAGTAGAAGACATAAACGATCATGAGCCAAAAATTACTATAGATAAAACTCAAGTTCTAATTCCGGAAAGCACTGTAGCTACGTTGGATGTAAAAATCGAAATAAGCGACGTGGATTTGGTAATGACTTAGTTTAGAAGTAAAAAAAACATTTAATAAATGTTGATTTATACCAAGTAGTTTATTGTATTATATTTGCAGGGCAATAACGCTAAATACAAAGTTTTATTAGTAAAAAATGATTATAGTAACAGTTTTCAAATTGTTCCAAATAATGGATATCAGAATTCTACCTTTTCTAT
The DNA here is from genome assembly GCA_035610365.1 of Aquatica leii. Classification (NCBI taxonomy): domain Eukaryota; kingdom Metazoa; phylum Arthropoda; class Insecta; order Coleoptera; family Lampyridae; genus Aquatica; species Aquatica leii. Next base: position 82,245,401 of record CM069433.1, on the reverse strand, counting down.
ATCCGTAGTCAACAGTCAGTCACTTGATTACGAAGATCCTAAATGGAAAAACATTGAATTAACTGTAAGTATTAGTAGTAAAAAAAAAGTTTGTCGTCTTAAAAATCTAATCCGGACATAGAAACGAAGATTCTTGGTTTTTACAAATTTCTATTGTAAATGTATCTACTCTCAAAAAAACGTTGTATCATTTCAATGGCGTACTACCAAACTTTTTTGAATTTTTCGTTATGTTATTAGAACATTGTAGTTTGTTTATAATAAACAATTTATTAAAACTTGAGGTTTTTAAAAATGAAATAAAATATCAATCAAATAAATAAGAACATGAACGTGAGATATTTGTAGTAAATTGATTAATTATTAAAAAAAATACTATAAAACATATTAAAAAAAAACTGGTGTGGCAACCACACGACTTTCTTATAAGGAATGATGAAGAAATTTATTTTTATAAGGTTCGTTGTCATAAAACCACTTTGAAGTGATATGGTTGTATTAAAAACGATTAGTAAATCGCCAATTAACCAGACTTTTGTGCAACCGGCTATTTATTTTTTCTAAAAAAAAAATCGTCGCTGACAGGATTCGAACCTAGATTATATAATGGAAATCACTTTAAATTATAAATTCAATATCTAATAAACTGTTAATGTTAGAAACAAATTTATTTTAATTGTGTTTAATTGTGTATCCGCCATTTTTAACAGTTTTTTTTATATAATTTTGTACGAATGTAAATTATTCGAATTATTTTTATATGTAGTTTCGTATCGAGACAATAGTTCCTAACATTTTATTCAAATAATTTTTTTTTCTATCATTAATAGTTTATTAGATATTTAATTTACAATTTAAAGTGGATTTCATTATATAATCTAGGTTCGAATCCTGCCTGCGATGATTTAAAAAAAAATATTTTTTTGCATAAGTTTACGTTTCAAGGTCTCTTAAGTCAAAAAAAAATATTTTTGACAAAAAAATTTTTGGTGTCTGTGTTTGTGTCTGCCTGTGTGTAACAATGTACCCACGGTAACTCTCGAACCAAAAGTCCTAGTAAATTGAAATTTGGTATAGAGCTGGATTTTCATATTCTTTCGGCTTTATCAAAAGATAGAATTGATAAAGATACTGGAAGTAAAGGTATCCGCCATTTTGAACAGTTTTTCTTATATAATTTTGTACGAATGTAAATTATTCGAATTATTTTTACAGTTTCTTATAGAGATAATTCTTCCTAACAATTTATTCAAATAATTCTTTTTTGTAACATTAACAGTTTATTAGATATTTGATTTATAATTTAAAGTGAACTCCATATATAATCCTAAGTTCCAATCCTGCCTACAATTTTTTTTTAGAAAAAAATTCCATATCTTGATGGGAAAGCACGACACGTTAAAAAATTATAAGTTTTCTCTATATTCTTTTGACTTGTTTATATACAGAGTTTTGCATCTTATTTAAATTATCTTTGGCTGACGATCATTCGGAATTTCTTTCTCAGCTCGGTTCTTTCCTTGTGCCTCCATTTGCAGTCGAAGCTAGTATGGTTTGCAACATCAAGTTCTTTTCCACGCAAAAAGCATGAAGAGTCAATTTTCTTCTTAATACCGGCTAGGTAATTACTGAAGCACCCGTGTCCCCTAAACACTTGAGTACTATAGTAGTTGATGTTACCAAATTTTCTTTTCTGTCCTTAGTTAAGTTAAGGATTAGTACTTTAGTCCGTTCCGCTTTCTGATACAGCGCCCATCTCTTTTGCCATTTTTGCATAGTGGTTTTTTCCTTAAACATTGACCCACTTAGCGTTATATCGCTCTTCCGCTATTACGTCTATAGGAACAGTGCCCGCTAGCACTCTAGCTGCTTTTATCAATACTGTCCTATACTTAGAGATGATTCTCAACGCGATTCTTCTTTGAGTTTTCTCTGTCAAGTTTTTAATTCTATTAATACTAAAGATTTAATACCACACCGGGGCGACATATAAAATGGTTGAATAAACTGTCGCCATAATGATTCTTCTTACTGAATTTTGCGGACCCTTAACGTTAGACATTAGCCTAGCAAGAGTTGACTCCCTTTTGTTGGCCTTCTTAATCACCTTCGTAATATGCAGAGCAAACTTGAGACGTTTGTCCAAAGTAACTCTCAAATACTACATCGTATCTTTAACCTTGACCAGTACATCCCCATGTCTAAATTGTATGCTTCTGATTTTTATTTTTCCCGTAAATACAATCGCTACCGTCTTTTCTTTTACTACTTTCCACTTCTTCATCCGCGTATGCCGTAAGTTTGATTTGTACCGAAAGTGATACCGACAGAAGGTCGTCGTAAAACAGATTCCAAATTGTGGGTCCCAGGATGGAACCTTGAGAGACACCACATGTTACTATGTGTTGCAATCTGAGATTATTGGTATCGGTGTAAGTTACACTCCTGTCTGACAGGTAACTGGGAATTATTTTAATTAAGTGTGGGATAAAGTATTTTTTCTCATATTATCAATCAGCAGTGTTCACGGAATCAAGTTAAAAGCATTTTGTATGGCCAGTGAAACTAACGCGCCGATCTTACATGTTCTCTAGGTACATTCTTTAGCATTCCTAGCAAGTCTATAAATCCGGTCTACTGGGTCTATTGTCGACTTCCCTTACCTAAAGCCGAATTGCGTAGGGGAGAAACCTCCTCGTATTATTATTTCTTTATGTCTGCCCAAAATAAAATGCTCATAAACCTTGCCATATTATTTATTAAGCAAATTGGGCGAAAAGATAACCTCTGCTTGTTGCCTTTACCAATTTTGGTATTAGGGCTAGATTAGCCTCCTTCCAGTTTTTCCGAAAATTTTCCTGCTTGGAACAGGTCTTTATTCATGTCTAAAAAGGCCTCCGGATGGTTCTTAGCCGCCATCTTAATGCATTCAATGGGGATATCATCAGGACTTGGGGTTTTCCTATTACCGCAGATGCTAACCGCCGTCTCCAGCTCTACATCAGAAAAGGGATGTAGAGGGGAAGTAACTCCTATAGCCAATTTAGTTGTACTATGTGTAAAGTTTATCCACAATTTCTTTTGCTTCTTCCTAATGCGAAAGACTTGTCTTCTAGCCTAATTTCAATTTTTTGGATATAACTTTGTACGCAAGACGCCTTCTTTTTAGCCGTGCAAATCACAGATTTGTAATTATTCCTAGCTTCTAAAAATATTTGCCAAGCAATATTTTTTGATTTGTCATCTCATAATTTAACTAGCCGTTGCCCTTTCTTGAGAGCTTTGTTACATATTTGTCAAAGTTTTTCAAGATCCTCCGACCACCAGTATATGCAATTGTTTCTCTTACCAACTCTGGTGCGCGGCGTACTGTTGTCGTAGGCAGTCTTAATTGCTCTTGTAATTAGCTCAAGGTTTGGAGTCACCGTATTGGACATCACATCCCTCAATGTTTTATTAAACTTTCTGCTGTTTATTTTTTTTTATGTTCCATTTAACCGGGAGATGCTTGTATTATTTTCTTTCCTTATTTCTCTGCTTCTCTATTTTAAGAAATATGAAATTATGATCGCTTAGACTGTCCTCGCTTAGGACCTTCCATAACTTAACCATTTGAGTAATTTCTTTTAAACACAAGGTGATATCTATATATGACGTTTTCTCTGCACATTCGTAAGTGGGGTGGTTTCTAGTGTTAAGGATTATCAGATCATCCGTTGCCACCCAGTCAAGCATCAACTCGCCTCTTCTGCTTGTTTTATTAGATCCCTATTTTACAGCCTTTGCATTAAAATCACCGGCGACAATCGTTGAGACATCGTACCGTTTCCTATGCTCAAAAACTTCTTTTATTGTTGCCTGAAATTCTAAATTGTTGATGTTTGGCGATAGATAACAGTTAAAAATTGCTATATTATTTAACTTAATTATGGTATAAAAAATGTATATTCATAATTCATGCTTACATGGCTGTTATGTCGCGTGTAGATGGCCGTTCTGAACTCCGAATCCATTGTAGAGCCAACCTCCTTTGCCATATTTATATACGGTTCATTTAAAAGAACAATGTTTATCTTCATTTTTTTTTGCTATAATTAGTATCTAATTATTAACGTTAATTTGCAAACATTTTTAACTGTTGTTTTTATTATCCATAAAATGAGGGTATTTAATCGCGTTTCTTTTTTGTCAATTTGTCTTTTAAATTTGGGACATCACATTGTCCATGGGATATGCTCCTCACAGTTGCATATTGTACAGAATTTCTCAAGAACGCAGGCTGACGTGGTGTGGCTCTCCTCGCCACAGTTTTAGCACAGCTTGCTTCTGTCCGTACCGGTACATTTCGACGCTATATGACCCGTATCCTAGCATTTATTACACTTTGTTAACTCTACCCGTTCTACTACTTTACATCTGTTTAACCCGACTTTAATACTGCCGACTTTCATGATAATGTCCGCTGTATCGTGTAGCGCTAAAACCGTTATAGTTTGTGTGTTTCTTCTGGCCGGTCTGATTTTTCCCAAACGGATATTATTTGTTTTTTTTCTCCCGCTATTCTATTTAAGGCATCCCTTACTTCCTCACTAGTGAAAACCTCGTTGAGATTGTGTATACGCAGTGTTCTCTCTGGAACCTTGATGGAACATTCGACCCCTTTAATTGCTGCATCTACTTTTGTCTTAATAGTTTCTAATTTTGCTTGGTTCTTTGCGCAAATTAACGAATTCACATTTTTTGTTTTCCTAACAGCCTTTAGCGGGGAATTTATCGTAACTTGCTCTACCACTTACTTGACTCCTCTCAATAGGTCTGCGTATGTTTTGCCGTCGTTTCTAATAATTAATGTGCCGGTCGTTTTTCCCAAAGGTTTTGGTACTCCCATTTCCCTTTTCATTTCATGTAATTGAATTTGGAAGTCTCTAAAGGTAAGTTTTCCAATGTATCTTACCGGTAGCAGTTCTTCTGCTCCGTGATATCTGCTGTCTGTGCTGTGTCTCTGAGCTTAATAAATGCTGCGTGAACCGTTTCGGCCCAGGATTGCTTATCATTGTTTGACATTTCTCCCACCATTGTATATTTAATTACAGTATTGATTTTATTGCTATGCTTATCTTTGATTGTATCAGTACTTTTTAAAGTTATAATTTTCCCTGGTTCAATTGTTCTTTCTTTTAAAATTTTTTGAAGATTCTAAATGTAGATTTAGGGTTTTCTTCCCGGCCATTCACCAGGTACAGTACGTCTTTAGTCATTGATTCGCTTGTTTTGGTGGCTTAGAAAAAACATTTATGCCATTCCTCTTCTATTACCGGCATAATGTTCTCTAATGCCGCATCGGAAATAATTGCTTTTAATTCGGCTCTCCTTCGTTCTTCAACCGTTATTTCATTGTGACATCTCGCACAAAAACCCGTGCTATGTTTATTTTTCTGTTTATCATTCTTGCTTGTTTCCTTTTTACTGATATTCCCTTTAATTATGCCCTTTATATCCATCGTTAATTTCTGACATGCATGACTGCGCAGCTTCGACACGCTATCTTTTATCTCCCTTTTGGTGTTTGGGGATTCTTTAGTTATGTTGAGCAAGGTTCTTGTTTCTTTGCCAATAAATGCAATTGATTTAAGTAGCTTGTGTTGCATAAGACTCTTGGTTTTATACGTGTACATTTCTCCTGTTAGAAGCGAGACGTTTGGCCTTTTTCTCTTTACCGTCTACAAGCAGGTTCCTTCGTCCCAAGCTAATTTAACAAAGCTTACGTTCGGCGATTTCAATGTAACAGTGTGTCCTTGACTAGCGGACAAGCAAGCGCCCTCCATGCCGGTTCTCAAGCTGCATTAATATTTGAATTTCGTTTTACTATATCGCACCGGTTGTAGACTGCACAGCTTTAATTTAAGGAATATTCAGAAAAACTATAAAACGCATTTTTATCTGTTTATTTTAAGTACTTAATGTACGATCTGTGTTTTCAATTACTTTATATTATAGAATAATCTTAAAATTATTCGATAATTGTGTGACCAAAATTTAGAAAATTATCTGTACAATAAATAAATTTTATTATAAGAAATTTCTGTAAAATTGTAAGATATCTAAACATTGTAGTGATAAATTTATTACTCACTTAACTAACTTCAATTTAGATTCGTTCGGAAGAAGAGTATGATAAAACTCATAACGATGAAAAATCCATAACGATTAATTTGGACAATTGGAACGACGAAACACCAAAGTTTTCTGAAGAAGAATATATAAAAGCAGTTCCCGAAGATATTAGTAAAGATAGCGAAATTATTATAGTATTGGCAGAGGATAGAGATTTCGGAGATTCTGTTAAGTACGTTAGCATATGTATAATGTTTGAAAACCATATTTATAAATGTAAATTTTAGATATAGTTTACTAGGTGAAGAAATAAACAAAATGTTTACTATTGATGATAATGGACTAATAAAAACAAAAATTAATAATACCTTAGACTACGAAAAACAAACTTTAGTTTTTATACAAATATTAGCAGTAGATACATTAGGAGAACCGTTTCACAAAACTATTGCTCAACTTACAATTGAGGTACAAGACGTTAATGATGAGCGACCAAGTATTACTGTGGTAATTGTTTAGTAACATCTTTTTTGTTTTATACTGTTTCAACAATTGTTTAAGGCTTCAGAATCTATTTCTATTGAAGAAAATCGACCAAACGGAACAATTATAAACCAAGGTATAGATATTACTGCGTTCGATGTAGATACAGCATCGGCATTAGAGTTTGCAATTGATTGGTTTTCTTCATCTGCTGTTAAGAACGGACAACTTGTGAAGGTTGACGAGTAAGTTATTATTTTTGTAACATAGTATGTTAGAATAACTTTTAAAATTACTTGGCAATTTTTTATATAGTATTTTAGATGTAGTTCTAAAACTGTGACGTCATATTATCGAAGCGATCAGTTTTAATGTTTACAAGCTCTTTAAACATGCAAATAAATGTTAAAAAAAGCATGTTACCTTTTAAAAATGTGACAAACATCTTCATCATTTTTTTAATCCGTTTTGATCAGAGTTCTAACGCCAAAGAATTAATTCATAAGTGAGTTTAATAATCTGTCGTGATTTTGCTCCATAGGAGTCAAGAATTTAAATAAAATTAGTGATTTTAAGAAATTTGAATAACCTCCGATACAAAAACCTCTAAAAAGTAAAAAATAAAATGTGTTTGTTGACTCTTTAAACTTGATTATAATTATAAGTACCTAGTAATATTTTGATCTAAACGTCGTTGCGTCGGGGAACCCCTAAAAAACTTCTTACTTGAATTTTTTTTATTTTATATATTTAGCGGTCCGTCGACTCAACGACGCTTTGATAAAAATATCACTAGGTATTTATATTTATAATAAAGTTACAGAGCCAAAAAGCACATTTTATTTTGTACTTTTTAGAGATTTTTTTGTATCGAGGGTAATTTCCTTTTTTTACTTAATTTTTATTTTAAACTTTTTAAATTAAGTAACAGTCCCTACACTAAATTTCAGTCAATCTAACTTTTGAAAACTGGTAAAAACTTTTTGTCAAATAGGAAATGAGCTGATAATCTTCAAATGCCACAACAGATCTTCATAAATTATAGCTAAGAATCATCACGAGCATATCAGTTTTCAAACAAAAAAAAATGTGTTTTTGCGTCGGAGGTTAATACAAAACAAACAATTACTTATGTGTTTAATAATAAGTTTCCGTGTATGCCGTCCCGAAAATGGTGATAGTGTCGTACCTGTAAATTATAAAATTAGTTAAGTATTAATATTATTAGTGACATTATAAGTTAATGCATAAAGTCTGTATGTTAGTCTATGAGTTCCACGGCTCAAACGAACGAACTAAAGTTACGTGGAAAGTGCTTCGAAAACGAAACTAAAAAGAAAATTGAATACAATATAAGCAATAAGCTTTAATTTAGAAAAAAATTAATGTTTTCTGAAGAAGATTGTAACTAGTGATGAAAAATGCATCACTTAGAAAAACATCGTCCTTAAAAGACAGTGGCTTGATAAAGATCAATCTCCTTTACCAAACTCTAAAGCAAACATTCACGGCAAGAAAATTTTCTCAAATTTGGCTGGTCCGTTTTACCATGGTTTATACTCTCCGGACCTTGCATCAACAAATTACCATCTTTTCCGTTTCTTGCAGAATTTTTTAAAAGGAAAAAAATCAATTGATACCAGACGGTGAATGTGGCTGTTCTAGACCTCTACCTCATAGGCGGACCTACCTATGGCCTAGAAGGTATTTAACTCCCCCTCCCCCCCCAAAATCTCAATAACCCCTCCCCCAGAAATATGGGATAATAGTCTAAATTCAATTTAAATTAAAAAATCTAATTAACAGAGTAAAAACATTAATAAAAGGGAAGTGAAATCAAAAAAACGCACGCACAATATTATTTGAAGCATTTGTAATTTGTTTTCTAAGGAATGTGATTTAATGACTTGTTGGCATGACGGCACCCAAATTGAATGACCGATAATAAATTCTTCTAGCGCTTTGTCTTAAATTTAGAGTAAAATAAACAATAATAAATCATAGTTTTACTTCAGTTTCCTATATACAGTCGCACATCGATAAAGTCCACTGCAACTAAGTTCTAAATTATTAGTTGAAGTAAGTAGTCAGTATTTTAGTTGTTTTTTGTACAATAATAGTATATCTAGAAATGAGTACCTCTACAAACATACAGCCTACTGTAGGTCTAACTGTTGTAATGTTTATTTAAGATGAGTTTTCCATGAAATACGCCATGTTAGATAGCGGAGTTATTAATATGAAAATAACATAGACTCCCAAGCTAATAGCGCATAGCAATTAAAATGTTCAGTTCTGAAAAAAAGATAATTCAATGTAAGTGCTTCAATAATAAATGAAAAGAAGCAAAAAATATCACATAAAAATTTTACACAATTTGACCGGTTTTGGTATATAATAGCATCATTAGAAACCGTTTAAGTTAAGATATTTTTTGATAAATTCCTTTCCTTTATTCTAAAAGTTATGTTGAAATATCACGGCATCACTAGAGAGAATTTACTCAAGAAACAATGTAAGTGACTTATTCATCATACTACTATTCTAATACTTAATTTTATTTATTTTCAGGTAAGTTAAGAAATAGATCAACTTTTTTGAAATGAGTTTTGACATTCGGAAATATTTTAAAACACCCAAACCTCCTTCACTGATGAGTCTGGAAACCGGTGACTGTCTTATGTAGTGTAATCCTGAACCTCAAAGGGCTACGAGTTCTCCAGATCCCGATCCAACCATGGAAACGTAAATTTTAGCCACTTTTACGGCTGACTTATATTTAAGCACTAAAGATAGTGCGCCTATGTAAGCCAATTTGCACAAGTAACCGTGACATTTTATCAGTGACCAGATGCGCAGCTTCAGTAGCAAATATTTTGACAAGCATCAATAGCTTGAATATAATGTTAAGCAAGACCGAGCATTTTGTTTCGCAGCAGAATTTTTGAAACTAAAGATATTTGAGATCAAAATGAGGTGTTTTGTAAAAAAGGCTTTAACTCGTGAACGAGAAGCACGCTACGTCAGCGAATCATCGTAGATGTTTCGAAAATGGATGTTTTATTCGCAACAAAATGTTGGAAGACCTAACGTCCCCGGTTTGATGAATTTAAAAAACAATGAGGAAAATGCAGAGACGGTGGAATGTGTCTATGATATCACGATATTATTTGGTCGCACGGGTCAGGCTTTTAGGGGTTACGACTAAAGTGACACTTCAATTAGTAAAGGAAACTTTTTGGAAACATGCTAGCTTTTTGCTAAATACGACGAATCTGTTAATAAACATTTTGGAAAAAAATTATAGTGACAAAACTCAAAACGAATTTGTTTTGTTTTGTGTCTGCTGAGGCTCTAAGAGTAATTTCTTAAGATATTCGTATTAGTGGCATTTTAGCAGTGATTATGGATAAAGCACGTTGTTTCAAAGAAGAGCAAATGTCAATTATTTTAAGGTATCCAAAAGGATTGGATATAAAGGAATACTTCGTTGGATTTATCAATTGCTGTAATTCCCGTAATGCAGAGTCCTTGGTTTTATTATTGATCAACTACTTAAAAGAATTGAAAACAGATGACAGTCCGATAACTGCCCAATATTATGATAGCGCATCCGCTATGTTTGGCAAACACAAAAGAGTGCAAACATTGCTTAAACCAAATCATTCTTACGCTTTATTTATCCACTGCTTTGCGCATAGAGCTAATTTAGTTGTTATGAATAGCTGTAAGAACATCTCTTCGTCCAACCAATTTTTTAATACCATTGAAGCTATTTATTGCAATTATGGAAAACTAGCCAACCATGAGCGTTTTAAGAACATTCAGCACACGTTGGGACAAGATGGTCTTGCAGATATAAAAATTGTATTGCAATACTTAAAAAGTTTGACGCTATAGTTGCCGTTTTGGAAATAGACATCAGCGAAAGGAAAGACAAAAATGCTGTTGAAACGCGCACATAGAAAGAGAATTAGTGAAAAAATTGGTTTTGACAAAACTAACCAATAATTTTAAGAAAGCAAAAATAACTGTTTTCACCGAATAACTCAAAATAAGTTACTTTTGTAAATATTTTTCGCTCATTGTCCTTTTTACTTTAAATTGTCAAATTAAAATATTAAATAAAATGTATGAAAAATGTTCATTCAAAAATCAAAATCTGCAAATTCTTTTTATGCCTAGTCCTTATGGTGAATGCAAATGTAGTAGACAAAACATTTTATGTTCTGTTCAATATTTAGGACATTATTACGCTATTATAGTTTTTGTTAATACAAGATTTAACCAACAATGTGTGATCAACAATAGCCAATATCACACTCTCTAAGTTTTCTTTTAAAATCTTTCATAAATAATGCTAGATTAAAACTGTGATAGTGACTCTTAGTATGCCATGAGCCTATAAACATTTAAGTTTATTTTAACAAACGGCACTAAAGTATTTTTGATTATGTTGTTGCTGATGTTAGCAATGTTAGCCAAATTACATTTTACTTTAGTAATACCTACATTTTCATTAATATTGACCCAATATTGTATTTCAATATAAGCACAATATCGCAAAATGTTGCATACTCATGATCGGACCAATGGTGAGCAAGTTTTAACCAATAATGACTCAATATTTTATTGGTACTTAAACGATATCATAGTAAATGTCAATTGTATATTCTTGTTTACAATTAACATCAAACATTAAATGAAAGTAAAATTGAAGAGATAATAAGAATCAGCGTAGGTTTAGAATAAATTATTTTATATCGGATTTATATTATTTCGAAGTAAATAATTATAGTTCTATTTTTACAAAAGTACAGATTTTAAAATAAGAACATTTTTAAAAATGGAAGAGTGTCAACGTTACAACGTTTTGCTCACTTTTGTAAAAAGATTCATTAAAGTGAGACCGCAAGGGATAAACTTAAAACAAACAATGTAAGTAAATAATTTAATTAAATAATTTAAAAACAAGCGACATTCTAGCAAAGAACATCTGACAAGTTATGCAATCAGATTGTTAATCTTACCAAACTCTAAAAAAGTAGTTTCTGCATACATAAAAAAAAGTTCCGTTTCAGATGGTTGATAATTTATAATTGGAAAACAAAATAGAAATCATTTGTAACCTTGTCACAATTAAAGTTATTAAAATGTTTCATGGTTTTTATGCCTTCTCAAATTTATTTGTTGACAAAAAATAGTGTTATCAAATACCTTAAACAATCATATTTTGAAATTTTGCATTACTATACACTAAACATTGTCACGGTTTAAACCAAAAAATGTTTATATTTTAATGTATTTGTTTGTTTAGAAATTTATTGTTAAAGATATAAGTAGCAGGTTTAGTTTAGTTTTAACAGAAAGTATGCCACTTGTGGTACTCGGTATTCGTATAAATTTTTTTGAATTTTGGCAGAATTTTTGTCTTATTATTTTTTATATATTTTGAATTTTTGCACATAGAAACTTTAGAATAGTATGTACAATATATTGTTTTAAACATTTAAAAAAAAGACAGTTTTTGCTATTACCATATACTGTACCGCGTACTGTGTATTAGTTTCACAAAAATAAAATATGTGTAAGTAACTCTACTAAACATTATTTATTGTTTTTTAGGTGGATCTTTCCAGAAACACATTTTGATCCCACAACAAAAACAGCTAAAGTGTTTTTGAAAGTAGTGGAAGTAATACCAGAAAATACTCCAGATTTTGAACAATTTGATACGATGTATCTATCATTAGTAGTCACCGACACAAATCAAACGATTGGAATAAACAAAAACAGAGGTGTACTTAATTTACAAACATTTTTTTTTAACTTTTAGAAATTTTCAGTTCGAGTTACAATTACTATTGAAGATCTTAATGATAACGCACCAATTTTTGTTGATGACACCATTAACTCTAAGAAAACTGTAGTTGAAGGTGCCGAAGCAAATACTCGAATTGGAACAGTTACTGCAACAGATATGGATGGTATAAACCATAATAAAATAGTTTATTCTCTAAGGTCTTTGTTCTAATTATAAATGCAATACGTTTTATTAAAAAAATTCTTCTTATAGACCGCTAAATAATGAAACGCCTACGGGTTGGGTTGATATTCATCCAGACAATGGAGAATTATTTGTTCCAGAAGATGCAGTGATCGATGCCGATTTACCTATTTATCAGCTTGACTATATCGTAAAAGCAACAAATGCAGATCTATGCAATGAAACAAACGTACGATTTTTTCAATATATCTTTAAAATTATTTTTATTTGCCATCTATTTATATTTTTTGGAACGTTAACAGCTATTAAAAGTATTATGAAATATATTCAGTAACTCGAATCGGTTTTTGAGTTAACTAGTTTCAAGGTTTAGTTCATGTGGCAACTTTGATTCGTTGTTCTGAATTTAGACTGACTATTGCAGTTTGATTTGTTACTTTTTTATGTTTTATTTTTATTATTATAATATATTCAAATTATGTGTAAAACAAACAAAAAAAATTAAAAGTATTGTTTTATTTGAATAATAATAATAACTGATGTATATTATTTTTTGTTGCAGATAACTGTTAAAGTAATTGATACAAATTCCAAACCTCCAGAGTGTATATTTGCAAAAACGGTACATATTTTTGAAAAAACTCCTAACGGTACTAAGGTTCCACAAGAGATAGTTTGCACAGATAAAGATAGAGATGGTAAATCATTAAGTTTTAGTAATAATTAATTTAATTACGAATGTTTATTTTAACCCTTTCGCTGCTCTACACGTATATATTCGTAAAAAAATGTGTGGCCTGTATGTTTCAAGCCAGTATTCTCACGTCTTGTTTTGAAATAGTTTTTTGCTCAATAGGACTATTTTCGCTGAATATTATTTACGTTTGAGCGTTTATGAGCATGTTCCATCCTGCAGAATTAACTTTGCGCAACATGTTTAGCATAATCAGGCGCCTGCATTTAGTTGTTTCTAGCATTCTGTGGAAGACGTGTCTGAATAGTTGTTATGACTGATTATTTATATTAATTTGATAAATATATATCGATTGTAAGAGTTTTACTTATGAAAAAACTTGCTGCACCTATATTCGTCAAACTGCTCTACACGAATAAACATGCAACCATTGAAATATGTGCGCACAGCGAGTACAAAATCTCAAAACGTGTTACGCAGTGAAAGGGTAATCCATATAACTATAACTATTTAGTTTATAACTTATGTAAATTATTTATGGTACCTATAACTTTTAATTGCAAAATTGACCAATTTCATTGTAGCTTCATATAATACTCCATGGTTTAGATTTAGCTCTTCTGCTATTGAGGTGAAAAACTTGTTTTTCATCGACACCTTTACTGGACAAATATATGTAAATATAAAAGGAGACAACGAATTAAACAGAGATGAAGGAACAGCTAAATATACAATTCCATTTATAGTTAGTGATAATTACAACCAAGAAGGTTAGTAAAAAATTCATTTTTAAAGTGAAAATTAAATTAACTTTATAAATGCTTCATAACGATTGATGGAACATATTTATTTGCTAATGTTTAATGCATTCATGGATAACCAATAGTAAAAGTAACAGTGGTTTATTGTTTTATAAAATGTATTTGTTCTTCTTAATCTTTGTATAGCTCCTAGCGAGCGAAGGGTGCCTAATGCGTTTTTAAAGCAATGGCAGGGTCGCTATTATTCTGCACCGTTTGATTGGTCTGCTTTTAACAGTATTTCCTGGACTAGATTTCTGTCCGATGCCATAAATTTAACTTATCCCCATGACACCTTGTGTAGTTTGAAGTCCTTTAGAATAATTCTAGAGTAGTGGCGGGTCTCACTAATAGATAAATAGTTGCAAAGATTTATTAGACTGCTTAAACAAAAGTTTGTACACTTTTATATTTTTTATTACATGTCGAGTGCGTAAACACATTAAGAGTATTACGACTGACTCCGTGTTTCCAGGTCTGTCACTGCTAAATTCCCACCACAAAGCTTACAAATTCCCTTTTTGGCAACAAAATTCCTTATAATTGAAAAACCCAGTATTTAAAATAAACACATAAGTATCTAAATATTGTTTATTTTTATTAGGTATGTACAGGTTAAAAATGTAAGAACGATAGTTAAAAATCTATAATAGTCCGGTCAAATTAGACCAAAAAATAAGAGTGAAGGTGCATAAATTCCCATCAAGCCGAAAATGAGTAAAATTGTTTAAAACATAATTAAAAACAACACTTCAAAACTCCCCATCGTTCCGGTACGAGGAAAAAATTTGACTCGAGGTCAAAGGTAAAAAAAATGGGTTTTTTGCGATTTTCTGCAAAACGGTAAGTTTTATCGCAAAATCACTTCAGACACAAAATGTAGATCATAAAATTATCTATAAAAAAGGTATTTTTTTTCTGAAAGCCACCATTTCTGAGATAAAACGATTCAAAAAGTTGTAAGCGTCATTGTATGCATAAGCACGCCACGTATATACATCTCTGTAGCTGTAATATTAGAAAATATATTTTTCTATCGGTGATTTTAACTTACATTTTTACATGCAATAACTGGTTGTGATACGACATCTGCATTTTACAGGAGGGGCAAAACAACAGTCTTTAAAATTTTTGAAAAGCAAGATTTAGTTCAATGTGTTGAAATTTAAAAAAAAGTAATTCAACTCCACAAGAAGTTATCACCAACGGAATTCGAATTCTTCTTTGTATGTACGGAGCTCCTAAAAAACTACCTGCTTAGATAAGTATCGGTATGCATGTTTTGTTAAAAACACTCGGAATAAAAAAAAAAGTGCAATTAGCTTGTCTTCCTCCAACCTCAGTTGCAGCTCATCAACATCTCTTTCGGGTATATTATCAAGTTCAAGTGTGGCTTGGTTCTCAGCTAGACCCGACAGATTGGGGTTGGAAGTTAGTCGATAATACATTAGAACCAATTCAGACTTTGTTCCCACCTGCGCCGGAAAAACTGCTGAACACAATTTTTTGCAACTGTAAGAAGGGATGCAGTGCTAAATGTGGTTGCAAAAAAGTTGGACTGTTTTGTTCTTTAGCATGCACAAATTGTCAAGGCCGGTCGTGTTCTAATGTTGAATCACCAACAGCAGAGGATTCGTTTGATACTGACGAACAGACATGCGATACATCGCTATTGACGCAATTTACTTACATTCAGGATGAAGACGAAGGAGATAAGGAAAAAGAAGAAGAAAAAAAAGATTAACAAAAAGAAGTAATTGAAGGTTATGAATCGGACGAATACATTTTTTACTGCTTTTCAATTTCCATCGCTTTTATTAATTCCAACCCTTGCGAATATCTGTTATAGTTTCCAATTAAACAAATAGTTTCTGCAATAGTTTCCAATTAAACAAAATCACAACAGACCTGTGGAATAAGCCTACGGGGGAAACCACGTTAAAATAAAAGGCGCTAAGTATACTACCTCAGAGGTGGCGTGGAAACGTGTACATATTATAACGATTACAACTTTTTGAATCGTTATATCTCAAAAACGGTGGCTTTTAGGAAAAAAATTATTAATACCTTTTTTATAGATAATTTTATGATCTACATTTTGTGTCTGAAGTAATTTTGCGATAAAACATACCGTTTTGCAAAAAATCGCAAAAAAACCCATTTTTTTGACCTTTGACCTCCAGTCAAATTTTTTCCTCGTACCGGAACGATGGGGAGTTTTGAAGTGTTGTTTTTAATTATGTTTTAAACAATTTTACTCACTTTCAGCTTGATGGGAATTTATGCACCTTCGAATGTCTAAATTGACCGGACTATAACTATTTTTTTATAGCTTATTGTTATGAACACCATTCGTAAATAATTTAAAATGTTGTTCTCTAGGTTTAAATTTTGTGCAATTTGTATTAAGAGCGCTTAATGAAGACCTAACTAAACACATTGCATTTAAGGTTTCTTCACCGAGGCGGTTTTGTTTTTTTTGTTTTATTATCACTCACATACTGGTTCAGCGTTGGAATATGGTAAAGACAACACGATAGTTGCCTGTTGCGATAGATTTTTGAATTTAAACGTATCACTAAAATCTTTATCTTTCTGACATTTTTCCCATTTTATCTATAGGTAAATTTTTCAACGCATCGATTTCATCAGTATGAAATGAAAATACAGTCGAACTCCTATATAGTGAATTCCCTTCAAAAACATCATTATATAGAAACTTAATTGTATAGAATTTATACTTAAAAAATAAAACACAAATTTAAACGTACATAAAAAATACATATTAATTATAAACACTTTCGTTTTGTCATTTTTAACCAACTTTATACTTAAACAACTTGAAACGAAAAAATTGCAAATGAGACGTGTTCAATAACATGACAATGCATTTCAAAACTCGAAGGAAATCCTATAATCCTCTAAACAATTCATGCATTTATGTCATTTACAAATGTACAGAATTTTTAGTACCATTAGCAATAGCCTTTCTGTATTGTAAATTAAGAAGTCTTATAATCCGCTTATCCGTTTAACCATGCGATATTGTAAATGTAAAGTAAATTGTACGTGATTCCAAGAAAACTTTAAGTAGTTGGGTAACATTTTCTTTGAAAAAGATTATAATATAGAATTTAAACATCATATTTTAGAGGTGTTTTTACACGCATTTTAACCCGAAGGTCAATATCCTAAAGAAAACATCACTAAATAGAAAAAATCATTAAATAGGAGTTCATTGAATGGAGGTCCGACTGTACCCAAGTAGCAAAAATCAGTTACAAAACGGTTGTAAAACTTTCTTGCAACTATGGTTTCAGTAAGGTATTTAGTTACAGAATAGTTGCTGAGTCTTTCCTGACACGTTGTCAATACCGGATTTGGTCAGTTGCAAGGCAACTGCAGTAATATTATAACCGTTTTACAACGTGTCTGAAACCGTTGCAATTACTACATTGTAACTGTTTTGCAGCGTTGCTATAACGGTTTTTTACAAATCATGTTTACCTATTCTGAATCGTTTCTGTAATGGTTTATCATCACGGTTTTGTAATTGATTTGTAACATTGTAGTTACCGTTTACAGCAACTGCTATGTAACTGTTTTGAAAACATGCTTATTACTATTATTTGAAACTACTTTATAAACGCTTTGTTAAGCAACTTTAATTAATTAATAAAAAGATACATATATATATAAAGTTATAATAAATGTACATTATTTAAATTTTTATAATTTCTTATAGAACTAAATTCAAACAAAAAAGATATAATACCTAAAAGAATTTTCACATCTGTTGCAGGTAGGTACCAGTAAACAGGTTTTTACTGCAAATTTTCAAGAAAAGCGGATTATGTCTATTATTTATAAATTTTGTAAATAGTAAATGCATAAATTTTGTTAAGAGAAAAATGTCTTTGTGTTAAAAGACCAAGGCGGATTAAGATATCCCTCACATGTTATAGTTTAATGCGTCTACGTAATTCTTAGTTAAATATTTGTATTAGGCTACAAATGCACATGTGCAATTATAATCGGTTCAATGATCATAAACTCGACTGGTTTTTTAAAGATTATAGGTGTTCGCAATGGCGATCTAATTTACACGTTCTGATCACTGTGTGTAATATTGTAATGTCCTTGCAATCAAATTCTATTTTATCCTAGAAGAAAATAAAATCAATTTAACATTTGCTTACTTATAATTGGCAACTAATTCTTCAACGTTGATTAAATTAGAAACAGTAGTTTAAATGCACGATTAAAATTATAGTAATATAATATACCAATAATTGTACTTACGTAGTTTTGAATTAGAAACACTTTCGGTACTGTTTATTGGATAATGATAATGGACTATGTGTCTTATAAAAATCTCGTAAAATGCACTTCTTCTGTTGCTGCTTGAACGTATAGATTAACACTGTAGAGTAGTTTTAGAAATTCACACTTGTAACCATAGTTTCAAGACTGTTACACTCGAAACCGAAATGAAGGTTTTAATGCCACTAAATTGACACTGTAGTTACATAAGGGTATAAGAAAAACTTAGTTATAACCATAGTTGTAAAATGGTTATTTTTGTAATAGATTTGAAACCTCAGTAAATTACGAAAGTTGCTGCTACGTTGCTGCAACGGTTTATTTACCATGGTGCTAATGTTACTAATTTGCAACTGGTTACAACGTAACCACGGTTACAAAATGTTGCTTGGGTAGTAGAATTCTCCATTCATTAATAGCAGCAGGGATATTTAAAGTATTTTTATATTCGTCATACAAAAGCGGTAAATCTATTAACTTTTTTATATTTTAATCGAAAGCCATTTCTGAAGATAAAAATTCAAATTTTGTAAACATACCTGAAAGTGGCAGTCTATTTATGATCTCTGTTGCTAACGTTGAATAAAAATCTAATATTTTTACACGTACTTCATTTTGTTCTTGTGCATTTAAATTATTAAACATAAAGTCTTTACATTCAGAACCAACAAAAATTTGAGCTAAAGGCAAGTAATTGTGTAGAATAATAAATTAAAACATTAATGTTATCAGCCTCCAATAAATTTGGCTTTATAAAATTTTGCAAAAAACTACAAATTAACATTTTAGAATTTTTACTCAAAATATGTATTAAAATAGTATTAGATTGAAATAAAGCATTAAAAGAGTTCATAAATTCTAGAGAATATTTGAGAAATAGTAAATATGCTTTAATTTTTTGATTATTCATTAATTCTCATATTTTTGTAGCAGATAGTAATTTGTCTTCAAAAACTGCTATAGTAAAAAAATGTTTAAGAGCCTTCCGATTAGTTAAAGTTCTACTAACACATTGATGTACCGCCTCCACCACCTAGTTCCAGATAATTTTAATATAAGTGTAAATACCTCTCATTAATTCTTCTAATTCATTTGGTAAAACTGAACATGCTTTCCGAACTTAGATTTCAAATTGTCAAATTGGTTTTTACCGATTGGCTAGTAAATCAGCCAATTGTTCTTTAGAAGGCACATAAATAACTTTAATCTCACATCTTTCACGTACAAAATGATCCTTGATGTCTATATGCTTCGTTTTTTTTGTTGTTCAGGGTTTTTACTAATCGAATTGTGCTTTGATTGTCGATACATGCAGTTGTCGGCCCATCCTCCACGTCTTCTAGATTTTGTAGAAGATGGCGTGCTGCTATGTATTTGGCTTCCGTTGTCGATAGCGAAACAGTTTGCTGTTTTTGACTAGATCATGTAACTGCTCCTCCATGTAATTTAAAAATATATCCTGATTTTGATCTTTTTGTGTCTGAATCATTTGCGAAGTTGAATCTGAGTAGCTTATAAGTTCTGTAGATTATTAATTCAATTTACCTATTGAATACTTACTAATGATATACCTTTTAAGTACCGTATTATTCCTTTTACTGCATTCCAATGGGATAGGCCATGTTTGTTTAGGAATCTGCTTACTAATCCTACAGCGTAGATTATGTCAGGCCTGCTTACGATTGCAAGAAACATTAAAGCTCCTACTGCTTCTCGATACGGCATTCCATTGGATTATGATTCATTTTTCACTTTCGTCAAGGTTGTATTTGCGTCAGCTAGAACCGTTGCTGACTTCGCTGCACTCATTCTGAACTTTTTTTATAACCTGTTGTATGTAATTACGTTGATGAATAAAAATAGATCATTTTTCTCGACTTCGTACAATTTGTAGTCCTTCAAAGTAACTTGAAAATTTACTTATTGTAACCTCGAATCTATTTCTCATTATGAAACCGCCGTCTACAAAGATAACCAGGATGATTTTATGTTCATTAAACTTTCCCGTGTAAACACATTTATCTGCACTACATTATTTGAAATTTGTTTAAGTTTTCAATCCAGCACCTTGGTGCCCGTTTCAAGCCATACAGTGCTTTTTTTAATTTACACACTACACCAGGTTCAATGTTCGTTCCCATTGGTTGAGTCATATAAATATCTTCTTTTAATTCTCCATTCAGGAAAGCGGTCTTTATAACGAACTGCCTAATTTCAAAATTTTATTTTGGTGCTATGGCAAGTAAAATTCTTATTGTATCATAACGTGTCGTTGGCAAAAACGTTTCGTCGTAATCTATTCTTTTTTATATGTGAGAATCTTCTAGCCCATAACCTTGTTTTGTAACGTGATATTTTTCCATCAGATGTTCGTTTAACTTAAAAAACCCACCTGCAGTCGACTACATTCTTGTCGGCTGGCCTTGATACTAAATCCCAATTTTGATTTTTGTTTAAAGCTTCTAGTTCTTTATTGATGAATTGTTTCCATTTTTTTGAATTTTTACTCTTTATAGCTTCTTCGTAACTTTGAGGAATATGAACTCTACACAATTTTCTTCGTAATACTCGTATTTTCTTGGAGCACGCAAATTTTTACGACATCGTAAATTGTAAGGATTTTCTTCGAATGCTGATGATACTTTTTCTTTCGGTTCTGTTTATTTTATCGGCGTTTCTTCATCATCTTCTTGCAGCATTTCTGTCTCACTTTCATTGTTCACAATTACATTTTCTTATATGTTTATTTTTATTTTTGTTAAATTATATTTCTAACGTCTTTTCATATATTATATTTTTACATAAATTGCGTTTTCAAACGTTTCAGCAACATTTGAATATTATTATTTTTTAAACTGTTGTGTTAGACAAAATCATCATTGAATCAATATTCAATAATTGTTTACACTTTGTTACAAAAAGTCAACATAATCTTAAAGTACAGTATTATATACAGCGTAGAAAGCAAAATATGTAAAATTACTTTAACATTCGCACTATGTGTCTTTACAATTTGATTGCAGGAAGTACTCAACAAAATACAATTGAATACGATTTTACTCTTATTTTGGACGATATCAACGATAATTTTCCAATTATCCAATCTACTACAGTTCCTGGAAACGAAGTCATGAAGATAGTATGTTTTTAATAGATCACTTAACTCTTAATTGAGTGTTTTGCTTTTAGGAGAGTACTTTAGGAGAAATTCTTGCAAAAGATATAGATGAACCAAATACAAATAACGCAAAAATTAATTTTGAAGTGCTTGATGTTACAAAAGGATCGGATGGTGGTGCTGATCCTCCAAAAGATATGTTTCGAGTTGAAGTTGAAAATGATTATTCTGGCATTGGAAATTTGATTACCAATTATAATTTACGAGGCTACTATGGGACATACATTGCCCTTATCAAAGTAACAGATAATTTATTTTTCACTAAAAATTTTATTCTACAATTAAGTGTGTTTAGGCATTTGATTTTGGAAATTTTCCAAAACCCCAATCATCTACAAAAGAAATTAAAGTTGTTATAGAGAAATACAATTTTTTACCGCCTATATTCATTTATCCTTCTCCCGAAAACAGTAAAGCATTTTATTTAGCAAAGGTAAGAGTAAAATTAAATTTTATGTTCTACTAAAAGTTTATTATTTGGTAGACTCAAGAAATAGGCAAACAGTTGTACCAATCTGACGGTACTCTCCTTGATCCATTTCGCGCATCTGACCAACAGAACGAAAAATGGGATATAAAAATAACCGTTGACGATAGTATGTATGTTTTTATTTAAAAAAAAAGAGAAAATGCCATATACTGTAATTTAACCATTACAAACATGGCATCTTCTTATTTTACATTTTTTCTAAAGCTATTTACGTTTTGTGGTTATTGTTTGTAACATAAGTTGTTTAAAACTAAACATGTCTCTTTGTTGCGATTGCATATCTGTTCCTAATTTCATTTTTGTTTTGCAACGTTAGTACCTGCACAGTGCATATTGTAACTATTTTTAAACTAATTTAAAACTAACTATTTACAAGTAATTTAAATATGGTTATTATATGTAAATAATCAGGTCTATTATGTATCACAACCTTTAAAAATAAGGGTCAACCTTTATGTTAAAATAAAGTTTTAAAATAACTGATTTCCTAGCGTCTATTACTGAAATGGTATTACGTAGCAACCTTTAAAACAAAGCTCGAAAGTAAACGTTATTTTTAATGCTTAACAGGATAGTAAGTTTTGAGCAGTTTTAAAGCAAGAAAAATGTTATGCAACTCATGTTTGTCGGAAAAAGATAGCAATATTTCAAAACAAAAACATGATTTATGTTGTTTATACTTTCCGTGATTTTAGTTTTACTTCAACGAAACGTCAAAAAATGTCAAAAAAGCAAAAAAATACCAAGCGTGCAGCTCGTTTAAAAATGCGAACGACGCAAATATCAATCGCAGTGCACTTTCAAACATTTGGCAATTTAGATGATTTTTAGTTTTTTGTAATTAGTAATTTTATAAATGAAACATATCAAAATATAAATAATCTATTAGGATATTTTTATTAAGAAAAAAATAACTTGATAATTTCAAAATAAATATTTACAAAGTTCTACTAGCTAACTTACAATAAAATTAACGAAAACTTTGAATTACAATTTGCGAATTCTCTTTCCTTCAGCTAACTAGTTCTCATCTGTAAATAAAAACAAATAATTGATCATTGTAACACACTGCAACAGTTACCTCCTATAACATCTCTGTTCTGATGTTCTACAATCCGATCTCTTTGCGGTGTTGCTTCTTCTTCAAATTCTTGCAGTATTTCTTGTGGTATCTTACTTTCTACTGCCCATGTTGTGCAAAATCACACAAGAATAAACAATTTTTGCAGCTGTTACAGGGTTGTAATTGAGTGTTCTATATTTTAAAATGCATCTAAATCTACTTTTTATTACACCAAAGCACCTTTCAATGCAGTTTCTTGCTTTAATGTGTAATGGATAGCCATAGTGGCCTGTACAAGTTTATTTCAATAAAAATAAAAGTAATTGTATAAACATTTTTATAATAAATTATACATAAACAAATACTTACAATCCGCATTTTCTAATTGATTTAGAATAAAAACATTAATTAATCTGTTGTAAGCCATTTTTTCTTCTAACCACTATTTTAACGTCACCTATCAAAGCTCTTGTTATATTTTAAACTTTAATGGTTATGAAAACCATTATTTTAAAGTTCATGTTAAAATAACGATTTGTGAAAACGATACGTAATACCGGTTTGCCGAAAACCTTTATGTTATCTCATAACGGCCACCTTTAAAATAAAGTTTGTGATACATAATAGGCCTGAATGTTTACTACAATTAACGCTAATAGAATGTATAAGTATAACTAACAAAATTTAAAAAAAACAACTTACAAGTAATTTATATACGACTATTACTCGATATTTATAGCACTCACCGCATTTTTGTTTATTTTAACAACACGTTCTCTTTTATACGAAAAAGAATTTATTTTCACCTTTATTTATTTAAACCGACACAGTATTATTAACACTTTAAATCTGCTTACTAGACTAACTTCAAATCCCTTCAGATACTTTTTATATTTTTACTTTACCTAGTCTAGAACATTCCATCTTTTGTAAAAATTTTTTTGAAAGTTTCAAATACTTCGCAAACGCTTCAGAGAAAACTGTATGCGGCATCGACAGAAAAGGTCTGGTGATAGCGGCAGCTCTTTTCATTTTGCCAACTTTGTTGAGCATAAAAGTAGCAATCAACGGACTTTTTCAGATCTGATGTTCTACTAGAATAGTAACTGCAGGCCAACACTTAAACGTCTTTTCCTCGGAAGACAACTTCTAACATTTCAAACTGTCTTCCATTCCAGTTGATTTAAAAACCGCAACCAAGCTTTGGGAAACCGCCAATTTTTTACTGTTGTGGAACTCCATTTCTTTCTTAAGATTCTATAATGCTCGCTTCATTTGTCGAACGGTTTAGCACGTGAGTACTTGTTAATGACCAGATAAAAAATAAATTTTCTATTTCGGAAGCTTGCATCTTTATTTAAAAAAAAATAATAAAAATGATTATGAGCGATTTTCGACTTAGACCGCGTCGTAGTTAAGCACCCAGACTTATGCTTAGTCCTAGTCTCTTCTTGAGAACCAAAACAAGAAGTAGAACTTGGCCTTTGCCGTATTGTCGTTCGTGAACCCAAACAAACTGACATTTCGCAAGACATTGCAGTTTGCATCTTCAGAGTAGTAAATGTCACTGAAAGAAAAAGTATAAATGACAATATTTATACCAATAGCGATTAGCGTGGCTAACGGACCCTGTCTTTCCGTTACCGTTTGACTGACTTTGTTGTTACTCGGAGTAAGTGTTTGTGTCCTTTCCAAGAAGGTTGATCTTTGTCTTAGAGGATATAATACTAGTAGCCAAAATTTGATGAGTCTTAAACCGTCTTCTCGGTTCATATTACATGGATGTTTTTCTATTTTCACAGCTTCGCGGAGTCGTCTGGGAAAGTAGAAAGGAGTTCTAGGCAACACTTTAGTTTGGTCAAAGTTCAACGTGTGTCCTTGGTCCCACACGTGTTCTGCCACTGCTGATTTAGTAACTCTGCGGTGTTCGCACTCAGCCATTGTTCTTTTACTTTAACTTTAATAGAGCGTCCCGTCTGTCCTATATAACTTGATCCACAGTAACAAGGAATTTTATAAACTTTGTCTTTAACAGATGTAAACGAGGTGTTCAGGGTATCCTTAGTCGTAAAGACAGTTTTAATATTATGTTTCTTTAGTACCCTGCTTATTTTGTCCGTCAAAGCTATACAGTATGGTAAATAAGCAGTGCTAGTAGGAGGTGATAAGTCTTCTTTGACTTTTGGATTTATTGCTCTTATCCATGCGTTTTGGATCTCTTTGAACCCGTATCCGTTTTGTTGTAAGGACTCCAACAGTGGTTCCTTTTCCTTTTGTAGATTTTCATTATCTGACACACGTATAGCTCTTTTGGCTACAGTATGCAAAACAGTATTCTTCTTCTGTACTGGTTGGTGGTAAAATTCGGCGTTTAAGTATCTATTAGTGTGCGTTTTCTTTCTATAAACGGAATGCCCCCAATTTTCCGTTATTTTTCCTTATCACCAGTACATCAAGAAAGGCTAAACTGCTGTTATGTTCTAACTTCTTAGTAAATTTAATGCTGTTGTGTGCAGAATTTAGATGTTGAAAGAACTGATTTAGTTTATCTTTGTCATGAGGCCATACAACAAACGTATCATCAACATATCTGAACCAAGTTTTTGGTTTTAACTCAACATTTTTCATAATTTTAGTTTCAAAATATTATATGTAAATATTGGCTATAACTGGAGAGAGCGGTGAACCCATGGCCGCTCCTTCTGCTTGTTTAAACAAGTTGTCGTTATAATTGAAATAAGTGTTTTTAAGGCAGAGTTTGATGAGCAGAACTTATTCTTCAGTAATTCTCTCCTTGAGCAAAAACAACATTTCGTCGACCGGGACTTTAGTCAAAAGAGATACCACGTCAGAGCTGACTAAGATATCTTCTTTTGCTATACGCAAGTTTAATTTTCTCTACAAAGTCTGTAGAATCTTTAATCTGAGTTTTTGTAGTTCCTGTCAACGGCAAGAGTTTTCCAGGTAGATAAGGTGCTAACGATTGGGTTGGTGAATTGATGGTGCTCACTATCGGTCGAACTCCTTCTTTGTGTATCTTGGGAAGACCGTAGATTCGTGGCATAACTGGATTTTTGACAATCAAAGTTAGTTTCTTGTTAATATCTACAGTAGTGAAGTTTTTGATGGCGGAGTTTACCTTAGTGCATAAGGAGTTTAAAGGGTTTCTCTGTAGACGTATGTAGCAATCTTCTGAGAGTAAGTTCATCATTTTGTCGTTGTATGTCAGTAACATTTACCATTCTAAAGATACAAGCTGCAATGTCTTGCGAAACGTCAGTTTGTTTGGGTTCACGAACGACAATACGGCAAAGGCCAAGTTCTACTTCTTGTTTTGGCTCTTAAAAAGAGATTAAGACCAATCCTAAGTCTGGGTGTTTAACTACGACGCGGTCTAATTCGAAAGTCGCTTATAATCATAAACATAACAACCGCGAAAGCTAAAGATTTTATAAGACAAAGCATTTACTTCTTTGTAGGTTGGTCGTTTGTTTTCAAATTAAGGATTTCTCTTATTTTGAGATCGTTTTTTTCTTCGCGACGCAACTGCTTAGGTTTCTATATGTCCTATATGTTCAGTCGTGAACAATGGCTGTAGTCTGTCAAACATTATCTTTTAGACAAGGTATTAGCGTTCGATGACTGCTTTCGGCACGATGTTCTGTGTTATAAGTATACTTTTGCACTCTCTCGATCCATTTTGCCACTTTGCCGGATTACAAAGCCATTTCAAGGTGGCGTGATTTGTACTTACTAAAAGTTTGACAAAACTTCGCTAAAATACGCGATGACTTTTCTTGTGCATCATGCACTTGTGAAAGGATCTATGGCTATATTACTTGCATCGGCATCCAAAACAAATTTTCCATCTTCTTTTGGAGAATTTAAAATCGGCGAAGTGACTAGGGCTTGTTCTTTTTTTGATAAAAACCCTTTTCACAGTCTTTATTCCATTTAAATTCTTCTTTTTCTTTGGTTAGTTTTGTCAAAGGTTTGACCATAATAATAATCCAAGGAAACTTTATAGCTGATATTTGTGGATTGATCTTGGCCATGCTTACACTGCTTAAACCTTGTTTGGGTCAACTTTTACGTCATTTCTACATACGACGCAGCCAAGGTATTGCACTTCTTTCTTAAATACGTGCCACTTTTTTGAGCTCACTTTTAGATTTGCCTCACGTAATCGTTGAAACACTTCCTTCAAGTTGTTTAAATGCTCTTCAAACCAAGCACGTTTTCCAGTCTTTGCATGAAGACCATCTTCATCAAGCTCTCGAACGTTGCAGGAGCGTTATGCAAACCGAAGAGCATAACAGTGAACTGCGAAACATTTTTAACAAATAATACATAAAAACATTATTTTTAAACTCCAGTTACTATATTTTTTGTTAATGCTTTTATTGTTATTTGTTTGTAAATAAGTGCATTATTAAAAAGTTACTAAAAGTAACATTTTTGTTGGTATTTTCAGCTACAAATCCCAATGGTTTGTTCGCTTTATTAAAATCGGGAAAAAGCGAAGCGATGCTAGTTTTAACTTCTTTACCAAGTTTGAGTGGAACTTACGTGGTATTTTATTTTATTATGTTTTTATATACAACTAATTTTTTAAACAATTTTAGGTAAAACTTATAGCTGACTGTAATTGCAAGGGGGATGAACCGTATTCAACAAGCTTGACTATTAACATACGATTTATAGACATTAATTCAGAGCCAGAATTTGAGAAGAACGATGAAACTTTAGAATTTCCAGAGAATACGACTGGTATTACAAAAGCACTACCTAAAGCTTATTTCAATAAAGAGGGCGAAGACTGGGATTTTATACCGTACTATTTTATAACAGAGGATAGTTCGGGTGCTTTTGAAATTGAGAATAGTACTACAGCCCAACTTAAACTGGTCAAAGTTATTGATCGAGAAGAAATCTCCAGTCTAACATTAAAAGTAGTGACATCAAAAAATCCAAATGGAAATGCATCTCCTGAAAAAAATTCTATACTTAACGTTTTAATAAACGTAATATTGTATATTATTACATATTGTCACCCACTAACTTCTTAAATTTTAGATAAAAGATATAAATGATAACGAACCTATTTTTGACAAACCTGAATTTTACTCAGGTGTAAAACCTAGCGATTCTTTAAATTCTTTAATGTTAGTAATTACGGTAAGTAGATCTCGTTTTTATACAAATTTAACTTTTCTGTGCAATAGACGAATGTACACCTTACTTTACAAACTAATTATTTTCGGTTAACTAGTTGATTTTAACAACTTTTGACAACTGATTCGTTTTAACCAACTGATTTGTTATACTTCTCTTTGACTACATTTTTGCAGTAAGTTAAATAGAAACAGATAATTAAAAAGTATAAAAACAAAAATAAAAACAACCATTTATAACAAATTTAAATATTTATTTTTAAAAGATTTTTTCAAGTTTCAAAGTTCAGGGTCCCATAACTACAGACTACCTTTATATAAACAGTTACAAAGTTCTGAAAGAAGAAATAAAATGATCGTTACATTTTCTATAAGTAGGTTTATATACTCCATTTGATATTAATACTTTTAAGTAAAAATTTGATAAACCACTTACAATTTTTTTAATAAAACAAAATTTAGATTTTTAATAGTTCTCTAATTAAACTTAATTTTAATTGTGAATGGTATGTTTGTTTTTTGTACAAACGTATTGGCAATATCGTAGTATTTTATAGTATGCATACAAATACGTTTCAGATTTTGTAAGATCATTTTCTTATTGGTGTACGATGTAATTAAGAACGGATTTAAGCATTGTTAATTCAACCATTTACATAATTACGAATTATAAATCATCTATTTTAACCAAGTTTATTTACACAATGCAGTGAAATGTCCTTTTTTTTGGTATTTCTGAATAACATTTTTTTTAGCAATGTATCACAAATGGGGGGGGGGGTTGCAATCTACATTTTTAAAGTTGTGGTGGCTAGGGTGAAAAGGTATAGGTGGAGGTGTGGCACTGACCATAATTTAATTTCCCTTCCGTATATTCGAAATGAGTTTTTGCAATTTTTGATATTATTTCTTGTTGTAAATATACTCCCAATCTATAGTTTTCAAATTGACACGCTGTGTATTGTCTCATGTTATTTTGCAAAGTAAGTATACCTACCTTTCAATTGATATTTTTAATTTTTTTAGGCAACGGATTTAGATATCGACGATGCACTAGAATTTCATATTTTACCTGAAACGTTACAAGCGCATGGAGATGGACTAAATGCTTTCCAATATCCATTTTATATTAAAACTGACAACGATAAATTGGATCATATAATTGGCAAAGGAAATGTATATTTAAACTTTACCGTTCAACCTTACATGAATGGATATTTTACTTTCAACGTAAAGGTTGTGGATCAAGGTAAAAACTAAAAATTTTAAATATTAAAAAAAAATTATTATATAATAATAATATAATAATTATTATAATTATTTTAACTAAATAACTATAATATAAAATTATATACAAATGACGCAATCTAAACAATGTTTTGTATCTGTTTTTATACGATTGTGAAAAAAACACAACACAATAAAGAAATTGCCGGTGCTCAGTGGTGACGGGCGTATGTCACTTTAAAAGAAATCCGTAATTGATTGGGAAAATCAAAATAAAACAACAATCAAAATGGCACCAGGAAGGTTTATAGTTCAAAAAAGACCTTTGAAACTTGCCAACCAAAAAGCCCGCTTCTGTTGAATACACTCTAAATTGAGCTTACCTTATTAGAGTGTATTGAACTAAAATCGGAAATTTAAAAAAACGCATAGACCAGCGAAATAAAAGCTTTGTTACAATTTTTAACTATTTAACATTCAAAAACACAAACTTAAGAAAAAAAAAGTTAAATTAAATTGAATTGAGTTCAGTAAACACAAAGAAATAAAATAATAAAATAAAACAAATTACACGAAACAGCGTAATAATACAAATCCAAATTTAAAAAAAATAACTTCAATTAAATTAAAATTAGGACGCCTTCTCCACATTAAAACAAAGTAAAATACAAAATAAAAATTCCGTAAATCTTAATTCTAAAGTCCTTTTATAAATCTCCTGTGCACTTTATTAAAAGTTATTATCAATCAAATTTAGAGATACACAGATTAGATTATGATTAACGTAACAAAGTTATTTGTCTCTTAAGGGTGAAAAGTGAACTAATGTTGCTTAAAACAAAAACCTGTTTATACAACTAGTCAATTTTAGGTTGAGGTTGCTCTACTTTAATGTTGTTAATTTACTACGTACTTAAGTTGTTTAATAAAAATAGTTAATAATATATAAATAATAAAGCTAATTTGTTTCTTAACATTAAATGTTTTGTTTGAGCAAACGAGATGGTTACGATAAAGTACCTGCGTCTTGATTGAAAACTTCCTAAAACTGCGAATCGTAAATATTTGTTTAAACTTTTTTCAAAAAGGTTTTTAAAGTTTTTTTTTGCATTGTGCGATGTTATGTCTATTCTGTAGATTTGTCTGTATTTACGTAAAACCAAACATTTTTTTCAAATACAATATATAAATTTTTCATTGATTTTGCATATTTACGTTATTGTTATTTAACATTATTTGTATTTTAGAAAACCACAATTCAGTTACAGCTGTAAAAATTTACGTGGTTTCTGATTCAAGCAAAGTAATTGTCCAGTTTAAAAACAATCTTACCGTAGTCATACCAAAACAAGAAAAGGTAAGTTTGTAATTATGAAAATGTTGTGTTTAAACTTATATTTTAGGTACGACTTGCTTTTGAAGAAAATATAGGATACAGGTGTAATATTGAAAGTATTGAAACCTCTGCAGATGATACAGGTACACCAATATCTGATCAAACAGATGTTATCACTCACTTTGTAAATACTGAAACTAACGAAGCAGTTAACAGTGTAGACATTCAACAGTACGTATTTGTAGTTTCTTGGTTAATTTTTTGTGTGATATTTTTATTTATTTTATTATTATTTATTGTGTATTTTGAAAAATACTTAATGAACGTATCTGGATCTTTTATTATCGCTAGTCATTTTTTAAAAAGTTATTCTCTTTTTTTTCAATAAAAAATTTTCATTTTCTAATGTGTCAGAACTGTACTGAAAATCCGTTAAAAAATATTGCTTATATGAGAAAACTGTATCGTCATATTCATGATCAAACATTCTATGGTATACTACAGCTGTACAATATTTTCTAAAAATTGGAAAATATGAAATCTATTTTATACAAACTTTTAACTAGATGAAGAAATCAATGGTAAAATGTTAAAAACATGTATTTTTTGGTACCATTTATTGTTTTATTGTTTTTTATTTAAATTTGACTGCTTATAATATCCGTTTTAAATTAGTGTTGTCCTTTTTATCTCATGGATATTCTTTTAGGGAAAGTGTAATTTTTTTATTTTGTTGCTACGCAAATCAAATATTTAATTTTTTCCTACATTTTGCTAGTTTAAATAAAAAAAATTTGTTAATATAATCAGATTCAGACTTTAATGCTTAATTTTTCTTGTATAAGAATGTTTACAATTAAAACAAAAGTTAAAAAAGTATAACTATATTTAGCTATAACGGCGCTAAAACGTTGAAAGTTGGTTTTACACCCGCAAATATTAAAATAGTTATTAATTACCTATACATAGTAAATTTACACTATGAGATGACTCTGCCATCAAACGTTTGCTAATCGTTACCCCTGTCATACAGAAATAATGAGCTATAGGGTTGTCAATGCAATTGTCGGAATTACATTAGAGTGTACCTCCTACTGCTGATGAGCCCCAAAAGGGCGAAACGGTCGTCCAGTATTTCACTCTAGTGGCATTTGCACAATTGCATTGACATTGCTTTACTTCCAATGTCCTTTACGTTGTGGCTTTATCCCGCAGGTTTATTCAAAACTATTTTGAAATTCATGGGTGTAAAATCAACTTTCAACGTTTTACCGGCGTTATAGCTATCTACAGTTATTAATTATACATAGTAAATTTATACTATGAGAGGCTCTGCCATCAAACGTTTGTTAAAAAAGTATCTATTCTATTGGTACTTTAAATCATAGATAAACAATAATGACTAAAAACGAATATTACTTACAATATTTGATTTATAATAGTATATTATATGCCAAAGTTGAGAAGTGTGTGATTATAACCTAAGCATTGCATGGGCACCTTTATTATTAATGAAGATATCGAGTCGGTTAAATGGGCAATTATGTAGAAATGTTTGTGCTGATTTAGATTATCTTTAAAAATAATTCGAATTTCGAGCGGTCCCGAAGTGAAACGAAAAAAACCGAAAAATGCATTTTATAAAAAAGGCTAATATTTTGTTTATTCTAACAGTTACAAAAAAAATGTTTTGAGCGAAATTTATTTATTTCATTGTAACAAACTAATTTGTTTTCTAACAATATATCACAAATACCGTCTTCGAGATAGTGGTAGCAACTTTCTTATTTTAAATGGGCGCCATGTTGGATTTTAACATAAATAGATTTTTTTTCTGTTTTCAACAATCTATAACAACCTTTGTTTTAAATAAAGGATAACAGCAAACTTATTATGATTTAAATAAAACAAATGAATTTTAACAAAACGCAATACAAATTTGATTAAACATGAAATCTTAGATTTAAAAACTAATAAGGCGTTGTTTACATCCATGTGCACCACCTGCATGTACAATAATGTACCGCTGACCAGAACGATCAGATTATATATATCTGGTTGGTCCTTTGATTGCCATCACTTACTTACCCCATAACATAGATGAATAAAAGTTTCCTCTAAATATGTAATTGATTTTTTATTTACTTCGAGAGCAGCATTTTTTCTCAACTTTCGTAGATAATGAGAACGCCAAGTTACGATATCATTGCTTTCGGTTCCAGGCAAGTTCACAGATTCGTGAAGTTAGCAAAACATTTTGAGCACTAATTCTGAATATGAGTAATTAGTGCTTCATATTAGATCGTCAGCAAACATTTCGTTTCAAAGTTATAAGCGATAAAAGTCTTCTGCTAACTTCATGCTTCAACAAAAAATGTTGAGCACTAACTCTGAAAGTTTGTTACGAATTAGTGCTTTTATAATGCTTATTAGTGCTTCATATTAGAGTATCAGCAAACGCTTAGTTTTAAAGTTATATGTAGTCAAAGTTTTCTGCTTTCTATTCTATTTGTAATCTTCAAAATAGTTGCCACTGATTTCCCAACAGCAGCCGCTGCAAGTTCGGTTGCCTTCTCCAAAGGACACTAGCAGGTTTTTGACTATCGAAGAACTGAATAACATTTTTGATAATGTTTCAAGCCTCAAAATGTATAGTTTTGTTCGTAGTTTCAGCTATAATAAGGATAACCTTAAAACAAAACTTACATTAAAGTTACATTTTACACTTGTAAGTTCCTACATACCTGTATTTCACAAATAAAGTAACAAAGTAGTCTTCAAAAAAACTGATTTTAATAAACAAAAGTATCACTGGAACACAATAAAAGGGATTGGTAATTAATAATACAGACGCAACAAATAACATCTGTAAACTGCCATAATTTGCTGTTAACCAACTTTTAACTGTGAATGTACCAACTTCGAACTCTCAAGTATGACTGGACCAATTATTTATCGCTGCAAAAATTTAAAATTAATTCTTTTAGTGTACGTATTTTTCGACTATCTTGTTTGCAGAGTACGTAAAAATTAATTCTATATTAAAAAAATGACAACTGTCACAATCGCTGACTTGATTTTTAATTTAAAATTAATATCTTAAATTTTAAATTTGATTTAGTAACAGATAGGTTTTAATAATTCTAGTAGTAGAAAGAATTGTATATATACCACGTTTGAGAAGTTCATTATAACATACGCGACTCGTAGACTTCTCAACAATGATATATAATATACTATTATTTTTATTTCTATCATTTTATTTTGTAATACTTTTTTGATTGTTTTACATTTTTTGTAATAATACCAATTCTTTGTAAGATCTAGCAGTGTTTTACTGGAACATACGTTTCAAAGTATGTTCTATCACATAAAAATATTGCACAATTCAGTAATGAAATCTAAATATTATACTTACACAAATGTGCATTAATGTCATTTCTGCCACGTCCTTTAATTGGTTATCTGTATTAAATGTGTGTCACAGGTGCAATAACTTGTGTAAGCTTAAACTTGTTTTAGCGTCGACTGAATTATTTGTATAGTCTACTCACATAGTCCGTATTAATGGTTTAATAAAGGTAGATAAAATACTTTTACGTCCATTGCATATCAAATTAGGTATAATGCAGCAATTTTAAAAAGTGCTGAATAAGGATGGAATCTGCTTTCAGTATCTTTGCAGTAAAGTTTCCGATTTATCTGACGCAAAACTTAAAAAAGTTATTTCCATTGGTCTCCAAATTCAAAAATTAGTTTTGGCCAGTAAGTTTGAAAATACCATGACTCTTGATTGCTTTTTAAAATGTAATGAACAACTTTTTGGAAAATTATAAATTACTAGATTATGAACAAACCGTTGAAATATGCTTTATAATTTAGAATGTAATATGAATATTAAAATTCACTTGTTGCATCTTGTGATAGAAAAAAATCTAATCACAACTTATCTGATCAATATCATCTATTAACATTCAAGCTCCTGCAAAAAAAAATAATTTGTAAACTAATGTTATAAATTGTGTGTACTGCACATTGTTAATATCCTTAAAAATAAGTTTTTCTCGTTGTTTCACTTAATAAAGAAACACCATGCAGTTTGTAAGAAGCAGATATTTATTGGCTGTGTACGTGTAGGTAATTAAAATTGTCTAAGCTGAGCTGCGTTAGCGGTGAAACATCCAAAAATTCTTAGACCCAGGTTACGTAGTATGTGTGTCATTTTGCTTCAGTTTTATAAAACATATTAATTTTTTTAACTTGTTTATAAACAATCTTTTTTTTTAGAATTTTTGCTAACTATAAAGTGTTCTCCAAGTTGAGTACAACACTAGTTGAAGAAGGATTATACCTTTTGAGTTTAAACAACAATCCAGAGGTTGGTAATAATGAAGAAGTTCTTCGAGCGTGGTTAATTGGTGTTTCAGCTGTTTTGGGCACGTTCTGCTTGGCACTCATAATTGCTTTTATTATAAAAACTAGAAGGTACAATTTATATTGTTTTTAAAACAACATTTATTTAAGTACTGTTGTAGCTTGTTATCTAGGTTAAATAAACTTTCTGTTCCTAAATTTGGTTCTCAAGAATCTGGTTTAAACAGAGTTGGTCTCGCTGCTCCAAACACAAATAAACATGCTGAAGGATCTAATCCAGTTTATGGAAACGAAAAAAAAACTCCCGAAATTGATAGGCTAAGGTATTTTCAAAGTATGTAATAATTTATAGTAATTAATGATTTTTTAAATTTTAGTATTGGCAGCGGTGATTCGGAGTTAATAGGAGTTGAAGATGACCCAAATTTTGATATTAATAGAAGAGTAAGTTAGTTTTCTTTTAGTTAAAAAAAGTTATTAGATTTCGCAAATGTTGCAACCAGATTACTCGAATGAAATTCCTTGCAGCTATTGTTCTTGATATAGAGTTACAGTAATATAGGAGCCATTCATTCTTTGCTTTTGATTATTTTTGATGACATAGGGAATGGGGGGAAGGGGGGTCTGGATGATAATTATGTCAGCAATATTTATTTATTTACTTTTCAGAGTTTCTACAAAATTTAGTGTATTTTGATTTGAACAAATATGACAACCCTACTTGTCTAAATGCTTGAAAGCGAAACGCATCAAAATAATTGATATATTTACTCGCTCTCACGCGTTGTTTCATGATTAAGATATAGTGTAGTTCATTGTTCACAAGTTCAAAAAGTTGTTAATTCTTGAAAAGAATAGCTTCTAAAAATATGTGCGATAGCTCATTGGATTCAGAATAACGAAATAATGTGCATACGTACCTTCATTGATAAGTTGCGTATCTCGTATAATAACAACAATAATAATAATCTTTATTAAACAAGATAAAATTAAGTACATTTAATACATAAAAATTAGGGCGTGTACTAGTGTACACATGTAAGAAGTGAAACTTCTTTATGGCCTTATTTTTCGCAAAATGATCTACATGCAACTTTTCAGAAATTGGTTAAATAAAGTTAAATTAGATAAAGTTTAAACAAAAGGATTTTATTATCATAGACATGAATACAAATAATACAATTATTTCACTTTAACTTTTTGCTACTAAGATTATTACAGCATTTCATTAATTGTAATAGAATTATTACTATCATTGTCATCGTTATTATATATTTTTGTAATTAATGGCTTATGGTAACTGAAATATGAAATTGAATCTACAAAAATTAGTTAATTGATTTACAAAAATTAATAACATATTTCAGAATTTATACTCTATGCCAATTAATTGATGTTCATTAAATTAGCAGTCGTATTAATTAAAAATGTGACGCGTAACGAAATAAGCGACATGCTAGGGGCAAGAAAAAGATGGCGCGTAACGGAAAAATGTGACGCGTAAAATGTGACGGAAATTTTTTTCCAACGCCGATAAAGAAGTTTCAATTCAATAATACAATTATTTAAATTTAACTTTTTGCTACTAAGATTATTACAGCATTTCATTAATTGAAATAGAATTATTACTATCATTGTCATCGTTCAATCAGAAACTGAGTTTAACCTTAAATATCTTAAATTTAAACATTAAATTAGCAGTCGTATTAATTAAAAATGTGACGCGTAACGAAATAAGCGACATGCTATCCCTACTGCGTTGGAGAAACTGAAAGTACTCTTCGTCTGAACCAACCGTGTTTCACTTTAACTTTTTGCTACTAAGATTATTACAGCATTTCATTAATTGAAATAGAATTGTTACTATCATTGTCATCGTTCAATCAGAAATTGAGGTTAACCTTAAATATCTTAAATTTAATAATTAATGGCTTATGGTAACTGAAATATGAAATTGAATCTACAAAAATTAGTTAATTGATTTACAAAAATTAATATCATATTTCAGAATTTATACTCTATGCCAATTAATTGATGTTCATTAAATTAGCAGTCTTATTAATTAATAAATACTATTTTAATGAAATCATATACATTGACCGATAGTTACAATAAGAAACTGAGGTTAACCTTAAATATTTTAAATTTAAAATTAGATAAATTTTAAACAAAAGGATTTTATTATAATAGACATGAATACAAATAATACAATTATTTCACTTTAACTTTTTGCTACTAAGATTATTACAGCATTTCATAAATTGAAATAGAATTATTACTATCATTGTCATCGTTCAAACAGAAACTGCGGTTAACCTTAAATATATTAAATTTAAAATGTCATCGTTCAATCAGAAACTGATGTTAACCTTAAATATATTAAATTTTAAATGTCATCGTTCACTCAGAAACTGAGGTTAACCTTAAATATTTTAAATTTAAAATTAGATAAATTTTAAACAAAAGGATTTTATTATAGTAGACATGAATACAAATAATACAATTATTTCACTTTAACTTTTTGCTACTAAGATTATTACAGCATTTCATTAATTGAAATAGAATTATTACTGTCATTGTCATCGTTCAAACAGAAACTGAGGTTAACCTTAAATATATTAAATTTAAAATGTCATCGTTCAATCAGAAAATGAGGTTAACCTTAAATATTTTAAATTTAAATTAATAACATATTTCAGAATTTATACTCTATGTCAATTAATTCCACCCAAGTATTAGAAAAATAGATATAATTACTTACTTTTGTTAAAAATCCACTGGAATTATAATTAAAATAAAGCCTTTGATTTTGTTGATCACTTTAGTATTGATATATTATTTATCACGTCGCTACGCTACGGAAAAATGTGACGATAAAAAATGTGACGTGACGCGTAAAATGTGACGGTAAATTTTTTTCCAACGCCGATAAAGAAGTTTCACTTCAATAAAATAAATGAAAATAATAATAATAAATAATAAAATTAAATAATTCTCAATTCCTGTTTAAAAGGTGAGAGATCGGCTATACGCCGTTTTTCACTCTTTAACCTTTACTACATCTAATTCGTTTGTATGACTATAACATTAAATAGAAAGAAAACAAAACTAAACAGCATCAATACTTTCAAAATTTGTATAAATAAAACTCAAACAAATTATAAAAAACATTTTTTACTAACAACCGCTTTAGTTTTTTTTTTAAATTCTTTATGTCGAAGATTTCGTTGCGCTTGTGGCAGATGAATAAATATTTTTAAACCTTCGTACACAAAAGTGTTGCGTGTGATATTAAGTTTGTGTTGTGGTAGCCGCATTGTATTGGCTTGACGGGTGTTGTGATTATGTATGACGCAATTACAATCTAACTCTGGTAAATTACGATGAGCCCACAAGCAAACTTTGTAAATATATAGGTTGGTTAGCGTCATAATACCTAGATGAGTAAACCATGGTCTACAAGTGTCAGTTCTACCTAATTTGCATATTGTTCTTATTGCTGTTTTTTGGAGTTTAAAAATATTAAGAATAGTCGAAACGCCACAGTTTCCCCAGAATAAAATACCATATGATAAGATGCTATGAAAGTTTGAAAAATATATCATTCTACAAGTAGCTAAATCTAAAAGTGTGGTTGCTTGTTTTAAAAGATAGACAGCGGAACTAAGTTTAGTTGACAGATAATTTATGTGAGCTTTCCAGTTTAGATTTTCGTCTAAGTAGTATAAACCTAAAAATTTAAAGCTACTAATTGGTGTTATGTTTCCAGTTTATACCAGCTTCTATCACAATCATCAATCAATCAATCACAAAGTTCAAAAAAAATTATATATAGTTTTACTCTCGAACTTAAAGTACAATTTTTTGCAACATATATTTAGTACTTTCTAAATTATTTCAAATACACTTTTAATGTGTATTTTCTATTTCAAATATTCTTTTTTAGGAAGGATATTTTGTATTTCGTATTTCAAATACATTTTTCTTCAAGTATTTTGCAACGCTTTTACTTTTTTTATTGTTTTTAGTGTGTTTTGTTAAATGTATCATGGTATCATTGGTATGCTTGACACATGGAAATTTATGACAACGCAAACACGCGACGAGAACGTGATCCGTGTTCTGTGAAATAAATCAAAAAGCTAAACTAATATATGTGCGTTAAGGTTGGAATCACGTATGTGCTTTGATAAACAACTGAACGTCAAAGTTACAGTATCATTATGCAAAAAGTAATAGAATTTGTTATACAACACTTTAAGCGACTTGATCTCGATGCATTATTTGTAGCTACAAATGCTCTTTGAAGAAGTGCGTATAACCGAGTAGAGCGCAGAATGGCTCCTCTTAGTTGAGAACTGGCTGGTTTGTATTGCCTCATGACCATTTTGAGTCTCATCCGGATGACCGCAGCATTACAATTAATGAACACTTAGAAGAATCCAATTTCGAGTTTGCCGGAAATGTATTAGCAGAGGTATGGAGTTCAATGACAATTGGTTATCATGTTTCTGCAAATATGTTGGGTCGGGTGAACCAGATCTTCCTGATTTTCCAGATAGTAAATGGTATTTAAAACATGTGCGTGAAAGCCAATACTTACTACAAATTATAAAATGTAGAAACACAAAATCCTATCGTCCAAGAAGTGGCTTATTTAAATTATTAAAGAACATGTTTCTCCCACCGCCAGTAGAAGTAAAACAAACAATTGATGACTTGGTTTTGGATGATGAACATTGACAATTTCTCTAATTTCTCAGTCTTCCAGTCAATTTAGTTCTGTACTTACATTCTTTACTCAAATTTTCTGCAAATGCCCTACGATTATTTTTGGCCAACGGTAAAATTGAAACTATTAAGTCGAACATGCAAAATGTGTGGTCTTTATCATGCTTCTGTCAAGTCATTAAATCGTCACATCGAGAAGATCCATAAAACAGCAAACATGTATACCGAAACGAGAGTTTTAGACGAATGTCAAGATATTGAATGGC
This sequence comes from Aquatica leii, assembly GCA_035610365.1. Lineage (NCBI taxonomy): Eukaryota > Metazoa > Arthropoda > Insecta > Coleoptera > Lampyridae > Aquatica > Aquatica leii. The sequence continues at coordinate 82,205,141 of CM069433.1, read as the reverse complement.
TCGAAGAGAACGATATCGAAATCCCAAAATCACACGAAATTGAGCAGATAAACAACATCGAGCAGCAAACGTTCAATGTCATCGAAGACTTAGAGTCATGGATTCAAGTGACATGGACTGAGGAGGGCTAATTTAACTTTAATATACCAAAATTTTAATAGAACAAAACAAACTAACGTGTTAATCGTTAAAATTTGCTTTCGTTCTGTAGTATTAAGTATAATGTATCATTTTGTGTTATAATTTTAAACACCTTAATAGCTTACAAATTAATGAAACGTGGCTACTTAGATTTATTGAACGCTTTGTGTGCTTAGTTTAACACGGCCACTTTGATTGCATCGATAAAATTGGATTTTCGTAAATGAGATTATTTTGGTTGATCTAAAGGCTTGCATATATTTGACGCTGACTGTACCAATGTTTACGTAAGCATTGGAGGGGGGGGGAAAGCTTTGCTTACTTTTGCTGACAAAGGGGAGGGGAGACTTAATAATTACAAAAATTCTGCTTACGTAATACTTGAATGGCCCCATATAGCATATACCTAGTTGCTTAGTTTAAGCAAAATTTATTCTTTGATTTAAGCTATTTGTTAACTTTTAATACTTTTAATATGTTTTTTATTTGTTACAGAATTCATTGTTTAAAGAAAAGTTGTAAAATGGAATTTAATGGAGCCACAAAACTGTTTTCACTTTTCTGTTTAATAATCTGTGTTTTACTATAATATAAGGTGTATTTAAAATCTATATTGGTACAATAATAGGTATTTATTATGTAGTTGTACAGTTGTGTTTTTAAGCTCTAAAGCTAACTATAGTTATAATTATATTTTATTGACATAGCATAGACTCAGATACAAGTACTCGTAGAGAGTAGTTGTTTAAAATAAACGCAAAAACATCAATTTAGAAACTTTTGTAAACAACTGACAAAAAAGATGGTATTATATTGATAATTTTTTACTGTATCAATTAACCAATAAAAAAATTTGATTTTATTGCATTTTTTAAAATTCAACCAATCATCAACGGATTACAGCGATAACACCACGGGTGTGGTGTTATCGGGCAAAGCAGACATGATATATTCAAATGTCAAATTAAATGTCAGATAGTAAATCAATTCATAATAATCAAACAAAGATTTTCTGATATTTTTAACAAGAAAATTAACAAAATTCTTTTAGAAAATACGCCAAAAAACACAATTAATTTTGTATTAATTAATTAAACAACTTGAAAAGTAGTAAAAAATTATCTTACCGAATACCCCTCGAGCATTGATAAATACTCAAAATTTTGTCGTAGAGAATGTTTCAAGCGTGTTTCTTTAAGATAATAGCACTCGGCATTCGGCCTCGTGCTATTACCAAGAAACACGCTTTCAACAATCTCTATGACAAAATTATCTCGGTATTATCAATGCTCTAGGGGTATTATAGCTGATAATTTTTTACTGTATCAATTAACCAATAAAAAAATTTGATTTTATTGCATTTTTTAAAATTCAACCAATTATCAACGGATCACAGCGATAACACCACGGGTGTGGTGTTATCGGGCAAAGCAGACATGATATATTCAAATGTCAAATTAAATGTCAGATAGTAAATCAATTCATAATAATGATACAAAGATTTGTTGATATTTGTAACAACAAAATTACCAAAATTCTTTCACTGAAAGAAAAATTGTACATTAAAACAATGTACGTTTTCATTGAATTTATGTAATTTACATTATAAGTATTTTTTAAGTACTTTACATTGATTCAATGTATCAAGTTGTATTTGTTATCTTTCAAAAGAATTTGTTATGAGATCATGCACAGTGAACCTTTACGTTAATTTATCGTATGATGTACCTACATTAATTTAACATTTGAAATACAATGGGTTGATGTAATCGTACGTTGCATGTGTAAAGTTTTTATAGAACCATGTACAGTTTATGATTTCAAAGTATTTTTACATTAAAACTATCAATGCATACGTTAATGTTAGGTAAGAGATACATTGATTCAATGTAACATAGACAGAATCAAGTCTTATCACTATCACACGTACTACTACCAACTAAGAAGTTTGAGTATGTGTGAACCTCAGTGTCAGCAATAAATTAATTCTTATATAGCGTGTCAGGCGGTGTCAGTGCAATTAGTTTAGTGCATTTTTCTTGATGCAATTCTATAGTGCAGTAGAACAGAAGCAAAAATATGTTTAATACGCTGTCAACGTTTTAGTTACTAAAGTTTGTTCAATAGGTGAGTGTGACGTTATTCCCTACGTTATCAAATTTAAAACGAAAAATAAATTAACTAAATAGTTATTCACATCTTTAATTATTTTAGCCTCAAAAGACGATGGCGAAACATGCATCAAGTCGATGAAATTTGGTAAATTGTCAACGGATAAGTTGGATTCCTACTAGACAGCATGCATAAAATTAGAAATGTATTCAAGTATATCAACAAAATATTTGATCAACGGCCATTCTACAAAAAACATCTGATTTTCGTTTGGTACGAACATTGTATAAAATAATGTTTTTAATTGTAAATGCAATATTTTTTAGACTGATGTTCACTTTATCTATCTATACCCGCCAGGCGATGTATTACTAAAAATCACCAATACGAATAACAAGCTAATTTTTTTTAAATTTTAGTTGTTTGATTGATGTTTACTTTCAGAGTGTAAAAAAATTGGTTTGCTTTGTATAATATCTAAATATATATTTTATACGATTAATGTTTATTAATACATTAAATTGATGTAGTGCATTCATTAGATTAATGTTATTGTAAATATTGTTGATGTACAGTTTACGCTGATTTATGAAATCTGGTACATCAAAATAATGAAATACATACATAAAATCAATGTAATTGTACATCATGAATGACGCACACAAATTGCGTCAATGTAATCGTACATTGTGTTTATGAACTTTTACATTGATTCATGAATGTTGGTACACGAAACTGATGAATCATGTATATTCAATTAAAGTAATAATACATTGTCTTGATGTGCACATTCTTGTTTAGATTCAATGTTTTAGTACGTTAATCTAATGTAACAGCTTCATTGTGCTGATTCACCCATTCATCGTATGAAAAATATGTACATTTCTTATTGATTCAATGTAGATTTATATTGATTCTACGTCACTTTTTCTTTCGGTGTTTAGAAAATACACCAAAAAACAATCAACTTAAATGATTAAAAAACATGAAAAGTAGTAAAAATTTATCTTACCGAATACACCTCGAGCAATAATAAATACTCAAAATTTTGTCGTAAGAATGTTTCAAGCGTGTTTCTTTAAGGTTTCAACAGTCTCTATGACAAAATTATCTTGGTATTATCAATTCTCTGGGGTATTGTAGCTGATATTTTTTTTACTGGGTCAATTAACCTATAAAAAATTTATTTAACCAATCATAAACAGATTACAGCGATAGCTCCACATGCGTGGTGTTATGAGGCAAAAGAAACATGACATATTCAAATTTTAAATTAAATGTCAGATGTTATAGTAAATCAATTCATAATAATGATACAAAGATGTGATTTTTGTAATGATGAAATTAACGAAATTATTTAGAAAATACACCGCAAAACAAAATTAATTTTTATTAATTGATTACAAAAAAAAATAAAGTAGTAAAAAATTATCTTACCGAGTGCACCTAGAGGTATATACTTTTTTCCACTACTAGTTGTATAGGCTTTCATTATTACGTATAACAGTAGGTTGTAAAATTGTACTTTTTTAAGCGAAGGTAAATAATATTTCATTCTTAACCAGTGGTTACAAATGAACATATTTTCTGATAATACTATAACAGTTTCAAAGAATAGCAGCTTATTTACCGAGTTTCTGTGTAAATTGGACGCTTTTTTCCAAAAAGTCCTCGAGGGATAAAAAGCGTCTAATTTAGATAGGAACAAGTTGAATACAACATTTTATTGCTCGAACAGAGACTAGGAGACCTCCAAAGTCCCAAAATCTCTCAAAAATAATTTGACGTTTATCTTGCGCAATTGCGCAAAAACTGTCAAAGGCGATTTACAATAGCGAAAAATTAAAATTTATGACAGTTAAGAACAATAAAATTTTTTTTAAATCGTTCACGTAATAAATTAGTTTGATTTTAAAAATGTAAGTTATTTGAAGTTCGTGATTAATTAAATGTGAATATTTTTGAATTAAATATATTTTAGATAAAATCAATGATTAAAATAATAATGCAATTTAAACAACTTTAGCAATAAAAACTTACGTTATCTGTTTATTTTTGTGTTTAAAATCACAATTAAGAAATACATTAAAATTAATTCTATTAAACTAAACACAACTGTCAGAATCACCGACTTGATTTTTAATTTAAAATTAATATCTTAGAAAGATTTTAATAATTCTAGTAGTGGAAAAAATTGAATATATACCACGGTTGAAAAGTTCATTATAACCTGGGCGATTTATATCCCTCGAAGCTTCGCGTCTCGCGATTTAATCTATCGCTTAGATTATAATCATACACATCTCAACTTTGATATATATTATATACTATTAAACACTTTTAACTAACTTTAACCTACTTTTCAATTTTTAAATAAAAAATATGACAAATTAAACTCGGTATTATCAATGTTCTGAGTGTATTATAGCTGATTATTCTGCAAATTAAATAATTTGCCAGAATAGATATTCGTTTATGTAGTACTGCAGCGTTTGTCACATACGCATACAGGTCGAACTATGACATTATATTTCTCTTGAATTGCATCAATTATTTCTTTGATTCTCTTCTCATGTACCTATTAGTATAAAAGAAAAACAATGTTTTAAAGCTTGATTGTAACAAACACAAATCTTATTGAAATAGGTTTCACAATCTGATATTGATCTTAAAATCGATATTCGATTTATTTGTTTCTACAAGAATGCAACCATATAAATATTCTCATTTCGTTAAACCCAAACATATGTAAACAAATTACTTAATAGATGACGATACTGGTTTTATCGCTAGCTTCAATATTGCTAGTGCTATCTATAGATTTAGCTTATAATACAGAATACTTATTAGTATTATTCTATTATCAATACGTAGTAATAGTATATCTATACTTCATTTTTATGTAAATGTTATAATTATGTTGTATGTAAGTTTTAATGAGTTATTCTTAATACTACTTTTTTATTTTCATTAAAAAAACAAACCTACGGTTCAACCATAACATAAAAATAACCGGTAGCTGAGTGAATTCTTTCGCTTTATTATACGCAAAAGCTCGTACTTTTTCAAATTTGATACCGTTAAACCGATAAAAGATTGTTTTTTGAGTTAGTTACAAATGTTTTGTCATACAATTAGATTTGACAGCAATCATGACATAACGTACAACATTCTGAACGGGTCTATTTCTTCAGTTCCAGTGGCGGCCTCTCCGTTAGGTCCTTTGGTCAATAACCTTCAAAAAAATACTAACAAGTAGGCTACCTTACATTAAAAAGATTACAAACAATAATAATCATTTTACCTTTCCAAGAATAGATAAATTGGTCTTAACTATACATTTTTTTATTAAGTAAGAGTGCGTTTTTAAGTTTTAATTTTGAGATGGCTCTCTTGCAACAATGACCACCAGTCGTCACTGCTCAGTTCGTTCAACACTTTGATCAATTACAATAAAATTAATATTTAACTTATCAGGTAATTGTTTAAACTATTTTTTAAAATTTAATTTAAAATTTAAAAAAAAACTAATTAATTATCTTTCAAGTTTTTTTATATAACTTACTTTTATTCACATTAGTGTGAAAGGAAGATCTACCAACCTTATAGCATTAACTTATTCTAATGCATTTCTTTCAATTTACTTCAGCACAATCCGAAGTAAACGAATTATCTAATACTAAACAGTTTAATAATTTCCCAACACTTGCTTGCTACCTACGTAAAGCGCCTGAATCTAAAAGACCAACAAATTTAATTCCAAAAACTTTTACCTTTAAATACAGCCTTTCATCTCCTTGTACATGCATTAATACAAAATCGACATAACAGTTTTGTTGAACTGTAAGATTAGAATAGTTTGGATTTACACAAGTTTCGGAGACCACTGATCAAACATCTAATGATCCTGTTGCCCGTTTACCTTAATACAGCAAACTTTAGTTTTAACATCTCTTTTACCACATTTAAAACAATGTAAACTCCGTTGAGCCCTAGAATCCTTAGCTGAGTGACCTGGCTTACTACAATTCCAACATATAAATTATGAGTTACTCCTCGTAGTTAAAGCAAGCGACGTGCTTGCAAGCTCATCTCCTCATGATTCTATACATTCCGTATTTTTATCAACCGTCGTTTTGGTTTATCCCATGTTTCTACATAAGTCAGGTCCGGTTCTAATCTGTCATCTTTTGAATTATTTTGACTGTACTGCATATGCCGCTTACGATGAACCAGTTTTTCTACTTTTTTACCAAATTTAAGAAGTTTGTCTTTTGATGTAACTAACGCTAACTTATCTTGAATAGACAAATTTGTATTTTTCAAATTACTTAACCGATCAAATAAATTACGCATTATCGCTACATACACGCTGACAGATTTGTTGCGGCCCTGAAATCTAGATTTTATCTCTAATAACAATCGTTCATCGTAACCACTAACCATACGGTTAAAACTCGGTAATAATGAAAGCCACCTTTAAATCTGCTCATGATAAAATATGTTTCCGTACACCTCTATACCATGAAAGAGCTCGAGAAGAAAAAAGATCTAAACCAGACAATAATAATTCTTCGTAATTTTCTTCCACGGATTCTATGAAAGCGTTTACCTACAAACCTTTCGACTCTCCCGAAAATTTTAGACTCCATTTGTAAACTGGAACAGATTTCATAGTAAAATTAATCGTCCTATCTACCGCATTATAGCCAGTGGTTTTATTCGTGCTTGCCGAATTAAGAACCGTTCCTATATCACGAGTCGGAGTACTAGTATTTACAGCCACTTTCCCCTCCTCACCCAATTCGCCTTCATCGGAATCATGGTTAATAAGAAAACTAACACTATCATCATGACCTAAAGGTTTACGCAAATTTAATTCACAATTAAGTTGTTCAGAAATTTCTAATAATTGAGAAACCAAATTAGCACATTTGAAGGAATACTATCAATTCTACACAGAAGGTATATACTATTAAAACTAAGAATTTCTTAGGTTGATAAACACCGCAATTTTACCAGTTAAACATTCAACTTGTCTTCACAAATTTTGACCTAGTCGTCGAAAATAACGGTGTTTTCGGATAATCAATTGTCTTATCTAACTTTTCGAAAGCAAGAATTTTACGTAATTGTTTACGCATTGATGTTACATCGCAACTTGTAGTGAAATCTCTTTTACTTAACTCATATTGAAGTCCATCTAGTTCCAAATACGACGCTACTATCTTATAACTAGGCATATTGAAATAAAACACAAAATTAAACTACATGGATTGTTCAAAACCTTCCTACTCAACTAAACTTTACTTTATGAACCCAGCTACTAAAAAATTGATAACCATGTTCAATGTCCTATACTAACCAACACGTCAAATAGTTATATCCCGGACGAGACCCCATATTTTGTTACCTACTAAAATTTTTTTCATTGGGATTCTAGAAGGGATCGGTGTAGCAATAACAAACTAAACAAATGCGTTGGAAGACACCAAATAAAAATAAAATCAAATCGTAAAAAAATACGGTTAATCAGCATAATTTTAATTAAAATCAAAATTAAATTGATGGGTAAAATAAGAACTTATTTCGCATAAGAAAAAGAGAGAGAAACGCAAGGAAAAAGGCAGTTGTTAGTGACAATTATAAGTGAACTTGTAAGCAGCGATTTTTCGCATTCACTTCACATTCACATAAATCGCAACGTACCCAGTTAATTTCTTCCTATTAAAAGATGAAAAAAGGGAAGGCTTGCGCTTCCCGTCTTTAATATACATAATCACAGATCTTCGGTAACCATTATTGATAACATAAATAAACGAGTCCAATACTGCGATGGTTGATGACTATTGACCCCCGTCAGATCATCATAAATACGTGTATATGGATAGGTGTAATTTGAAAATTACTGAAGAACCCTAATGTAAACAAACAAAATTAACAGGAACCAACAGAAACGCTAAACTTACCGCGATAAACGGGTTCTTGGGTAAACAATAAAACTGGCGAGAACGCAAATTTAAATAATGAGAAGACGAGACAAGTGATCCGGCTAAGCCGTAGAGTGTATCTATCCTTAATTTCGCCAAAAAAACTCTCTAAGGTATGTACAGTGGCACAAATCGGCAAAACAATATGATTTTAAAAAATTGCATCACCGTTCTTTCTTCTAAAATTTGTAAATGTAAATGTGTAAATAAAAAGTAAATAAAATTTACTTCGAATCTAAACAACAATTTCATATAAAAAATTTTAATTATAAACAGGTATCAATTTAAGTACGTGTTAATAAATATAACCATGAGAGAGTTGTTATAGATTTCGTTAAGTGTTCAAACGTTGGTTTACATTAAAAAACCAAGGCGAACATAAGTGTCGGTAATGAAGCTATTGTACGTATATTGTATCACTTTTTTACTTTCCTATAAAGAAAGTAGAGCAATCGCAATTTTTTTTCAAACAATTTTTTTTTCAATAATTGTACGTTTCACAAAAAAATTGTAGGTAATAACAATAACTCTCGAACCAAAAGTCCTAGTAACTTGAAATTTAGTACGGAGCTGACTTTTCAGATTCTCTAGGCTCTTAAAAAATGGGCCTGATAAAGAAACCGGAAGTGGGTGTATCCCCCATTTTTAACAGTTTTTCTTATATAATTTTGTACTGTACGTATGTAAATTATTCGAATTATTTTTATAGTTTCTTATAGAGATAATTCTTCCTAACAATTTATTCAAATAAAAGATTAACAGATTATTAGATATTTGATTTTTAATTTAAAGTGAATTTCTTATATAATCTAGGTTCGAATCCTGCCAACGACGATTTAAAAAAAAAATAATAAAATTAGATTATTAGCTTTTAATTAAAGCGACGGTGATTGTTACAAATTTGTAGAAGTGGCACCCACGGGGTTTGAACCACGGACACTTCATTCGTCGGTGTAATGTAGACTAATGGGAGATCTTGGGAAGAACATTGACAACGGCCAATTGCTTGTAAATTCTTTAGTTAAAGTATCACATTCATACGTTTTTTAATGTTTGAAATTTCAATAAGCAATTACTTTTGTTTGCAAAATAAATATGACTTGAAATTTTTTTAACTTATAGAACAATATTACAAAAAACTTGTAAAGTTGAAAAGCTATGTACGACATTGCAAATTTTCTACACATAGCTATGATTGTTTAAACACTGAAAAAAAAATTAAAAGCATAATAATTAAGGAGGATACGTTTTACCTATAAATTTAATGTTTTTTAAAGATTAAGTTTGAAGACATTCTAATAAGTAATTGTATTAGAAGTCAATACAAACGTGTACATATCACTTCAAAGTGGTTTTATGACAACATAATCTTAAAAAAAATATGTAGACATTCCTTTATCATTCTTTATACAAAAATCGTGTGGAGACCACACCAGTTTTTTTATATGCTCGCCACCAGTTTTGTATAATTAAAATTTTTGTCCGTATTTAGAAACGTAAGTTACATATTCTAACAAAGTCATTATAACTTTTGATTGGTCAAGATTCACGTTTCCATAACTATAACGACCAGTTAAAATTAACGTAACTAACGTTTCTAAGCATGAGAATTTATAAATATTATTATTTATAAATTTTCGAAATTAAAAATATAAGAGATATTTTATAACACACTTGCATAAATTTGTAAAATTCAACGGCGCTAACAGGGACCGTCATAAGGGGAATTTGCCTCCTATGCTATATGGCCCACCCGACTTTGCAACACTAAATTTTAAAACGTATGTAATATTGAACTACATTTTCCAAATTCTAATATAAAAGACCTTGTCTGTTTTTTGTATACGGCACGTTTCCTATTCCAATGCATAATAACAGGGCCGCGCCCAAAGATAGCAAATGTAGAGGATTGCGCGATCGCTCGATTTATTCTGCTGAGGTCATGTGACGAGCTGACGTCACGCGTAAACCTCTTTCTCGATACTACTATTACAATCCGTATTACGATGCACGTTAAAAGGCTGCTAAATATTTTATTTGAGTTAATTTTGCAACTATTGATTTAATAAGCAATGACAATAGTGTTTATAATCGAAACGGAAGAAAACCTCCAAAAGAAATTAATTTCGTTTGTTGTTTGATGCATTAATTTTTTTATTCAACGATAAAAATAGTTTTGTTTGATTAATTTTTTTTGTAACACATAAACTATTGTTGGAACAGCCTATTTCTTCAAAATTTTTCTGAGGCAGAAAAAATTAGTTTTTTATTTTATTCGTTTTAATGAATTTTCTCTCTCTCTTCACTCTGTGTGAAATGTGTGGAACAAAGTACGTTCGTGTTAGGGTTCATCTTGTCAGCCCTTTTACAACACCATATCCATTCATTTTTAATTCTAGAGGCCTTTTGGAAACCTGTGATGTATAATCTTGAGGTTTTTGCTCTTTGCAATTAAGTTATTATGCAACGAAACAGAGCGCACCTTGTTTCTAGCATTGTAAAATTACACCTCAATATATATATATATATATATATATATATATATATATATATATATATATATATATATGTTTATGAAATGTATGCTACTGTCCTACAAAATGTGGGTAAAGCAGGTTGTATTTCGAGTTCGCGCGAAGTCTCCGTAGGACCGTAGAAACGGGGTAACAACATTTTTGTATAGGACAGTAACATACGCTAAAGTTTAATCGGTATATAAACGAACGGTAATTGAATGTAATAATTATAGATGGCGTTCATGACTTTTTTTTACAATAACGCATTGACTGTTTAATTAATACATATTAATAATAATTAATCAATGATTAAAGTAACGTTTATTAGTTACTCTTACTTTTTTAATCGTAAACGCCTGTAACCAGCCATTTTTAAATACAGGATTAAGAAGAAAATGCAATACTAAAGTTATTATTTGATACTACGTAGAAGCAATTTTGAAGAGATAACACAAATTGGGGGTTGCTACGTAACATTTTATAGTTGTAACAGCTGGGTTTAGAAGGTATGTGGGGTATAAATGTACTTCGTTTTACTTCCCAAATAGCAAGTACGACAAGTTTGCTTTTAACTTGTCATGTCAAGCTTAAAAAAAGTTTAAAACATTAAGCTTGAATCAAACTTGAAATAAGCTTGCTGCTGGTTGGAAAGTTTGAAGAAAGCATGCAAAATAAGCTTATTGCAAGCTTGTTGTGTGGTAACTTGGTCTAAATGGGGTTTTAATTAGAAACAAAAAGTTTCTACACTTGTCAAGGTAAGTTTGATGCAAGTTTGCTAGCTACAAGTTTGCAAGCTTGTCGTGTAGTAATTCGAATGAATGAGTCAAACTTGAATCAAACTTACACGCTTGCCAAGGCAAGTTGTTGCAAGCTAATATCCTTGTGGCAACAAGCTTGTTTCAAGCTTATTCTGCTATCTGGTTTATTATAGAAACGGTTCTAGGAATTGTTTAAATATTTTCATTGTTAAGACATAGCCATGCCAAGTGCCAAGAAGTAATTTACAGTATTAAAATATCTTATCTTTAGCAAAGCAATAAATAATTTGCAAAATATTGTTAAGACTACTAACAAGTTGTAATTTAAGTGAATTGTATACATAATCATAGTTTAAATTAAAAAATACGTACACTTTTTTAGCACTTGTGATATATTATTTTTCCAACGATAACTTATCTACAAATAATTTTCTAACATGTTTATGTTATTATATTGTCTTTGCATTTGATATAATACCAATGGATAGGACAAAGTACTAGTTTCAGATTACTTACAATGAATAGTATTAATTTAGCAAGAAACAATTCATACTGTTCATAGGAGCAATACCTATTACTAAGTTCAAGTCTTTCCTCCTTAATTATTTTTATAATTGTTTTTAAAATATCTTAATTAGGCGAACATCTGGGGTTGATTCACAGAAGAATATATTTTTTAAGGGTGAAGTAACAAGTCAAATAAGTTGGATCAATTTATTAATAAAACAAGAAAATTAGTTAAAAATCAACATTTATTTTACTAAATAATATTCAGTCAACAGCATCCTGTTTCGTTCAATTCAGTAAAACATTTATTTTAGATATGTATTAACATAATAATCACAGGCATGAACAATAAAATATCAACTGAAAGTTAACAAATAAGAAAACTAATAAAAACAGATTTCAAATACTATCCAGTACAAGATCGAGTAATACAAATACATAATAAAAGAATAAACAAAAACATACACATTAATTTTCAATATTAAATAAAAAAAATAATTTAATTAGGAAAAAGTATTCTTTGGTGGCATGGTTTAGATATTTCTGAAAATATAAGATTAGACAAAATACACAAAATCGAGAATACCTATCTTACCTTTCAATCTGCGTCGTTGTTTATTGGCAACTGCAGTCTTCAAAGCAGCTGCAGTAAACCCTTGAAGCTCTTTATAGTTCTCCATAGCTTGTAGACATTCAGGTAGAGACGGTAATGTGCCAGCATCGAAGTGGTCAGCAAAAACAATATTAAGGATTCGTTTCAACGCAGGCGTCCATCTGGTTCGCCTTATGTTGCGTGCTAAAATATAAACATTATGAATTATAACAATTATAGGTACAAATATATTTAACTTACGAATACTTGACAGCGGTTCAAAGTTTCCTTGTTTTTTCACGAGTTCATTTTGTAACCAGGATTTTACACAATTGGGTGATCTGTTTTTCAGTTCTTCTATATATGGAAGTTCTTTACATAATGTAGCTTTCGAAGGAAGCTTATTTTTCCTTAAAAACGGATTAAAGTGCAACAGTGCTGCTTGTTTTTCATCAGTTTTCCAAGGTTCTTTTCAATCCACACACACGAAAGAAACCTACAATTTTTTTTTTAAAAACACTACATTAGGTATATTAGATGTAATACATTTTGTGCGACATTGCTTAGTAGATTTAGAAATCTGAACATCAGATGAATCGGAATCACTGGAGGTAAGAACAGGAGAACCTTCTTGACGAGAGTTTTCGTATTCTACAGTACCAACTTCCTGTCCATCTTGCATATTTGATGAAATTAAAGAAGAGACAGACAAAGTCAAAGCAACAATAGGGGTTTGTTATTCTTCATCCATTATATCATCAAGATTATTTTCGTCATTCTCTTGCACTTTTTCTAAAATTTTTGATATACGAACAATATCTCTTTTATCCACCGGCATTCGGTAAATATTGTTGTGTATGTCTATCGCATGACCCATGAAATTAGCAACATCATGTATAACGTTTTCAGCCATATCGTCCAATGCACATTCTGTGGCTATCTGTTTCCTCAAATAAGTGGCACGTAGTAACAATGGTTTAGTAGCACCACAAAGACTGGCATATGATCGTAACAGTTCACAAGCTCTTAAATATTTGTGTCGATGGTCCTTAGAAAGACATGCAAATACATATGGATTTTTAGCCTTCACACCGATTTCTTCTCTTTTTGCAATAATTAAATTAATACAACTTTCCATTTCATAATCAACCAAAACAGGAACAGTTCGATTCAGCTTACCACGTATCTCAAAGCGCTTGTAGCGTTTGAGCAATTCCGTCTCTTCTTCATTATAAGCATGTCCTGTTGCAGCCGATATGGATTGTGCTGACCTCAAACTTTTAAAATCATTCAGTGTAATGCGCTCTAATTCTCCTGGTCGTCTACGATTAAAAACCAACAATGAAACCAAGGTAAAAGATGCCAATTGTTTCACAGCATATTCTAAATTGGTTACTTTTGAACCTTTCACAATTGAAAGCCATTTCCTGCGTTGTTCTCGCAGATACCCAACCAATTTCTTGATGTCAGCGCTTGTAGGAAGTTCCACAATTTTTGTCGTTGATGTTCTACACGATTTTCAAGAGCAGTTCTACCAAGGGCAGCTGGAAAAGTAGCATTAAAAAGACTTAGAAAATCATCCACATTTTGTTTCCCATTAGCATCACCATTCTTGATACATTCACTCTTCCATATACGACAAGCTTGTTTGCAAATTGTAGATAAATGTAGAACAGTGGTAGGAGCCCTATATGAAGTACTATCTTCATTGATTCCGCCAATTCTTTTAATAGCTTCACCACAACGTCAAATTTCGATGGCGTTAAGAGATTTGCAAAGTCTTTCACTGTTTGATCCAAAGTTTTAGCAGTGATTAGTAAACGACCGATGAATCAAGTCTAGATCTTATCATGTCATGGTGATGTTGCGATACATACTTGCTACACATGAAATTTCCAAAAGAGATTGCTAACTGATCATAACGGACAACATTCACAAATTCGGCGTCACGCATCACAGGAAAAATTTTAGTTTTTAATATTTCACTAGCCATTGGATGAACGTTAGAAAGGAAAGCACGACTGATGTGTTTTACAGTCTTTCCATCCTCCACTTTCTTTGTTGGTGGCAAGCATGTTCTAATGTGTAAACGTAACGTATCCTTACAGAAAAATGCAGCACAATGTGGACATGGCAAATAATGTTTAGATTCTCTCATGAAGCCACTATGTGATCGCCTTGCTACCAACAGTTCGCCCGATTCATTTTGTAAGGAGGTGTTGTAATCAAAATCTCCACGACGACGTATGGTTTCAATAATCTTACGTCGTTCAATGTTCTCTAAAAATTATAAACATTAGTTAAATCTGCTTCTAACAAAAGCAAGTCACATACTTGTTGGCAAAGACAGAAACATACGTACTGCCGTTTCATCACGATGAGACCACTCTAAATGTTGTGACAATTTTGCATACAATTTTTGCAATATATACAAAAGTGTCTTCTCGTCCTTTTTCTTCACAACCAGAAACAGTTTTTTTATTAACATCACTCCTTACATGATCTGTATAAGATGGTGTAATCACAACATCTCTATTGTATGCAAAAGGAGTATATACATTCTTCCTTTTCTTGGACGACTCTGATAAAAGTGGAACATCATTTTCAGTCGTACTACATACAGGTACAATACTTTCTGGCGATACTAAAAAGTGAAAGTAATTATTAGTCGTTTAACAAAGGAGAATTTATAAACTTACATAATTCTGAACAATGCAGTATTTCTGTGCATTCGATTTGACTAGGGTTTGCCAAAGATGCAATGTCACAATTTGTTACGTTAAGACTGTTCCTTAATCCTGAGATTCCAATTGGGATCCGAAGAAATCCATTACTTGCAAATCTGGATCGCTCAAGACCACGTTAACAAATTCTGTAGTAGCAACATCTTGAACTAGTACTGTATTTGATGCAGCATCAACTTCGATACCTGGTGAAGCAGTATCCACGTTAAATTGGTCATTGGCAAAAGTATGAGCAGTAGGTGAAATGGACAAGACGTTAATGTTGCAATTGAGAATGTCCTTCGCCAAATTATCATGGAAGTTATTGACGGTTGGAGACTGCTCAAATTGGTGATGTGCTTTAGAAAAATTTTTTTAGAGAACAGTATTTAATAAATTAAAAAAAACTTACTAGATGTATTTTGTTCAATGCAAGCATATACATTTTTCGATTCAATGGCTTCGACACAGAAATTGTGTTCGGATAGTTCATGCCTTTTAGTACTATAAGAGAAATTCACAATTAACAACATAAACATAGTATTGATAAAAACTTACCAACAATAGGAAAATTTTGTTCCAAATTATTTTGAATGTCCTGAAGCACTTCGTCGCAATCATGTTTACAAATCGTAACTGCAGAATAATAATAACCATCGATCCATTTCACTCTACATTTAATTCGCTTTGATAGTTGAATGTCATCAGATTTGCAAACATAAAAGACATTGTCCGAAATGAATTTCACCAATGCAAACATGTTTGTACGATGTAAATAATCACGATTAAAAATAATGCTTCAACAATCGCTTTACACCTACAGAAATCCGAAAGAAGTTGAGCAATAAATACAGGTTTTGGCTACTGTTCTAATCCATAGATCAATCAAAAACTCTAATCAACATTCGCTAGTTATATCACCTTCGAAAGCATTAAACGTTTTCGCATTGTAGGTCGGCATTCAAAAAAACCATAAGTATGATTCCATAGATACCGATTTGGTTACTGTTACTGCTCTAATCCATGTATTAATTAAACTAATCAACATTCGCTAGTTATAACACCTTCGAAAGCATTCTACGTTTTCGCAATATGCATGTTGTGCATCCAATTTGGCTACTGACCACACGACGACTTGACACCGACTGTCAGGATACTCACAAAGATAAACGGCTTAGCTAAGGGCTACAAGAGGATAACCAGTTGCGCTTCAGCTTGGAAAAATGCCAAATCTTAAGTACGATAAGTACAATTTGATAGTCAAAACTGTAAACAAACGCAGTTATCTTAAAACAAATATGTATAAAAATAACTTACCTAGAAGAGATAAATAAAAGAAGAGGATGTGCGACACATGGGACAATCTTTCACAATGACTGCACGTGAACTTGTACTGGTTTTGTTTTCTAAGCTACTCACGCAGTTTCTGCAAATGCTGTGATTGCATTTCTCAAAAATTGCCATTTGATCCTCCTTAATGGTATCTAAGCACACTGGGCACTTGTAGAGGTCATCGGCTGATTGAATCACGTGGCAATACTTACAGTGTTTGCCCTTGACGCATTTGTTCGCAATAAAGTCCCGACAAATTATCATCGAGGGAATCTGCAATCGTCGCATTTCTTTTTCGACATTTTTGAAACACCTCCCTTAAAACAAAATTGGCCTGCTCAGTTTTGGTGCAATGAACAAATCTACAGCAGGTCCAAAATTGACATTTACTGTTTTGAAAATCGCGGCAAAACTCCATGGCACTAAAGCAAAAGACAACGACTCGTCGAAAGGCACGCTCGAAACAAACTGAGCCTAAAACCGCTATGGCGCTATAACTGAGAAAAAGGAAAGTGGTCAAGGGGTGGCAAGGGCAGGGGACAACACAAAACCGGCACCTGTGACGACACAATTCACAAAGAAAAAATCGCATGCGTATAAACACTTGTTTATATAAGAAGGTCATGGAGTTTCGAGGCCTAAGGTTGCTCTATCGTAAAGACTAATAAATAAAAAGGGGATCATCGTTCAAATATTTTTTTGATATAATTTTTTATGAATTGTTCAGCTGTAATCTTGATTTCTGTTATAAACAGCATGCGAAACTACATTTTTTTGTATAGATTTAGTCATTCGATTCGTTGGAAACGTTTCTAAAAACAATTTTAGCAATAAAATATATATTCTCTCAATATCCGAAACAACCTTAAAATTATACATTTAGAATGTTAGTTATGATTTGTTAAGGTTATTTGAAACGCTAACTAATAGAAACCAAATTTCCCTCATTCGAAACAAAAAATTTTCAACCAAAATTTTCTTTTCATACACAATTCAAAGAATTATTGCAACTTACATCTGATTATTATAAACGTTATAATGTAACTTAAGTACTTATTTACATATTCATGCTAGGTACATGTGCACTGAAAATTGCAAGTATTGCAAGTTCGATTCAAATATCAAATGGGTAATTTTTAACCTTGAATGTAACTGATTGCATTCAGCAAAAATTTGTATGCTGGCAAAACAATTTAGCATGATCATAGCGTTTATTCGTTAGCACTCATAAGCAAAAATAGCAATTCAGCAAAAATTAGGCTTCAATTTAATCTAATTTACTTATAACAACAAATGTATAATAGTGGACTGTAAAACTGAGCATTTATCGAATTTCTCTTTTTTCTGACAAATTGATTGATTCAAACTATAAGCTAAATCGATAGAATTCTTTGTGAGGCAATCACGACTCAATTTTTTTTTAAATTTTGGAAATGAGCCAATTTCACGTAGGTTACTCTTGCAAAAATTAACTATTGCAGTGTTCAAAAAGATGCAAATATCTCGCTGTACATAAGTAATTTAGAAAGTGATGTTGTCTAAGTCCAGTAAGTAGGTTTTTTTTGGGAAAATCAATTAGTTTCCTTAGAGTTTGAACTACTTCTATAACCGAATGAGAACTCTATAATTCTTTCGGGGGCCATAAAACTATATTTTTTTTTTAAATAAGAGGCCAACTTCACATAGATCCCTTTTATTAATGCTAATTTGTTGGTCAATTCTCGATTTTTTTGCGCCAGTTATTTCGCAAGACAGTGGTTGTGCTAACTCACGTTAAAAAAATGAAGCAAAAAAATAACACATTTTTGTAGTTCTAATTTGTTTCTAGTATGTTACCAAGTTTTTGATTGTTTTGCTCCAGCTGCTTGGGAAAATATATTGACTATGCTAAATCAAGCTAAAAATACATGTTTCTTAGTTCTAATTTGTTGCTCCGTTTTTGATTGCTTTACTCTAGCCGTTTAGCAAAAAATAGTGGTTGTGATAATTCAAGTTATTATGGTTCCTTCTACTTATGTATCGACGTCTTCTTTTAATCGTTCGCTTCTTTTTCATCAGCGTCGTAAATCCTAACTGCGCTTGTTGAATTCGAGCTTTTGACTTTTAGCTATTGTCTTGGTTTTTGTGTTTTGGGTTTACGAGGTAATTCTTTCAATTATATCGTTGATCTCTTTGTTGTCTTTCTACTTCATCTTATTGCAGGACAGACCACTCTTCCTCTCGTATATAGTTATACCCGTTCAGTCGTCATTTTTTGGATTGGTACGTCACTTAAAGGATTCTCTATTTCACTTTTAAATTTGATTTTTTGTTTCCTATTCCGCTCGTCGGCATTAAAGTCTTGGAATAAATTCACTTTGGAAACAGTATTTGGTACACATTCATTATGTTACGGCTCACTGTGATATCTCTTATCTTCTCTTTCTTTTCTTCTAAATTTTTTTGGCGGTTGGTTGGGTAGCAGGGTAAGGTCACTCGATGTCGACTATCTAGAAAAAGGTAGTCGAGCCGTACACTAACACCTGTACTGTCTTTTTCTCTTTCTGTCTTCCTGTTCTTCTATCTTTTTTCTTCTTTCTTGTATTTCTTGCTTTTCAATTTTTTTCTTCTTTTATTGTTGCTTGAACACTTCGTTTTCTTTTTAAGATTTTTTTTCTTTAGTGTTGGCTGCGACAATGTTTCTCTTTTTCTTCTTTTCTTTTTTAGTTTCTTCCTTCTTTTGTTTGTTTGGACTTAGTGGGTCATTAGTTGTTGTATAGGTCTGAAACTTGAGGCAGACTACAACTCCGTTTTTCTGTACTGTATGTACGTCCGCTCGGTCGGTTTCTTTGGATGTTGTTGGTTAATTCTTAGGGTATCACTTTTGCTACTTTTCTTTGGTTTTTCTGGGAGTACTCTAATATCACATCCATTTTTATTCAAAATCTAAGATATACATAATACGTAAATAATCGATTTAGATATATTCAACACAAGCGAGATAAACTGAAGTAAAACGAAAATGACGTCATAAATGCTTTCAAAAATGATTTCATATGGAAAATTACAAATCGTTTACGATGGTTACACCAAGTTTACACTACCTGGCTTTATCTTACATCCCCACGTCACGACGATGACCTAAATTAAACAAAAGTCAACCATAGTTTAAAACAATACAACAAAACTCTGTGAAAAGATCGAGCTATTCTTAGTTTTTCTAACAAAATTAATCAATCCGATCACTTACATAATTACATAATAAGGTCCAAATTCTAACAATAAAGGTCGTAAAAGCAAGGGTCGATTAGATAAAAGTAACTGTAAATAGCATATTTAAAGAAAGAGAAATCTAAAATTACAAGTAACAATTTTTCCTATAAAAAAAACTTTTTTCGGCAAGTACTTGCAGGGGAACAGCTCGCCAAGAGCTGTTCAGGAGAGCACGGTGTCTAACTGGCGGCGATGGCCGGCCGACCATACTTACCGGTGGTTCTCAAAAACCATGTATTGATAGCGTTTCAATTATTATCGGTTGAACTGTTTTATGTACCACCGATTATAGTAATAATAGCTTTGGCGGAAATGCGTTTTTCACATGGTCAAAACTGATTGCGTTTCATTTAAGAAAATAACAAAATTGTGTAAGATTCGGGTTTCGGCTTTGTATTTATGAAACGAATTATTTCTTCATAAGAAAATGCACTAAAACGATTTAAACAATGCCCTTTGTACCCACTTCAAGGGTTTCGTGTATTTTTAGATTCGCTTAAGTTTGTTACCAAGAAACTGTAATTTATAGACCATATTGTCTTGAAGCAGCTTGTTTTTATTAAAAGGCGGCTTAAATTGAAAAGTAGTTTTTAGAAATTTCTAATCCCTAATACCATTCTAACAAATACTTTGCTTGTGTATACTAAAAGTACACAAGTCTTTATTGAAGGTCATAAACACAAAATCGATAAACTTCATTCTATTTTTGGCCTCATCCATTTTTATTCAAAATCTAAGATATACATAATACGTAAATAATCGATTTAGATATATTCAACACAGGCGAGATAAACTAAACTAAACCGAAAATGACGTCATAAATGCTTTCAAAAATGATTTCATATTGAAAATTACAAATCGTTTACTATGGTTACAAGATTACACTGCCTGGCTTTATCTTACATCCCACGTCACGACGATGACCTACATTAAACAAAAGTCAACCATACTTTAAAACAATACAACAAAACTCTGTAAAAAGATCGAGCTATTCTTAGTTTTTCTAACAAAATTAATCATTCCGATCACTTACATAATTGCATATTAAGGTCCAAATTCTAACAATAAAGGTCGTAAAAGCAAGAGTCGATTAGATAAAAGTAACTGTAAATAGCATATTTAAAGAAAGAGAAATCTAAAATTAGAAGTAACAATTTTTCCTATAAAAAAAACTTTTTTCGGCAAGTACTTGCAGGGGAACAACTCGCCAAGAGCGGTTCAGGAGAGCACGGTGTCTAACTGGCGGCGATGGCCGGCCGACCATACTTACCGGTGGTGCGGTGGTTCTCAAAAACCATGTATTGATAAGAGTTTCAATTATTATCGGTTGAACTGTTTTATGTACCACCGATTATAGTAATAATAGCTTTGGCGGAAATGCGTTTTTCACATGGTCAAAACTGATTGCGTTTCATTTAAGAAAATAACAAAATTGTGTAAGATTCGGGTTTCGGCTTTGTATTTATAAAACGAATTATTTCTTCATAAGAAAATGCACTAAAACGATTTAAACAATGCCCTTTGTACCCACTTCAAGGGTTTCGTGTATTTTTAGATCCGCTTAAGTTTGTTACCAAGAAACTGTAATTTATAGACCATATTGTCTTGAAGCAGCTTGTTTTTATTAAAAGGCGGCTTAAATTGAAAAGTAGTTTTTAGAAATTTCTAATCCTAATACCATTCTAACAAATACTTTGCTTGTGTATACTAAAAGTACACAAGTCTTTATTGAAGGTCATAAACACAAAATCGATAAACTTCATTCTATTTTTGGCCTCATCCATTTTTATTCAAAATCTAAGATATACATAATACGTAAATAATCGATTTAGATATATTCAACACAGGCGAGATAAACTAAACTAAACCGAAAATGACGTCATAAATGCTTTCAAAAATGATTTCATATTGAAAATTACAAATCGTTTACTATGGTTACAAGATTACACTGCCTGGCTTTATCTTACATCCCACGTCACGACGATGACCTAAATTAAACAAAAGTCAACCATAGTTTAAAACAATACAACAAAACTCTGTGAAAAGATCGAGCTATTCTTAGTTTTTCTAACAAAATTAATCAATCCGATCACTTACATAATTACATAATAAGGTCCAAATTCTAACAATAAAGGTCGTAAAAGCAAGGGTCGATTAGATAAAAGTAACTGTAAATAGCATATTTAAAGAAAGAGAAATCTAAAATTAGAAGTAACAATTTTTCCTATAAAAAAAAATTTTTTCGGCAAGTACTTGCAGGGGAACAACTCGCCAAGAGCGGTTCAGGAGAGCACGGTGTCTAACTGGCGGCGATGGCCGGCCGACCATACTTACCGGTGGTGCGGTGGTTCTCAAAAACCATGTATTGATAAGAGTTTCAATTATTATCGGTTGAACTGTTTTATGTACCACCGATTATAGTAATAATAGCTTTGGCGGAAATGCGTTTTTCACATGGTCAAAACTGATTGCGTTTCATTTAAGAAAATAACAAAATTGTGTAAGATTCGGGTTTCGGCTTTGTATTTATAAAACGAATTATTTCTTCATAAGAAAATGCACTAAAACGATTTAAACAATGCCCTTTGTACCCACTTCAAGGGTTTCGTGTATTTTTAGATCCGCTTAAGTTTGTTACCAAGAAACTGTAATTTATAGACCATATTGTCTTGAAGCAGCTTGTTTTTATTAAAAGGCGGCTTAAATTGAAAAGTAGTTTTTAGAAATTTCTAATCCCTAATACCATTCTAACAAATACTTTGCTTGTGTATACTAAAAGTACACAAGTCTTTATTGAAGGTCATAAACACAAAATCGATAAACTTCATTCTATTTTTGGCCTCATCCATTTTTATTCAAAATCTAAGATATACATAATACGTAAATAATCGATTTAGATATATTCAACACAGGCGAGATAAACTAAACTAAACCGAAAATGACGTCATAAATGCTTTCAAAAATGATTTCATATTGAAAATTACAAATCGTTTACTATGGTTACAAGATTACACTGCCTGGCTTTATCTTACATCCCACGTCACGACGATGACCTAAATTAAACAAAAGTCAACCATAGTTTAAAACAATACAACAAAACTCTGTGAAAAGATCGAGCTATTCTTAGTTTTTCTAACAAAATTAATCAATCCGATCACTTACATAATTACATAATAAGGTCCAAATTCTAACAATAAAGGTCGTAAAAGCAAGGGTCGATTAGATAAAAGTAACTGTAAATAGCATATTTAAAGAAAGAGAAATCTAAAATTAGAAGTAACAATTTTTCCTATAAAAACTTTTTCGGCAAGTACTTGCAGGGGGAACAACTCGCCAAGAGCGGTTCAGGAGAGCACGGTGTCTAACTGGCGGCGATGGCCGGCCGACCATACTTACCGGTGGTGCGGTGGTTCTCAAAAACCATGTATTGATAAGAGTTTCAATTATTATCGGTTGAACTGTTTTATGTACCACCGATTATAGTAATAATAGCTTTGGCGGAAATGCGTTTTTCACATGGTCAAAACTGATTGCGTTTCATTTAAGAAAATAACAAAATTGTGTAAGATTCGGGTTTCGGCTTTGTATTTATGAAACGAATTATTTCTTCATAAGAAAATGCACTAAAACGATTTAAACAATGCCCTTTGTACCCACTTCAAGGGTTTCGTGTATTTTTAGATTCGCTTAAGTTTGTTACCAAGAAACTGTAATTTATAGACCATATTGTCTTGAAGCAGCTTGTTTTTATTAAAAGGCGGCTTAAATTGAAAAGTAGTTTTTAGAAATTTCTAATCCCTAATACCATTCTAACAAATACTTTGCTTGTGTATACTAAAAGTACACAAGTCTTTATTGAAGGTCATAAACACAAAATCGATAAACTTCATTCTATTTTTGGCCTCATCCATTTTTATTCAAAATCTAAGATATACATAATACGTAAATAATCGATTTAGATATATTCAACACAGGCGAGATAAACTAAACTAAACCGAAAATGACGTCATAAATGCTTTCAAAAAATATTTCAAATTTGAAATTACAAATCGTTTACTATGGTTACAAGATTACACTGCCTGGCTTTATCTTACATCCCACGTCACGACGATGACCTACATTAAACAAAAGTCAACCATACTTTAAAACAATACAACAAAACTCTGTAAAAAGATCGAGCTATTCTTAGTTTTTCTAACAAAATTAATCATTCCGATCACTTACATAATTGCATATTAAGGTCCAAATTCTAACAATAAAGGTCGTAAAAGCAAGAGTCGATTAGATAAAAGTAACTGTAAATAGCATATTTAAAGAAAGAGAAATCTAAAATTAGAAGTAACAATTTTTCCTATAAAAAAAACTTTTTTCGGCAAGTACTTGCAGGGGAACAACTCGCCAAGAGCGGTTCAGGAGAGCACGGTGTCTAACTGGCGGCGATGGCCGGCCGACCATACTTACCGGTGGTGCGGTGGTTCTCAAAAACCATGTATTGATAAGAGTTTCAATTATTATCGGTTGAACTGTTTTATGTACCACCGATTATAGTAATAATAGCTTTGGCGGAAATGCGTTTTTCACATGGTCAAAACTGATTGCGTTTCATTTAAGAAAATAACAAAATTGTGTAAGATTCGGGTTTCGGCTTTGTATTTATAAAACGAATTATTTCTTCATAAGAAAATGCACTAAAACGATTTAAACAATGCCCTTTGGACCCACTTCAACGGTTTCTGGGATTTTTAGATCCGCTTAAGTTTGTTACCAAGAAACTGTAATTTATAGACCATATTGTCTTGAAGCAGCTTGTTTTTATTAAAAGGCGGCTTAAATTGAAAAGTAGTTTTTAGAAATTTCTAATCCCTAATACCATTCTAACAAATACTTTGCTTGTGTATACTAAAAGTACACAAGTCTTTATTGAAGGTCATAAACACAAAATCGATAAACTTCATTCTATTTTTGGCCTCATCCATTTTTATTCAAAATCTAAGATATACATAATACGTAAATAATCGATTTAGATATATTCAACACAGGCGAGATAAACTAAACTAAACCGAAAATGACGTCATAAATGCTTTCAAAAATGATTTCATATTGAAAATTACAAATCGTTTACTATGGTTACAAGATTACACTGCCTGGCTTTATCTTACATCCCACGTCACGACGATGACCTAAATTAAACAAAAGTCAACCATAGTTTAAAACAATACAACAAAACTCTGTGAAAAGATCGAGCTATTCTTAGTTTTTCTAACAAAATTAATCAATCCGATCACTTACATAATTACATAATAAGGTCCAAATTCTAACAATAAAGGTCGTAAAAGCAAGGGTCGATTAGATAAAAGTAACTGTAAATAGCATATTTAAAGAAAGAGAAATCTAAAATTAGAAGTAACAATTTTTCCTATAAAAAAAACTTTTTTCGGCAAGTACTTGCAGGGGAACAACTCGCCAAGAGCGGTTCAGGAGAGCACGGTGTCTAACTGGCGGCGATGGCCGGCCGACCATACTTACCGGTGGTGCGGTGGTTCTCAAAAACCATGTATTGATAAGAGTTTCAATTATTATCGGTTGAACTGTTTTATGTACCACCGATTATAGTAATAATAGCTTTGGCGGAAATGCGTTTTTCACATGGTCAAAACTGATTGCGTTTCATTTAAGAAAATAACAAAATTGTGTAAGATTCGGGTTTCGGCTTTGTATTTATGAAACGAATTATTTCTTCATAAGAAAATGCACTAAAACGATTTAAACAATGCTCTTTGTACCCACTTCAAGGGTTTCGTGTATTTTTAGATCCGCTTAAGTTTGTTAGGTACCAAGAAACTGTAATTTATAGACCATATTGTCTTGAAGCAGCTTGTTTTTATTAAAAGGCGGCTTAAATTGAAAAGTAGTTTTTAGAAATTTCTAATCCCTAATACCATTCTAACAAATACTTTGCTTGTGTATACTAAAAGTAGATAAGACGTGTGTACTTTTAAAGTATTTGTTAGAATGGTACCTATTAGGGATTAGAAATTTCTAAAAACTGCTTTTCAATTTAAACAGCCTACTAAAAAACACGTTTTTCAAGACAATATGGTCTATAAATTACTACAGTTTCTTGGTATAAGCATATCGTTTTAATCGTTTTAGTGCATTTCCTTATGCAGAAATATTTCTTGTGTTAAATACAAAACGTAAGCCCTAATCGTGTTCTTATCTAATCTTACACATTGTGTTATTTTCTAGAATGATAAAAACATAAACGCAATCAGTTTTGATAGGACATCGTTATGTTTTCTGTCTGTCCGTTAAAAACGCCCGTGGCAACAGGCCGGGCAAGTATGCGCGTACGTGTATTGTACCGACCCGCGTTGGTCTTTGTCCTTTACATGGAGTAAGATAAAAACGGATGCTGGAATATGATACAATTTGTTATACAATCTCTGTTAAGTAAGCGACACATTTTATCAATGTCCTTGGTTCCATTTAATCGTAATGTAATAAGTTTTGTCGGGTTCCAAGATTTAAAAAAAAATTACTAGAACTGAAGGCAATTTGATTTTATTAGATAAAATGAAAACATAAGGGTTAATCACCTAATACAGTGTAAGGTCATCTCAAGTAGAATCTTATGAATACTACTTATTTTTGGTGAACCACATAAAACGTGCGTAAATATTAAATATTAAAGCAATCAAGTCAACACTTCTTAGAAACAGCGCTAACAGTAAATACTTTATTTTACTTTGTCAACACTTTTTCCCTTGAGAATTCGATAATCGACCGTTTTGTCACAGAATTCTGTTTTATTTGTAAAATTTTTAATCCTTCAAAAAAGCATCCCGCAATCACGTGTTTTTCGAAAAAGCAACTTTTTTATAGGTAATGTAATGATAATTGGAAAATGTAGTAAAAACAAAATTATTGACTAAATTTTTCCTATAACATTAAATTGACTAATTTAATCAACTCAAATCCACTTTTGGAAGATAAAATGTACGGATGGTTTGTTCTCAATATAAGTCTACAATCATTTAAAACTGCGTTTTGGAATATCTTGTAAGTGGGAGAAAAATTACGTTCGCAATAAAAAAAACTACCATTAATTTTATGTTTAGGCGAAATTGGTTTCTTTGGAAAAACGTATATTCGAATATTCGCAAACAATTACATATGCATTAGAAAAATTGATTCTAAATAAAATGCATTTTAATTAAGAAAGTTTCAAGGCTAATCTATTTTGGAATGCTGTAAAAATTGTTGAGTGATGAAACGTATGAAGAACAAAGAGCGATTTATGCACGAGAAAGATACAGTGTACTGTTATCAACCGTACTTGGAATGTTCATTCTTGCGTATTTAACCTTGAAATATCTTTTCAAGTTGGGGGATCTGTTATATGTATTAATTTTCCAAGAAAAATTCTAATGGCTTTGATAACATCGGGTCCGATATATCAATGAAACACCAGCAAAAGTAAATCAATTTTTTTAAAAAGCTCAATTTGACAATTAAAAGCAATGAGTGAAAAATAAAATCTTACAAATTTTTTTCGTTACATTGACCATTTTGAGGTGTAAAAAAATAGTTCATTTTTTTGTGAAATCTACGCTTATAAATATAAATAAATTTAAGAATCTTTTTTTTTATTTCCGTATTTGTGATCTATTTTCCGTATTTTTCATAGATGTCAACTTTTGCGATTGCGCGACCATCAAAGTTCGAGTTCGTACCTATCTCCCCCAGTTCTCCCCTTTCACCACTTTGATCCATCTTCTTTACTTTAGAAGTGTTTGTGTGCGCATCTTTTCACTTTTTCATTAGTCTTCGAGTAATTTACGATGCCTATGTGCAAAGAGTTTTTATTTGCTAACTGCACTCGTAGTCAGTGCAAGTTTTTCCATGAATTTATGCTTTGCCCTCGACAATGTGTATATAATACATGCAAATATTTTCATTTAAACCACGATCTATTGGAGGATTTAGTATTTAATAGAAGACCGTTTAATGAAAATCTACAAAATGAAGTGAATAGAATCGCCTATATATATTTTGGTATGCTAAGACCGGCCGACAAAATCCAATATTGTATGGGGTTTTTAACTGGTGGAAGATGTTCCCAAGCGACCTGTTTTAAATGCTTCCAAAAGACAGGTAAGTAGTCATTTAGTTGGTTTAAAATCAATTGTATGGATATTTCAGTACCTATATAAAAATACAAAATATGTTCATGTTTAATAAAAGTAGTTATTAACTTTTGTTTTTGTTTCAGATTACCCTGCATGTAATAGTTGTGGAAAGGTGCTAACAAGAGGCATTACGCAAAGGCTGAGTTGCGGTCATATGTTTTGTGATGACTGCATTACCGTTTTACCAATAAAAGTAGATGCATTATTACTATATCAATGCATCGTTTGTGATCAGTATGGTCTAACACACCCTGTGTATTGATCGTACAAAATTTTCTGGTAGTAAGGCAAGTGTTTATGTGATTGTTTTTAGATAAGGCTACGATTGTTTTTTTAGGCTTTCGCATGTACTAGAAGTTTCCCGTGGCAGTCTGTAATGCATTATAAGACTTCGATAAAGCAAAATCGTCGAAATGTATCGAATGTTAAAAGACACCGAAGTTAGTTTTAGAAAAGAACACCTCGTATGTGCTTCAAAAATGGAAATGGAATTTCCAATTTGTACGATCAATACACAGGGTGTGTTACATGTACTTGAAGAATAATGCGACATCGTTGAAATGCATCGAATGTTGAGACAGCGAAGTTAGTTTTAGGAATGCAGACATTGAAGTTTTTATTGTGATTATCAGTTTTATATTTTATTTATTGTTGGAATATCAATTACATTTAGTTATAACTTACTTTGTAATTGTAATTTAATTGAATTTGTGTTAACCTTTCTGTAAGTAAAGCTAATTTTTAAATGACATTTGATAAATAAAGCTTTTCAAAATCAGTTTTGATGATTAAATCGTGTATTTATAGTGTTTTATTACTTTCATTATGGTTTAAGTATCAAATTTTACACAGTTTTGATCTATGTAACTAATTTCATATTTTAATTTGTGATAAGTATGTAAATAAATACAATAGCGATATATACAGGTTTTGTAGGCAACTAATCGCACACCATCTACGTTAGTAACTGATAAAGAAAAATAAACATTTTTAGACAAAGTAGTGAAGTGCCTACATAAATATAAAATTACAACATGCTTAAACTTAATCAAAAGCAGTAGTATATAAAAACAACAACTCAATTTTTAAAATTAACATCCATCAAGTTAGTCTTCTATAACCATTAATTATTAATGAAAATATGTTAAATTGCCCTGCATCTATTTGCCGTTTATTGCTTTACTTAAGAGTGCTTTTAATTTTTTTGTGTAACGGTGGCAAATCTTTCAAAAACTTATCACTCAGTTTCAATGTTTTAATTTTATCAAAAATCCTGTTTGTAATTAATTAAAGCATAGTAAAATCAAAATACGGTAATATGCTAGAAACAGATAAAAAAAAGTAAAAACGATTCAATAATGTACGCATCCATGATTGTATTACGTAATCTTTATTTGAATAATTATGTGCACATAAAAACTCCTAACAGCATATGCAACCGCCTCGATTCCATTCAAATTTGGTTCTGTACCAGGGTTTTCAGCGCCAGGACAGTATAAACGGCAACGCAACTGCGAATTACTGTCCTAGGACAGTACTGACACCAATAGGACAGTATAAACTGGTAAACAAATTTTTGTAGGACAGTACCATACATTTCATAAACATATATATATATATATATATATATATATATATATATATATATATATATCTAATGTAATGTAAATAAATTTAACTTTCAAATTAAACCAGGATAATTAGCAATTCTTCCCACGCACTGAGATTCGATGACTCGCACATGTTATAGCGTTTTTTATTTTTATTATTGTCATCGCGTCGGTCCGACACTATATAAGTATCTGATCGTAAGTAAACTTTTTATTATACATAATTAAATTTTGATTGTGCCTTGAACATTTTAGGTAAGTTAATTTAGTTGTAATCGCAACATGATCATGGAAGAATAATGGAATAAACGCTTATCGCTAATGAATGATCGAATTGCGTATTGAAAAGAATGGAATTAATGGAAGTACAAATATCGAATCAATCGAAATGATCGAATCAATTTAATTGAATTGAATCGAATGTCCTTATCGCTATCGCCGCACTTATTTATAGGGTTTACCACCTCTTCACCGCTCAAGGGTGTAAATACCAAAATTGCAACTTTTTAGCGCGAAAATTTGTTAACTTTTTTATTATTAAAAGTTAGCAGCGTCAATTACATTTTAATAATTTTTTACTAGTTTTCCGAAGATTTTACGCTAATTGTCTTTGCTGTTGTCTTTCTTATTCCTTTTAGCACACCTTTACACTTTTTAATTATTAAATTATGTCAATGACCTTGTCCTTTATCACTCACGTCCCGTTTTGCTTTATTTACTTTTGTACGAGTTTAGTTTATCACGAGCTTGCTTTCTATTTCTTCGTTTCTTCCTCATTTTATTTCATTTCTGTTGATTCTTCATATTTCTTACCTAACCTTACTCTACACACGATAATTAGTTTTTATTATAATTTAACTAGTTTTATACTCCAGGTTGACCAGGATGTCGCCTAAATACATCTTACAAACTAAAACAAAGCTTATATGACTAAATGACTAGAAATTGGTTATACAACAACAAAAATAACATTCCGTAAACTTTCCAGGAACGACAACAATTTATTACATAAAGAAATCAGGTAACTTCTTTTATTATTATTATTATTTATTTTTTTTTATTACTTTGATATTATTGAATAGTTGTAATTCGTTTTTGAATTTAGATAATACTTAGTTATAGTTGCTTTGTATCGCTAACCTTTCTTTGCTTCTTTTGTTTTTATTCTATGCCATGCTTATCCTATTGCTTATTGCTTTGCTTAGAATAAGACTTACTATTAAGAGTTTTGATCTGGAAAATTCCCATTTAACTAATATTACTTTGTTCGATTTTATATACTGTGTGTGTTGCCTAATTATCAGCCATATTCCATGGCAATATGTATCTATTTTTACAAACATTTTCATTGTTTTCTTTAACTGACTTTCGGCGAGCGCTGTCCGATTGTAAGCGGATATTAACGCTACCAATGTGATTCGCCGTTAACGAGTGCTTTTTACTTTTTTTTTAATTTAAATGCTATAACTTCGATACATTATTTTACAACCATAACTGAAAACAGTAAAGATACAAAACAGTAATAGTAGATTACATACCGAGGCGGAAAGTATTCCATTTCTGTCGAGAGAACTATAGTTTACCGAGAGGCATAGCCTCGAGGTGAACTAATTCTCGAGACAAATGGAACACTTTTGCCAAGGTTTGTATACAATTTTATTCACAATCAGCCATTAAATAAAATAAATAACATAAAACTAATAAAAAATGAATGAAAACCTACCTTCCAAAATATTATCGTTTATTTCGGTAAAATATTAACACATAGTAGGCACTTCCCAATTGACATATACGCATTTAATTTATGATTGTCATTTTATCAAATTAGTTAAAACAAAACACATACAAATTACAGGTTCGGAAAGTGTACATTACTGACCGTAAGGTTTTATTACATATCCGTTTTTTCTAACCATGGAAACCGCTCACTTACCAACCTTAAGAGGTTCGGAAAACTGTACGTTACTAACTGAGTGTGACTAAAATCTATTATTCACTTCAAATTCACAAATCCAATCTGTTGAATTATAAATATATTCTTCAAAATTACCATGGATTTCTTTATTTTTATGTTCACTGGTCTTACAAATTTGAAGTAAAGGCTGAGGACTAATGTTAAATTTAAATTCTAAACGTCTAAACTAATATTAACTATTAATTTTTTAATGTTTTGTACCACCGTCACTATGAAACAAAAACGATAAGTCGTCTATTACAAATGAATATTATAAATCAACTAAGAAAATCCACTGTAAAGTTTGTTATATGTGATAAGAAATGTGCATTCCAGGAAGCTGCGAAGATAATGATAAATGACGTAAATCACGTAAGCATTACACTGCCACTGAGTAAGAATGACCTCCGGGCTCAAGACCGCAAGCAAGAATTTAAGCGTTTACTTATCTTCTTTTCTAACTCGCATAAAATTATATTATGTGTGTCTCACTATTGACTACAATAACTAATCATTTACGATTTGGCTTCAATATTATGCACGCGGGCACACGTAAATGTGAGCCTCCGGTAGATTCGCAAGTTTTCGTATCTCAATTCTCAATTTCAAAGTCTGATAATTTGATTTAAACGCAAGCTTTCTGTAATTTTAAAGTAAATAAAATACCTTCCTTATTCATTTTTTCGAAGCCTAATTAACAGCAGCTGTCAGCTCCTTGACTGCAATTTTGTCAACAATCTCATTCACGTCGCGATTCTTTACAACATTAGAACACTGTCATATTGTGTAAGTGGTGCTTTAATAAAGTATTGTAATTATTCATAAGGTAAGTCAACCACATATGTATAAGGTTTAATTCGGCATATTATTTTTGTTTTATTGTTAAATTATTATTCTGCACTTTTTATCGTGTACCGTACCTTCCCCTGTGGGGAGTTAATTTAAAATTTTTGAAAATTGAATACATATTCCTATTTTAAGACGTATTATATTTATATCCTTTTAGATAAGAGAGTTTTGCAAATTCTCTACAACACTAAGAAAGTATGCATTTCTAAAACTTGCGATAAATTTTCACATGTTTACTTTACATATACATACACTGCTTCTTTGTGTCAAGTGGGCTAAAATTTGCTGCTACTTGACAAATGATCTTCAGTAATCACTTAACAGTTTACAATTGAAATTAAAATTGGGATAGATTCAATAACTACTGCAAAAATTTTCCGGAAGTATTTAGAAACTAAACTATTAAGTTTGCAGTTTTATTTGTAACCTTGTAGAGAATGTGCAATGAATTTACCTCACTTACTGGGAATAAAAAATATATACTTGCCAAATTTTTGTGGGTTTTATTTTGCCACTTGTCGCATCTTTAAACTACAAGAATATACGATAAAAATTAAGAATCAGCTTATATTGTAGCAAACAATTAGTGATACATGTGTGGTAAAAATTTCAGCGATTTTAATAGAATGTTGCTGGGTTTTTTTCTCTTAGAGGAAAAAACATTAAAGTCTCAGCTGTATTCATAAAAATTTACAATTGGGTTACAGAGCTCTTCAAACCTATTTTAGCATAAATGTCAAAAAACACTATTCATAAACGCGTTTTAGCTTAACAAACCTTTTGTAACAGTGTTGTAACTTTTTTAAAATAGGACCTACCCTTCTTTAAACCTATTTTAACTTAAAATTATGTATAATCAGATTTTTTGAAGTGGAAAAATTTATTTAAAAGAAATTTCGTTTGTTTCTGTATTTGATTTAACACGGATGCAATAGATGATATCAATATCCATTAATATTGTAAGTAATATAATTGATATAATTCGCGACTTCGACTGAGCTTTCAAGTGAATTTTGTCATCTTAGCGGTGTTACAAATCTTAGTACTTTTTGGCAACAGATCTTCATAGTTTTACTTATTCTAATTCTTTCTTAATCCAGTTTTGTTGTTTGTATTGTCCTAATTTTTTTCACAAAATGTACCGAAGTTAAATATTGCGCCAAGCGATATGTTTTACTGCCCATTGGTCTGTGCCATACGATTGGAAAGAGAATTCTGATTTCTTTTAGATATAAAATGTATTTCATATAATTCATTGATTTAAATAATTTTTTATTTAGCATTTTTTTAAAAAAATAAGCAGTTTACATTCAAGAAAGATGTATTCTATGCAATAGTAGGTTACCATGGAGTTTGTTTATTTAATATAAAAAAATTAGCATATTGTTTATCTATGATTAGCACCTTTATTAAAAAACGGAGACATATATCCAAAAGCTCAGGAAAACGTGTTTTGAGTTGTTCTTATGAGATATTGTTGTGACGATGGTGAAAAATCCAACAAAAAATTCACAATTCATCCACAAATTACATGTAGGTAATAAAAAATACGTGAAATATAAAAACACTGGTTGCAACTTTTGACAGATGCTTTTGTAAAAACTACTATTTTTCAGATGTCTTATAAAGAAAAGAAAAAAAATTATCGGGTTACCAAAATTTAATAAACAAGAGGAAACGAGACGAAGAGCTTGACAAAAACACCGCAAAGATAACACATGTTTTTCCTGTTGAGTGCTTGTTCTTCTTGCTTTTCGGCTTCGGAAAAGACGACTCTTACTGATAATGAAAAAACCAAACGGAGCACCAATCTGATGCGCAGATTACAACTGAAGAAGGTCCACAACAATTAACAACCTTTGATGAAACCAACACTGATATACACCTGAGCAAGGTAAACTCTATTCACGATGATCTAAGTCATTGACCAAAGGCTTTAAGTACGAATACTATACAAACTTATTTTTTAAATTACACGGTTCAATTTTTTCGTCAGGTCAAAGATTTTTTACAATTATTATGAAAGACGTTTAAAAAATGAAGAAATTTATCGTAGAAATTGGTTACTTTATTTGATATCTAAAAACATGGTTTTCTTTTGTTGTGCAAGAGAATAATAAATGTTCCCGGGGTTGTAATGATTGGTTACATTTAGCAATGAATCTAAGTAGACATGAAAAAATTCATCTCACTTTAGTAACTATCAAAAATGAATAGAACTATGTCAAGCATTAAAAAATAAAACTACAATTGATAGTGCCAATCAAAAACTTCTTGCAATCGAAAAACAACGATGGTATAATATAACTAAAATAATACATATAGTATATGTTTTTCAATTTTTAGCTCGGCAAAATTTAGCTTTTCCAGACCAAGGTAGTATGTTATTTCAAATTTAAGTGTATTGATATGGTAAGTAAATTTGATCCGATAATGAGTGATCATATTCAACGTGTTACTTCACAAGCTAAAAAAATGCCCACGTATCTTAATGACAAAATCCAAAATGCAATTGTATCTGCTTTGGCAAAGGAAATTCAAATTTTAATTTTGAATGTATGCAAACAGAATAAGTATTTTTCAATAATATTGGACTGTACACCGGATATTGCACGTTTAGAGCAAATAAGTATTAGCATACGTTTCGTCCACTTTAACACCTGTTCTAAAGAATTAGAAGTACGCGAACATTTATCAGCTTTTTGCATTATTTTTGAAACAACTGGCATTGGTTTGAGTTCTTTTATAATAGAAGAGTTAAAAAAATTGATTTAGATATAAATAATGTGAGGAGACAGGGCTATTATAATGGTTTCAAATTGCGGTTTGCAGAAAATTATTTTAGATCTGAATCCACAAGCGTTTTATATGACCTTTGCCACTCACACAATAACTTTTGTTAATTATTTAGTTATTGCAGTCAATCATTTATTGTGCATTTAATATTGTGCCCCCACTTAAGGGTTGGTTATTGTTAGCGCGTCATGCGCATAAGGCACGAGCTTATATAGGGATGAACCATGTAAAAACGGAGAGTCGACAATAGTAACTAAACCAAGTAACATCAAACTTAAACATTGTAAATTATTGTACATAAAAGATAGTTAGGAATAAAAACAAAAAAAATCGATAGAAGTGTTCTCAATTCTTAACATGGTCCTTCGAGTCGCATAAAAAAGTGAAAATTACCAACGATCTGTCCACTAAATAACGCGGTGCTACCTTCCACAAATAATTAAAAAGTGAGGTTGTTCATCAGCAAAAAGTGCAGTTAGAATAATATAGAAACAACGATTCCTGTCCACTACATACGCGGTGCCACCTTCCACGAAGCAGCAAAACGTGAGGTTGTCCATCAGCGGAGAGTGCAGTAAAAGTTAAAGAAATCAAATTCTGTAAGTACCTACTATCTTTTATATCCTATTGTCTTTATTCCAATTTTCTATTTGTGTCAATCAACGTTATTAAACATGGATCAACAATTATCTACATTAAGAATTCAAAGAGGTTATTTTAAAACGACATTAACAAACTTTAAAAAATATTTAGAAAAAATTAACATAAATGAATTAAATGATATAACAATAGCTCAATTAGAAACGCGTCTTTTAAAAATAGAACCATTAATCGACGAATTTAACAAAGTTCATTTGCAAATCAAAACATTAGATAATAATGATAGTGAAGAACTGGAAGACGATCCAGAATTAGAAATCTTTGAAAATAGTTATTTCGATAGCATTGCAAAAGTAAAATCTATAATTTTAAACGCTCGTAAGTCAGATAAATGTTCAGCAGATGTCTCGTTAGTAACAAATAATTCATTAACTCAGGTACGATTACCTACAATTAATCTTCCAACATTCAGTTCCGCGTACGATCACTGGCAAGAGTTTCATGATTCTTTTAAATCGTTAATTCATGATAATGTTAACTTAAGCGAAATTCAAAAATTTTATTACCTAAAATCTTGTTTAAAGAATGAAGCAGCACAAACTATTCAAAACATTGAAATTACAGAGTCAAATTATCAGGTTGCGTGGGATTTACTGCAGGAACGTTTTGAGAATAAGAGATCAATCGTAAATAGTTATATTAAGGCAATAGTTGAATTTCCGCGAATAGTAAAAGAAACTCATTCGAATTTACGACAATTATTTGATACGGTCACAAAAAATATTCGATGTTTAAAAAATATTGGTCAGCCGACGGAACATTGGGATTCTATTCTTATTTATATTATAGTTTCTAAACTGGATTCATGCAGTAGAAAAGAGTGGGAGGCAATTGAAGTATCACAAGGGTTGCCTACTATGAACGAATTAAATAAGTTTTTAAAAACTAAATGTCAGATTTTAGAAACAATCAAAATTAATAAACCGGAAATGTACGTTAACCAGTCTAGGTCCAAAACTGAAACTCATTCAAATTTTGTAGCAACACATCAACATCAAGTTTGTAGCTTTTGCAAAAAGTCACATTTAATCTACAATTGTGAAGAATTTCTAAAATTAACAATTAATAATCGAATTAAAGAAGTAAAAACCCGTCAATTATGTCTAAATTGTTTACGTCAAAATCATTTAATTCGAGATTGCAGATCACATGTAAATTGTAAAAAATGTAATAGAAAACACAACACCTTGTTGCATATTGAATATAACAAAACAACCCCATTAAATAACGAAGTAACACAAATTAGCAGTAACGAACCATCTACGAGTACGATTCATGATACCACTGTAATTAATAATAATTCACAAAATTTAGTAGCAAACAATACGCAGTATAATACATACTTCTCCCAAGTTTTGTTATCAACAGCCCGTGTAAATATAAAGAATAATCAAGGTCAATTTTACGAATGTCGAGCATTATTAGATTCAGGTGCGCAATCTAACTTCATAACGGAAGATATGTGTGAACAATTAAATTTGAAAAAATCAAAACTAAATGTATCTATTACAGGAATAAATCAATCTAATTTTAAAGTAACTCATACGGTTAACGTAAACATTTATGCACATCACGGAGGTTATAAGGCATCCATTGATTGTCTTGTTTTAAAAAATATTACAGAACCGTTGCCATCAAGTTCGTTTAATGCAAATCTATTAAATATTCCTTCAAACATTACTTTAGCTGATCATTCTTTTAACATTTCGGATAAGATAGATTTGTTAATCGGTTCATCCATATTTTACAATTTACTTTCGGTTGGTCAAATCGCTTTAGGAAAAGGATTTCCAATTTTACAAAAAACACAATTAGGATGGATTATATCGGGTCCTTTAAACTGTCAATCATTAGCAGCAAATACGGTATTACAAAACTATTTATGTCTTGAAAACATTAAACTAAACGTGCAAGTAGAGAAATTTTGGTTATTAGAGGAATGCAATAATACTTTTAACAAACTATCCGCAGAAGAATTACAATGCGAAGATTATTTTAAAGCGACAACAAAACGGGATCCCCTGAGCGGTAGATTTATAGTTAGAATACCTTTCAAAGAAAATGTGTCATTGTTAGGCGATTCAAAAGAAAGCGCATTAAAACGGTTCTACAACCTTGAAAGGCGATTTCGACAGAATTCTAAGTTAAAACAAAATTACGTTGAATTTATCGATGAATATGAAAAATTAAAACATATGTCCGAATTAACTAATAAGGACGAGGAAACGTCTAATCCAAATTTTTATTTACCCCACCACGCAATCATCCGCGAATCTAGTCTTACCACTAAAATTCGGGTAGTCTTTGACGGTTCAAATAAAACTAGCACCGGGATATCTTTAAACGATACGCAAATGATTGGACCTACAATTCAAAACGAATTATTTTCTATTTTAGTTAGGTTTAGGATGCACACTTATGTAGTGACTGCCGACATTACTAAGATGTACAGGCAGATTATAGTTGATAAGCGAGATAGGCAGTTTCAGCGAATTTTCTTTAGAAAACATGAAAATGAACCTGTAAAATGTTACGAATTGAATACCGTTACATACGGAACATCATCTGCTCCCCTTTTGGCGATTCGCTGCTTACACCAATTGGCTTCAGAATTTTCAGCATCTAATCCACATACAAGTCAAATACTTAAAAAAGATTTTTACGTAGACGATTTACTCAGTGGCGGTGAAACGAGCGAAGTGTTACGCACCTCACAAACACGTAACTAGGTTCGAATAAATATGATTTGTAATACTGTATCAAATAACACTTGAAGAAGTATAATGATTTTATTTTACAATATTTACATGGATCTTTACCAAACAAAACAAATATCTTAACTTAACTACTCTTCTAATTTTGTCGCAACCCGTTTTATACCTTTTCAGGTACCGTATAATTCTAAGAAAAAGTACAAAAGCAATAGGTACATTTTAAACGAACAAGTTGCAACTTGCAAACTAGCTGTAACATTAATATAGGAATATAACACCTTCCCCCAAAGAAATTAAGTAATCTGAATAATACATTGTTGGATTACTTAATCGCTAATTCTAACTAACAAAATACCTACAGGTTATGCAGTTGACATTATATATCAATCAACAGATTAATTAAAAATTTCAAATAATTAATTACAGAATACAACATACTTAAACACTAAAAACAATATAAGGTTTTACGATGGTTGACAATTATTGATATCTTAAATAAATTGTACGATTATTAAAACAATTAAAATTAATTAGAACCAGACGTTTGCTATTAGGCGATTTAAACTTGTCATATAAACAGAGCTTTTCGCAAGCAAAGATGTCTTAAGAATAATTTAGATTTGATCGCGAGTATTAGTAAACGAATTCAACTAAAATCAATTATAGAAGATTCTTACTTCATTCTTATGAATACAATATGGTTTGTTGTTTTTGTTAATAATTATGTTTTCATTTTCTCCTAATTCTTGAACTACGTAAGGACCTAACCAGTTCGAATCTAACTTATTTTTGGATAAATGATTTTTAATAATTACTTGATCACCTACGTGAATATTTTGTGCATGGCTGTTCGAATCGTATTTTATTTTATTAATCATTTTAGTTTTTTGAATGGTTTCTTTAGCGATTTGCCAAGTTTTTTGGAAATTTTGTTTAATTTGCAATGAATAATCTTCGTAATTGTAAAGAGGTGTGACTTTATTAAACATTGATGGGGTTGGAAATTTTCTACCGAACATAAGCTCAAATGGTGTGTAATTAGTTGTATTGTGAACTGAAGTATTATAAGAAAGCATTGCGTAAGGAATTAAAGAATCCCAATTTTGTATATCTTTATCAATGAAAGATCTAACATATTCAATTAAGGTACGATGGCTTCTTTCGAGGGATCCATTACTTTGTGGATGATAAGCACTTGTGTGGATTTTTTTGATATGCAGTAATTTGCATACATTAACAAAGAGTGTACTTAAAAATTCGTTCCTTGATCCGTTACTAATGAATCGGGAATTCCGAAGTAACAGATTACGTTCTCAACAAATACACGGGCGACTGTTTTGCTATCTTGAGACAATATTGGAAAAGCAAATGAAAATTTTGTAAGGTCGTCTTGAACGGTTAATACATACTTGTTTTGATTGTAAGACTCAGGTAAA
Source organism: Aquatica leii (assembly GCA_035610365.1). NCBI lineage: Eukaryota > Metazoa > Arthropoda > Insecta > Coleoptera > Lampyridae > Aquatica > Aquatica leii. The sequence continues at coordinate 82,165,007 of CM069433.1, read as the reverse complement.
GGACCTACAATGTCCATGAAAATACGTTTAAACGGTTCAGATGATGTTGTTGTTATGACCATCGGTTGTCTCATTGTTATATTTTTTGTTTTAACCTTTTGACAAATTTCGCAGGATTTTATGTATCGTTTTACTGCTTTTTTCAATCCTATCCAATTATAATTTTCTTTTATTCTTTTGATAGTTTGTTTTACCCCTTTATGACCTGCTATACGCGAGTTATGAGATTCTTGTATTATTTCTAATTTTTGATCGGCAGTTAATTCGGTATTTTGACTTTTATAGTACACGTGAATTTTAATTGAAGTGTCACTAAATATAAAACGTAACATGGTTCGTACAGTTTCCCACTCTAAATTATCGTGTCCACAACCTAGTCGCGGTATGGCGATATTTTTTTCAAAATTAGAAACGCAAAGATTTTTAAAATTTTGTAACGCTTGATAAAAGTTTTCGTACGTAGGTTTTTGGTGATATAAATTTTTAGTTATAATATAATAGATTTTACGGTTGTTCATGGTAAGTTGTGCTATTTCGAGTAAATCTTTGTTTTGATTTTTTAATTCGGACACATTATTAAATTTTTCTTTTATTATTTTTGCTATGCCTCGAGACATTACTAAATCTTTTGAAACGCAGTGACCGATGCTGTGTGTTTCATCACACGCGAATAAATCGCCTTCATATTCTAAAAGATTTGAATTATGTACTACATGATTTTGAATGTACTCTAGATATTCTGTGTAAGTATGATCTTGGAGCACATTTGAAATTCGATTTTGAATGGGATACATACGCGATAACGCGTCGACATTAGTATTTTGTTTGCCCGGTTTGTGAATTATTTTGTATTGATATTCTTCAAGTTTTAATTTCCAACGCATTAATCTAGATCCCGGGTCTTTTGTATTGAAAAGCCATATTAGTGGTTTATGATCCGTGATTACAAAAAATTCCCTACCGTAAAGATATGGCCTAAAATGATGAACACCCCAAACAATAGCCAGGAGTTCTTTTTCTATGGTACTATAGTGAGACTCGGCCTGATTGAGAGTCCGCGAGGCGTACGCTACGGGCAAATCATTGTTTATAGGACCCTGCGATAGAATTGCTCCAATTGCAAAGTCTGACGCATCTGTAGTTAAATTAAAATGTTTCGAAAAGTCAGGGTATTGCAGAACAAGATCGTTACTTAATAAGGTTTTAATTTCTTCAAAAGCTAGTTGTTGAAGGGGAGACCATTCAAAACTTTGTTTTTTTTTCAGCAATTTTGTAAGAGGTTTGACGATTGCACTAAAGTTTGGTATAAAGCGACGATAATAACCAGCAAGACCTAAAAAAGCTTTAATTTGTTTGATAGTTTTAGGTACAATATATTCCGATACGGCTTTCACTTTTGCTGGATCCGGTGATATTCCTTTATCCGTAACTAAATGTCCTAAATAACTAACTTCTTTGCGCAAAAATTCACATTTGTCAATTTGAAGTTTCAAGTTGTGTTGTCTTAATCTAGAGAATACTTCTTTAATTTTGATTTTATGTTCACTTAAGGATACGGCGTACACGACAATATCGTCAAGGTAAACAAAGCATTTAATACCTTGTAGTCCGGTTAGAACGCGGTCCATTAAACGTTGAAAAGTTGCAGGTGCTCCTTTTAATCCCATTGGCATTCTCTTAAATTGATAGTGACCGAAATGCGTACTAAACGCAGTTTTTTCTGAATCGTTAGGATTAAGCGGTATTTGATAAAATCCCGAAGCAAGATCTAATGTTGTAAAAAATCTAGATTTACCAAGTTGATCAAAAATGTCGGAAATATTCGGAAGCGGATATGCACCGCCTAAGGTTTTATCATTTAGTTGTCGAAAATCGACGACAATTCGATATTTAACTGCACCCGAAGCGTCCTTTCGTTTCGGCACTACTAGCAAAGGTGCATTCCAAGGACTTGAACTTGGTTCGATTATGCCTTGTTCTAACATAAGATTGATTTGATTATTAATTTCCTTTCTTTGAGATTCGGGTAATCGATAGGGTTTAACATTAATTGGAGTAGTTTCAGATGAGCCAATAGATATTGAATGAGAAATTGTTGTTGTTAGAGAGAGAGGTTCTGATTTAAACGCAAAAATGTCTAGATATTCTGAGCATATATCAATTACGTGAGTCTTTTCTTCATCGTTTAAGTGATCTAATCTAAGATTTTGAATTAATTCCGATTTTTTTTCTAAGAGATTTTGATTTAATGTTGATTCATTGGGTTGTTCGCTAAAGGAACGTGACATAATTAGAGGTTCTGCAGTGATTGTAAGAGTATCGCAAGTAACTTCGAATGAATTAGGATTTATGATTGGTATGATAGATTTTTTGTTTTCCACCTTTACCAGTGCGTTGCCATTTATAATCGAATTGGGATGTTCGGCTTGATTAACTAAATATTCGCCATCTGGATAATCTATGTAGATTTGATAAAGACGTTCACAGCGTGGAGGAATTAAAAATTTCTCTGAAATATTCTTGGAGTTATAAATAATTTGATCGTGAAGATTTACTATAAGTTTATTATTTGTTAAAAATGGTTTCCCTAAAATTCCTTCTCGAGGAACAGGAACGTGTCAGGTACTACCGAAAAATCAACAGTACGATTAAGTTCGTTAATAAAAACGGATGTTTCACCAATTGTTGGTACAGATTGTTCGTTTATACCCTTAATTGAAATAGAATTAGTAAAAATCACAGTTTCTTGGTGTAACGAGTTAAGTTTTATAAGATTTATATCTGAACCGGTGTCTATAAGAAACTCGCTAGGCCTGCAAAAATTATTAGATGACAAAGATAAATGATTATTAGTTAATGTCGCACAATAATACGTATTTGAGCTATTACTTATTGTATTAATGTCTCTAACTAAAACGGATTGACCGGAAGTAGAAGGAATTTGATGCGGTTGAGTCGAATGTTGAAGATTTTGTTCAATAGGATTCCAATTACGTCTAAAATTTTGATTTTGAGAAGAATTTAAGTTTACATTCATTTGAGATTGTCGGCGATCGTTATTAAACTTTCTTTTACGGCAATCATTTATGTGATGACCATTCTTTTTGCAATAACTGCAAACAATATAAATTTTTGGTTCTGACTTTATAGCGGGCACCGTACCTACATAATTAGACGAGTTTGAATTGTTTTGAAATCTACTATTTGGAATATTACCCCGACTGGAAAAACTACAGCTTGAAGAAGGGATAATTCTATGACTAATATTAGTTTCGCTTAGAATAATACGCTCTTCTTCTATAGATTTTTGAACTGCGTCGGATAACTGAGTTACATTTTTAGCTTTTATTATATTCTTTAATGGTTGCTGAAGGCCTTCTATAAAAATTGTAACGGTTAACGATTGTATATAATCCCTAATTGCTTTAGACTCAATGTCTGATTTATTCGAACAGCTAGCGTTTATTAATTGGTATTGTAAATTTTCGAGTCTTAAACTGTAGGTTCTTACGTCTTCGTTTTTTAATTGTTTACAAGAATTTAACTGTAACTGTAAAGAAGGAATTGTTTTTTTACCGCCAAAATTTTCTTCTAAAATAAATTTTAGTTCATACCAAGTTAAAATATTTTTATGTTTTACGACGTTTAAAGCTTTATTACATAACTTAGTTATTATTGCCTGCAAAAGAACCGGTTTTACAACAATTGGTACATAGCTTAATGCATTTTTTAATAAATGAATATAATTCTGATGATGACCCGTCGTAATCGGGAATTAGTTTTAACGCATCAGGGAACGGTAACGCAACTAAATCTAACACTTCACTGACCTCACTATCATTTACACTTTCTGATGTATTTTCTACGGAATTCGAATTGTTACCTTTCGTTGGAGCCATAATGTGATTTTGAATTAAACAAGATTTTCCCTAATCTGATTTAATTTAAAAGATTTCGATCAAAGATGAATGCGTATTAAGAGTTTAATATTTGTAATATAAGATAGAAAATAAGTATTTTGTTTGATAAATTTATGATAACACCACCACGTAATAAATTTAAAATCTCACCGTCGTTATGTCGCTTCCTGCTTCCGTATGCCGCAATGCTGCATGTCCTCCTCAGAGTTACTTCAGCTGGAGTTACCTTCTTTTAATTGGACTCGTATGTAGACCCAAACGGTACTTGGACACTGGAATCGGCAACTTTCTCCAAGTCAGTATCGCACCGCTGCCACCAAAATTATGTTACGCACCTCACAAACACGTAACTAGGTTCGAATAAATATGATTTGTAATACTGTATCAAATAACACTTGAAGAAGTATAATGATTTTATTTTACAATATTTACATGGATCTTTACCAAACAAAACAAATATCTTAACTTAACTACTCTTCTAATTTTGTCGCAACCCGTTTTATACCTTTTCAGGTACCGTATAATTCTAAGAAAAAGTACAAAAGCAATAGGTACATTTTAAACGAACAAGTTGCAACTTGCAAACTAGCTGTAACATTAATATAGGAATATAACAGAAGACATTAAGCGAATTTATTGCGAATTAACCGAAATTTTAAGTTCTGCCGGCTTTGAACTCCGAAAATGGACCACAAATTGCTCTGAAGCATTAAATTTTATAAAAAACAATTCAAACACACAATCGAATGTGTTACCCATTTGCGAAAATACAGAAACAAAAACATTAGGGATTTGCTGGAACTCAATTGCAGATATTTTTCAGTATGAAATAAAATTAAACAATAAAGAAAACGTTATATCAAAACGGAATATACTTAGCATAACGTCACAAATTTTCGACCCTTTAGGTTTATTAAGTCCCATTACAATAGTAGCAAAACTTATCATTCAAAATTTATGGCAACACAACATTAATTGGGATGAATCTATTCCCTTAGAATTACATACAAGGTGGCTTAAATTTCGCGACAATTTAAAATATCTACGGAATTTACGCATAAAACGACATGTGTCGTGTAATAACCCAATCGAAAATGAACTCCATGGATTTTCTGACGCTTCAGAAATTGGTTACGGTGCTTCAATTTATATACGATCAAAAGATAATTATCATAATTTTACAACAACTTTACTTTGTGCAAAATCTCGCTTTGCTCCGTTGCGTAAGGTCACATTGCCTCGACTTGAATTATGTGCAGCTGTGCTATTAGCTAATTTGTTTAAAAAGGTACAATCAAACATCAATATAAAGTTTAGTAGAGTAATTTTTTGGTCTGATTCGACTATAGTTTTAAATTGGATTAAGGCACCACCTAATCATTGGAACACATTTGTTGCAAACCGGGTAGCTGAAATTCAGTCACATACAAATTCGAAAGAATGGCGTCATGTACCTACGCACGATAATCCAGCCGATCTAATTTCCCGTGGTACAACCCCACAAATTTTAATAAACTCAAATTTGTGGTGGCAAGGACCGTCATGGCTAAAAAACGAAACTCAATGGCCGTCCGAAAACATAGTAAATTACACATTTGACAAAAGTAGTTTAGAAGCGCGAAAAACAGTATGTTTACTAACCAAAACAAATAAGTTTGACATATTTTCCAAATATTCAAGTTTAGATAAATTAAAAGTAGTTTTTGCATGGTGTTTACGCTTTGTACACAACTCACGAAAAAGAGAAAAAATATGCGGACCAATCACCGCAACGGAATTAGATAATTCTTTATTATCACTAATTAAGATTGCTCAAAAGGAACAATATGCAAGTGACTTAATGTTTATCACAAAGCATGGAACTGTTTCTTCCAAGAGTCATTTGCTATCATTAAATCCATTTACTGATCATAATAATTTATTACGAGTAGGCGGGAGATTAAACAACGCGAACATTAGTTACGATAAAAAATTTCCTATGATTTTACCATCACAACACAATCTCACCTCAATGTTAATTAAAAACGAACACGAGAAATTGCTGCATGGAGGTACTCAGGCAACTTTATCTTCTATTCGCGAGAGATTTTGGATAATTTCTGGAACAAATGCGGTAAAAAAAATTCTGCGACAATGCATAAAATGTTTCCGGGTAAATCCCATAAAACCAAATTACTTAATGGGTTCATTACCAACAAATCGAATTGAACCAAATCCTCCATTTATGAATTGCGGAGTAGATTATGCTGGTCTATTTCTTATAAAGGATCGAAAGGGTAGAGGCGCGAAGCTAATAAAAACGTATGTATGTTTATTCGTATGCTTTTCTACGAAGGCAATACACTTAGAGCTTGTCAGTGACCTGACCACTGAATGTTTTCTTGCTTCATTAAGACGTTTTGTGTCCCGTAGAGGAAAACCACTTAACATTTATTCTGACAATGGGTGTAATTTTGTAGGAGCAAACGCTGAATTAAAAAAGATTTATGAACTGTTAGATATAAACAAAATTCCAATTAGCAACTCACTAAGTAAGGAAAACATTACATGGCATTTTATTCCTCCCAAGGGACCACATTGGGGCGGTCTTTGGGAAGTAAGTATTAAGTCGATGAAAAATCATTTAAAACGAATTTTAAGTAACGCTCATTTAACCTTTGAAGAATTCTACACCATATTGACACAAATAGAATCTATCCTAAACTCTCGACCTTTATCCCCGTTATCCAATGATCCAAATGATAGCAATCCTTTAACCCCAGCGCATTTCCTTATCGGAAGATCCTTAGTAGCGGTACCAGATCCAAATTTGATGGACATTCCGGAAACGAGATTATCAAAATTTCAACGCGTTCAACAGTTAACGCAACATTTTTGGAATCGTTGGAGTAAAGAATATTTATGCACACTCCAAACCAGAAATAAATGGAAGCAACATGGTGATTCTACAGTAATCCAAGGTGCTATGGTTATAGTGCGAGAAGATAATTTGCCGCCACTCAAATGGCAATTAGGACGAATCATCGAGGTCCATCCGGGTAAAGATGGTGTAGTTAGGTTGGTGACCATTAAACTATCGACAACGACAGTGAAACGGCCTGTTACTAAAGTGTGTGTGTTACCAATTAACAATTAGTGTCAAGTGTCACAAACTCATTTAGTTTAGTTACCTACCTAAAGAAGGTGATAGTTTTAAATACGTAAATATATAAGACGTAGTTATTTCATGTTCAGTAATTGAAAGTTTACTTTCAAGGTGGCCGGCTTATGTTAATTATTTAGTTATTGCAGTCAATCATTTATTGTGCATTTAATATTGTGCCCCCACTTAAGGGTTGGTTATTGTTAGCGCGTCATGCGCATAAGGCACGAGCTTATATAGGGATGAACCATGTAAAAACGGAGAGTCGACAATAGTAACTAAACCAAGTAACATCAAACTTAAACATTGTAAATTATTGTACATAAAAGATAGTTAGGAATAAAAACAAAAAAACCGATAGAAGTGTTCTCAATTCTTAACAACTTTAATAGTTGATAATGCTGCAGAAGTTAATCACGAAACAGTTGATTTTTTCAGTTTAGTTCAAGAACTATACAATTATTTTTCTGCGTCTATTAAACTTTCGGATATTGTCAGACAACACTTAGTTAATTTTACTTTAAAACCATTATCTGACACGAGATTGTCAAGCAGGATTGATGCAATAAAGTCACTGTTTAAAAATTTACCAGAAATATATGACGCATTATACATTATACGACATAACAAATTCAGATAGATTTGATCAGGAGTTAAAATATCAAGCTAGGTGTTTAGGGGATAAAATATCAACATTTACGTTTATATGCTCAGTTCACATGTGGTATGAAGTTTTAGTGCAAGTCAATTTTGTGTAAAATTTTACAATCAAAAACTATGAATATACAATAGGCTCTAGAAGCTTCACAAAATTTAAAATGATTTTTGCTCGAATTCCGTACAGATAACAAACTTAATGGCGTTATTACTGCACTGAAAGAAACTGCAAAAAGTTAAATGCGGAACCCAATTTTCAAACAGCCACCTCTTACTGCGTCGACAAAAAACTAAACAGTTCGACTAGGAACATAAAGATGAACTAATTTCAGATCCTAAAACATTATATAAAATTAACTTTTTTTACTGCATTCTCGATCAAGCATTAATTTCAGTTAATGAAAGATTTTTCGAATTAGAAAATCACATAGACGCCTTTCAATTTCCGTAACATTTTTTATACCATTTGCAAAAAAAAATGAGATTTAACGATAATTTAGATATAGATGGAGACTATTTATACGACGAATTTGTACAAATTCAGCCTATGTTAAAAGATTTACAAAATGATATATTTAAAATTTTACAGTTTATATTTTATAATGACTTAATTGCAGTATATCCAAACTTAGCACTTGCTATTTGAATTCCACTCACTTTACCAGTATCTGTTGCCATTGCAGAAAGATCCTTCTCCAAATTAAAGCTAATAAAAAATTGAATTGCCGATTTTTTATTTTGTGAAAATAGATTTTATTTTGTTTTGTAATATTAGGTTGGTCTACCTGACAGTTCGACCAGAAAGAATTTATTTTTATTTGTTGGAAATTTTTTCTATACATTGCATTTACATATGTATTAACATACCCTGTATAGTGTATTTGATTTGTATATTTTAACATGTTTATATTTCTTGTATTATTGCCATATAAATAGATAATTGTTTGTTTTTACTTACCTTTTTTATTTAACAATACCAAACAATTTTTTTGACTATAATTTTCATGAGCGCTATGAAAATTTTTGCACACGGGCGCAACTAAGTATCAGCGCGGCACTGCATAATAATACCACATAATACGAAAAAGTTTATATATCCTAACGTATTGCATAAACTAGCTATTTTAAAACTGCTCTTGTATAAAACTAGACGTCACAGTTATTCACTAAGGTAGCTATAATCTCTAGTATCCCAACAATTTCCGCGGGTTGATTCGTTTTTTTAGTAATTATTAATGTTGACATTTTCGTTTAGATGAACATGAACTTTAATCCAAATATACCTGAGCATGCGTAAATACTCTCATTACAAAAATAATAAATTAAGTTAAATGGGTTTTTAAAAATTCAAGTCATCTTTTTGTAAGCAGGATGTATAATTACAATAGCTTAAGTGCACCACCATAAACTAAATTTATCTCATAAATAAAACGTATATCAGTTCTCTGGGGTTAAAGAGCAATCGTCATTGGTAATGCTTGATATTTAGTAAGTGTATTTAACTTGAAGACGGTTGTTGTGTGTGTTTGTCACTAAAAGTAGTAAGTATGTGTCTGCTTGTATATTTCAACTTAAAAAAATGTATGCATTATTAATCTTGTAGTTCCGGTTTCACTAAAATCTTTTCCGCGCTAATCGTTGTTGCTAAGTAACAATTATTTTCAGTTATTTGAATAGCGTTTAATTCAATTGAATATGGCGCATTGAAACTATATTTTTTTATAAACAAAAGTACCTATTTATATCAATTTAAAGATATACTAATCATTGTTTGTCGAAAAGTAGTATGCAGTTATAAACCAGTTTATTCTTAAATTATAGCAATTACAAAAACTAAACATATGCGCTAAGATAGAATTTCACAAAATAAATAATTTACGGAGAGTAATTAAAAATTACAAAATGTTTATCATGTTAAGGTGAGGAATGTCTTACTGATAACTTCATTATATCTACTTATACTATTTAGTTAAGTGCACTTGGTTTATCACTAAAGGATTAAAAGTCGTACAAAGTTGCTTGACACACAACGTTAAAGTGATTTTTGTGCTCTTTTTTACGTTTCTTTTCAAGAGGCTGTTTCACCTATCGAAGATTTATGTCATGTAATTTTGCGCAACGTTGACCTGTAACAGACAGTTAATTTATTCATTGTGGAATCGTTTGGCTTAGTTTAAGAAAAAAGTAATTAGCTTAATTTCGCAGTCTTCAACATTGATTCTTTTACTCAATAAAGTACCTAGATAGTCTACGGCTAATTAGTTCTTTTTCTTCGATTTCATTTACACTAATTGTTAATTCTAAAACTATACACATAAAACACACCACGTTTTAATTAAATTATATCTAGAATAAGTATCTTAGATTTGTTAACCAAATCATGACATTCCAATTTTGTGTGCATTAATAATTTTCTACGTGCCTTTTCTTTTTTATGTACTCATTGTTAAAGTAATGTTTGGTTTGTCGTATCCATATGGTTATAATGTGCCATTTAATGTGTAAATATGTATAATGAAATTTATATAGCATATTACAACACAATGGACCTATACACGGCGACTCCACGGCACTTGCTACTATTTTTCTGTTTACCCTAGTTTTCGAGCCATGATCAAAAAATTAAATATACCTACTCGTAACAAAAACCATAGTGCATAAGATCAATTCATGAAAGTAAGGTTTTGTTAACTTTGTCAACCATTTGTGTGCTAATATTTTATAGGTACATAACTGTGATATTGTTAGGCTTAATCGTGTTTTTAAAATATTAAAAATATATAATACACACGTACTATCTAGGTATCTATGAATTGTAAAACTATAAATAAAGATAGATGATTTGTGGCGTTGCTATGATACGTGTAAACCCAATGAACACAAGGACGTTACAACGTCGTCCCAAGGATGTCAGTTCCATTTGTCACAACTCAGGACCATGGCGAGACGTCCGTGAATGTCTTGTATAGGTCTATTTATTACAATTTATTCCATTAATTTATTCAAAAGCCCATTCTGTTCAATTTCATTTTGTTTATTGGATATTTGTTCAGATGTTTATAAACAAACAACAAGCAACTAGTCATTTTTTTCTTCAACTGGTAAAAGCATTTTGGTTGGTTAATAACTACATTTATTGTTTCAATGGAACTTTGTGGCATATGATTTATAAAATATAATTACGTTGAAAAACTTAAAAAACAAAATTGTAATGCATTTATGAATGTACTATAAAATTTATAAACATTTGATGCGTGGCTTTTACTTCTATTTGTGTTACGTATATTCTGAAACAACTAAAAAAATACATATATAAAACAGTCATAAAAGTATTATCAAAGTTTTTACCTTTAGCATAATTAATTAATTATCTGGTTAAAACCAGAACAGAAAGTGTAAAGCTTCTGAAAAACGACATCGTTTGTTGAATAGATTTGGTACGTGGCATAATAATATATAATTACTGTGATGGAGTGCACAAACTAACTTTAAAGTTAATCCGTTGTGTTCTGGATCTTAAAGTTGAAGATCACGAATATGTAGCCAAAACCAAATATATTTTTTTTATTACCAGACTTGCCAAAACACTACAAAAATTAGGAGAATGGAATTACACAAATAAGAGGTTATGCAGGTATTTGTGTCACTAGTTCAGAAAGTGCTATTTTACGAGTATGAGCTTATTTGTAGGCCGAGGTGAAGTCGAAGCGTACATAATGCATAATACTTGCAAAATATTTTCAGAATGTGTGATACACAAAATTTTTAGCGCAGAATTTTGTAGTATACATTTGTTAAAAACAGTTATTTAAGTATTGATTTTTAATAAAATTTAATAACATATGTTGATAAAGCTGAAAGTTGCAATGACAAGATGCAATTATTTTTGAAATTAATTTGTTTATTAAAAAACAAATTCATTACAATTAAACTTATATGAAAATAAAAATATTATTGATTTTAGCGATTCTAAAATATAAGCAAATCTATTATATTTGTTAAAAAAAATGTTAATGTTATTCTAAACAATACACAGACAATTGTGTATGTCAATAAATCTGACAGAATGACATATGACGTAAAAAATCAATAAGTATTAGTGCCAACTTCCAGTTATAAAATTCTACTACACTTTACTGGCCTTGGCCGGAAAAGTAAAATTATGCTGTCTGCAAACTACATGAAATCGGAAGAAAGCACAAAAATATTCTGATATACTAATTAGCGAAACAATTAGTATAAGTACCTATAGTTACGATGAAACACCGATTACTCAAATAAACGATTTTAACATTGTTTTTAACGTAGATAAAGATTTGTTAGTCTTTTGGGGTTTAATGAACTTTCGTTCTAGTTTAGTTTAATTTTGGTGTAACATTATCTACGGAAAGTTATTTTTTGAGTTATTATTGATGCACTTGAGGTAACTATAAAACCAAAACGCCAATCTATAAAATTAAATTTTAAAAACCGGAGTAATAGACGAAGATTACGAGAATTCTCTGGATTTTCATTCGCAGCAGATTTCGAAAGGTATGAAAATAAATTAACGGAAATTTAAAAAAAAACTTCAAGTTAGTATAATTAGCTATAGCTATAGCATGCGACATGCTTAGATTACGAAGGCGATATTGAATATGTTGGAAACCGAATTTGTAAAAATTTATGTAATATTTAATCTCTAGACGTCAACGTAGAATAATTTGACGACGAAGACTACGTTTATAAAGATGGAATAGAAGACGAACAAGAAGACGGGCACTCTACTCAAAGTCAAAACAGCAACGACGATGAAGACAAAAGACGCAGTTGTACAAACGTGCCTACAACAAGGAGTAACTGTTTACTAAGATTTCCGATAAGTTTTAGGGATGTCGAAAATTTGATTTTAGGGCGACGAAAACTTCACGATAGAAAAGTGGATTGAAGAATTTGAAGAGAAAGCGATGCTTATGCAATGGAATGACTCACACCAATTTATATTTGCAATGAAATCTTTCCGAGAATTAGCAAAGACCTTAATACAAGTGGAAAAAGGAATGACATTGTATAAAGTCTTGAAAAGGAAACTGCTTGAAAAGTTTTCGATCAAAATAACCAGTGCCTAATAACACCGTTCATTAGCAAACAAAATACAAAAAAGGGGAGCCGATTCAACAGTATTTCTTAAGCATGAAAGAACTAGCCAGTAGAGGTCGAGTCAGAATCTGTGGTTTAATTTATAGTAAACGGCATTGCAAATGACAACGTCAACAAAATTACGTTGTTTGAAGAAAGACTACGAAATTATGAGAAAATGAGAAAGAACATGACAAGATCTGATCGCTTTGTGAACAAAAAACGTGAAGATAGAAGACGTAAAGACGAAAAACTCGAAGATGGAAGACGTAAAGACGAAAGACGTGAAAATGTAAACGATGGAGAGAAATAATATGTTACAATTGCGGAGTAGCAGGACACCGATTAAGAGACTGTAAACACAGAAACAAAGGATTTAAATGTTTCAAATGCAACAGATTTATGGCGGGTTGCACAAAGCAAATCAAAAATGTAGCAAATGATTATTTCTGAAATCAATTGTTACATTACGAATAAACGTGGTTTCATTGGCTATGTAGCAATTGCTTTGAGAAATAATCTGTTGTTACATTTTTGATTTGCTTTGTGCAACCCGCCTTACGACTTACAATAAACAACGAGTCAGTCAACGCATTAATAGATACGGGAAGCGTGGTAAACTTAATTGGACGCAATTTATACGAGAATATTGGATCACCGGATATGAAAGCAACCGACGTTAATCTATTTGGGTTTGGTGGACAATCAGTACGACCTTTAGGATACATTGAAGCGACTGTAGAAATAGATGACGTTACATTGAACACCAAAGTGTATATAGCTCCAGAAGGTGATTAATGCGATCATCGGAAAGTAACTACTAGCCCTAACTGAAGTGACAATAAATAATAATGGTATTAAAGTAAAACAAACAACGGACCCAGTTAAGAAAATTATGAATATCAACACAGCCTTGGAAGTCTGGGATTAGCAACGAATTAAGAAATAAAGGAAGATTCTTGTAACTAATTACAAACCGAAGAAGATAAAAACTACAGATTTAATTATGAAGATTATTGTTCAGCATAATAAACCCATATATTGCAGGCCAAGAAGATTACCTTTTGCGGAAAGAGAAGTTGTGGATAACCAAGTAGAACAATGGATATAAGACGGTATAGTCGAACCATGCGTCTCCGACTACACAAGTTCAGTAGTTATAGTTAGAAAAAAAACGGCAGTCCACGAGTTTGCATTGATTACAGAAACATAAACATAGTGATTATAAAAGACCGTTATCCACTACCACTAATTGAAGATACGCTGCAAGATGCTCGAGTGTTTACCACGATCGACCTAAGGAATGGATTTTTCCATGTAGACGTAAAAGAAGAAAGCAAAAAATACACTTCAATTGTGACGCATAATGGCCAATATTGTTTTTTGAAAGTACCGTTCGGATTATGCAACAGTCCCTCAGTGTTCCAAAGGTTTATAAATGCAATATATCGTGACTTGGCTAAAGAAGAAGTAGTACTACCATATATTTGGTAATACCGGCGAAAGGTGAGAAAGAAGCAATAAAAACATTAAATACAGTAGTACAGACTAGAAAAGGTTACGGATGTGATTGAAGCAGGTAAACTACATCCGAATCCTGTCAAGATTAAAGCTATTAAATACTTTCCAGAACCAAAAACTACAAAACAAGTTTAAAGATTTTTAGCACTCGCAGGATATTTTCGTAAATTTATCTTCAATTATGCGAACATCGCAAAATCTTTAACTAATTTACTAAAAAAGAATGCACAGTTCAAATTTGAAGAAGCACAAAAAACAGCATGACACATGTTAAAGAATAAATTGTTGGAAGCAACGTTTCTGGGAATATTTAAACAAGGCGCTGAGACTGAGTTACACACCGACACCAGTCAAGAAGGCTTTGGAGTTGTGCTTTTATCAAGATCAAGCGAGGATAATCAACTACATCTAGTTTATTACGGCAGTAAAAAAACGATTCCAGCGTAAATACTGCAGCTACGAGTTGGAAGGGTTAGCCGTAATAGATTTCAGGGTTTTTACCAAAATACCAAAGTGAAGCCTAACAGCACCTATGACGTCGAAAAAACAGAAGGTACTGAAAGTCCAAAAAAGACATCTACTTGTGCCGAATATATTAAGCAGTGGCTACCACATGACGATTATTTGTGCGGGGCAGAAGAAGCATCAGGAAAGGCGGAATGTGGGATTAGGTCCGACTTGAGTCACCGTGGCGAAGGTTTAGTAGAAGTAGGAGAGGACAGCAGTAGCAGTTTAATCTCAAACGATTAAAGACGTATTGTATAAGTAAAAAAACAAAAGGCGATTATGACATTGGCAATTAAGTTGAAGTTTAAATTAATAAAAATTTACAATATCAAGTGTTTTTTTTTTACTATTAATTACTTAATAGTAAACATTTATTTTATCGGTTGATACTCGATAAACTACTTAATTCACTCACCTATTTCATTATCACAGTTTGTCTATACAAACACTTTTGACACACATTTATGAATAATGTAGAAAAATACATTAATCTACTATGTCAAACAAGTAAAAACTCGAAAGATTAATTCTAAAAGAAGAACAGCAGATTCATCGCTATAAATAATCATAACACTAAAAACTGAAGTAAAAGAAGTGCCTAATAACAATAAAATGAAATAAATCTGAACCGATCGTTAACATGATAAAACGCAAGAAAACAGTTAAGTGTACTATACTCTAAAATTTCTCTTTGTTTTCCTTTTAGTTTGTAGTCTTCTTTTTCAAATATTTCAAGTTTGTTTTTCTTTTTATGGAAAATGTCATAGATTTGGTAAAGTTCTTGACATTTTTTGAATTTAGCTTTTGTACCTACTTTGTGGTAAATGTATACTATAATACGCTTGTTATAAAATGTTTTCTGTTTGGTTACCACGTTATTGTCAATATAAGTTTTTTTAATGTTGTCAGTTTCTAACTGTCCTTGTTTATTTCTATATTTGTATAGTTTTTGATATTTTAGTATATAACCAGCGTATGTTATTTGTCTTTTTATTTGTATTCTATTGATCAGGCGCTTTATCATAAAATACAACTTTATACATACATACATCGTTGTTATTGGTCGATTATAAATATATCGATTTTTCGAGATTATTTAATTTCCTAAAATGCTCAATTATCAATACTAATTTTTTGTTGTTGAGATAAATATAACGAAGCTTTTCCATAATTGTTCTAGTATTTTTTCATCTTTCAGTACATTTTTACCGTGAATTGTTGAAATAAGCGTAATTAAAAATTTCATTGTTTTTCTTTAATTTTTCTTACTTTCTTTGACTGCAATAGTTTTTTTCGAAACTAACATCTAGTAATCTTTAGGAAATTATGACTCGAGGAAATTTCTGTTACTCCTAGTAACCGTAATTATACTCGAGAAGTAAAAAATAAATACAATTATAAACATAAACTAATCATAATTAAATTCATTCTAGAATTCCGAGATTGAAGTCCAAATATCATGGTCGACGTCTGTAATTTGTTAGAATTTGATTTGTAACGTTCAGTTCAAATGACTCATACTAAATTACACGTTTGTATGTTGATGTACTTAATACTTTGTAGAGTACTAGACATCCAAAGTACATATACCAATTACGCTGATAAGAATATGAATAACATTCTTAAATTAGCTTTAATTTTTATGTTCAATATTGTTATCTTATTATAGTCTACATTAGCCATTTTTTTATTGTTTGGCATATTTATTTTTTAGCCAATAAATTAACTTTTCGTTTCATTTAAATATTGTCAAAGCTAAAATTTTAACTAACACTTTTTGACCCGACAACATTAACGTTTAAATTTTAGAGAAATGTGCAAGTAAACTTGGGTAATTTTTTATTGGTTTAATCGTATAATGTAATTTGCCTATTATTACAGCTATTGATTAAAAATTTTAATGTCCTTTGTATATCTATTGTAATATTAAGTCCTAACATTTTTTATAAAAATATTAAAAACTGCTATTTAAAAATTATATTGTTACATAAAATCTTAACTTGTTTTCAGTACTTTCCAAAGTGTTTTTTTTAAACATTAACTAAAGACTTCTGTATAGTTATAAACGCGATTATGTTCACTATCGTTTTAAGAAAAAAAACTAACAATAAATGATAGAGACAATAAAAAAAGTCATAAAATATAACACGTAGTGATGAAAATATCTTAAAATGAGAAAAAACGGAAAATGGTATTTGCAATTTCTTAGTTTGTTAATGTTTTTATTAGAAATACATTATAAGCTAGTAAGATTTTACCAATTTCAATTGTATAGCATATTAAAAATAAATATTAAATTCTTTAAATGTAAATACTAAAAATTTATCGATTACTCATCGTGTACATTCTTAAAGTTCATGGTTTGGTAATATACGGAACACTTGATAAACTCTTGCTTCAAGATCAAGTTGAAAGAACAGTTAATAAAATATGTTCTCTGGTCACGCACACATTTTTTTATCTTTCAATAAAAAGTTTCATTACATTTACGTTTTAACCCAGAACTTAATTATTGCTATATTTTAACCCTAATTTGTTTCTGTAAATGTAATATCTCTTCCTTTTAATTAATATATTAATATCAGATGCTGTGTCTGAGACAGATGGATTCCGTCACTACGTGATCTATGCATAATCTTCACATGTTTTATTTTCTACTAGTGTTGGATTATTCAGTAGACCTTGTGCTTTTTTATTCAGTGATTAAATAATGCGTCTTACTCAAACTTACTGTTGCATTTCTACTGCATTCGAAGTAAACGGCTAACATGTCAAATGCCTCCTTCCTTTGTAAAATTCATAAAAAATACTTTTAACAATTAATATAGAAACTAAAAAACGTCTTAATGGCCAGAATTAAGTTGCAAAATGAATATTAGGAAAACATTATAAAAATGTTTAAAAAACATTATTTATAATATTATTTATATATATTTGTATTATTTTACAAATGTTACATTAATGTATAAAAAATGCATAATTAACGTTTTTTTTAATATTGCAATATGCTTAAGGGCAGTTCTACAATCATGGTATAAATGTAAGTTTACTTTGTTATACTTGCTATAATTTTAAAGTACTGACATATTTGGCTGTTAGTTTTAGTTGTACTAACCAATAACACAGCCAATAACGACAGCATTTTACAATCAAACTAAGTATATCTTAACTGACATTTATACCATTATTATAGAACCAGCCCTAACATGCTTACAAAAGATAAATAATACAATCTTCGTATACTCTAAATACTTCAATTTCATGTGGCTGTAAACGCATTTGGTGTCTATAACAAAAATTAACACATTAACATAAAAGTAAAACAAACATTATTCATGTAATTACTTTATATTAATTGAAATAATTATAATAATCCTCTCAAAAGTTTCCAATTAATTAAAAATAGATAGGATCCTTCAGAGTGGAAGAACGACAACAATAAAAACAACCTTTATCTGTTGTTGAGGCCTGAACAATAAAAGTTGTTTTTATTGTTGCCGTTCCTCCACACCGAAGAATCCTATTCATAAAATAAGAAAACTTGATTAATTATGTATGTACCTCTGTCTATAAACAAAAAGCAGAACAACTAACAATCCAAAATTTTGAAACTTTGTACACACAAAATAATACTGCATCAATATCAGAAAAAATTACATACCCAGATTAATTAGTTATTGTGCACATTCAAATCTCCCATTTGGCCAATATCATATCAATTTGATAACTTTAAAACATCACAAAGAATGGAAATCATTAAGTACATAGAATGAGCGTTTTAGTGTACCACTGCTGTAACAAATATCATTATACTTCATCAAAATTTCTTGCAAGAAAAACCAAAGAAAAACGTACCATCATAATAAATACTGACAATAAAAGTATCTATTTGAGTTTTGCTAGAACGCAAATTAGAAAACAATCAAGCTGATTCACTAACAATACATTACACAGCATAGCGAGTAATACCATGGAAATCGTTGTTTTGCTGAAGCTTAAAATATAATGCAATTATAATATACAAAATCGCCATCTTATCACGCAGATACTGGTACTTTGCGCAAACGCGGTTATTAAGTACTTAATTCAAATTTGCAAGGAAGTTTTTAGAAAAACGAAAAGGTTTAACATGTGTTTATTAATAATATGTAACAAAATTTTATATAATTGTGTTTTTGTTACAATATATAAAAGAAAAAGTGTATAAGTGAAAGCAAGCAAAAGTATAATTTCTAATAAAGTAAAAACATTTTTTATGTTACTAAAAAATGTTTTAAAAAACATATTTAAAAAAATTTCAATAGCAATGTTTAAATAACATATTTTTAAAACGCAACAAAAATATTTTTTTGAAAAACATTTATTATTTTGACTATTTTAAAACGTTGCAACGTTTTTAAAACATGAAAAAAACGTTTCCTTGCTGATTGGGTTGTGTTTTAATAAACTATTCCTAAACTTGTGTGACGATTCGTTCTTAAAATATGGCCGGCGGCCATTCTTATTTGCTCACCCGGTACATACAGATTCTACCATTTTTTTAAATTTCTTAGTCGGATCGTTTTAGTGCAACCTTACGTACGCAATTCAATTTTACAACTTATCGTAGTCTTTTTTTTTGTTTACTAATTGTTTGTTTTGTCAGTATTCAATAACAACAAATAACAAATTTAATTTTATTATTACATTTGGTTTCGCCAAGTTAAGATAATTGTTACTTTGTAAACTTATATAAATATAAACCATTTCAAGTGATAACCGTTCCTTTTGATTGATTTTTAAAAATTTCCTACTGATTGTTTTTAAAATGTAACGATGAAATATTTGATCGAGTTTGAAGTCCATTCGACTGTTACCAATACATGAATTTACGCGTTGTAGACTAATTATAATTATATTATCCAATGTTAGTCAGTGGCCGATGCAAACTTTCGGATGTTGAATTATAGACAAAAAATTTCTGAAATATTTTTTTTAACAACGTTGATTTGAAAAAATGAACATCTACAGTTACTATAATAATTGAGAAAATTAATAAATAATAATAAAGAACAAACATTTACGTGACAGTATTTGATTATTATAAACTTAGAAGTGTATTGATTTAACTAACTTTGTCACTTTTTAATAAATTTTAAATAAAGTAATAATTATATTGGAAGCATTTTTGAAATTTTTTTATGCATTTTTTGCCAAACAGTTTCTGCGTAATTTATCACTATCATCTATTTCAACTATTTTTGCTAGAGCTAAACATGAGAATAAAACTGCAACGGTGTCTAATGTTTGTGGAACTTTACAGTAATAATATTAATAATTTTCAAATTCAATCAAAATCAAAGTGTTCTAAACTAAGATTGTAATAACGTAAAATTAGAAAAAATTAGAGCTGCAGTTGCAAAAGCAAAAAAATATTCATCTTAGTTTTTGGCAGGAAAAATTGGAATAACGGTATTTTTTGATAATCAAGATGTACTGTTATTAGATTTTAAACATCCTAATGTCAACCGATATGCAGAGACCTTACACCGCTCACGTGCTAGTATCAACAATAAACATCTCGAAAACCCTGTAATCGGAAAAGTTAAAGATCTGCTGGTTGGTATGAATTGAGAAGTACTGCAACACCTACTTTAGAATACCAACTTATTTCTATGTCTATGAAAAAAATATTTAAATATAATTTTTGTTAAAAATAATTTTTGTAATTATGCTTTACCAATATAGATAAGTAAATTGCGGGATAATTTATTAAGTTTGTAATTATTACATTTGATATTTTATAATTGCAATTTTTATGTTTTTGTTAATTAGTTTTAAGTTCACCGTGTTATCTTCTGTTATTTATTGTACACGTCTTTTGGATACCCCATTTTACACTTTCATCAAACTAATTTTGACAAAACGGATTATTTAATTACAAAACCAATATACTAAATATTTGTCCTGGTGACAACTCTTTCAAGTCTTGCCGTCAGTCACTGTAGATAAAAGTTACAAGTAGAGACGAGAAATTATTTTTAAATTTCCGCATTAAAATTATATATTTTTAATTTGCGTTTTTCTTAAACTTTGAACCGTTATTTAAAAAAAAAACAAATTTAAATAACCTTTTAGACAATTGTACCAAGTACACTTTCTATAATTAATCCTCATAGTACTAAGTCCAAAATTCATTGATGATAAAATGTTTTATAATATTTTGTTTACATAAATTACGCAACTCATTCAGTTTATTTCCAACATCCTAAATATTTTGTCACCAATTCTAATTTATTTTTTAGTTTATTAGTTGTGTTCGTCCAAAGAGTAGGTACGTTATATGCAAAGAAAAAAGTCTTCAATACGTTTATGTTTCAGTGGCTGCTAATCAAGTCGAATGTAAACCAAAACCTACTATGAAATTAGAAGCAGTTGATCGTTTGATGCATATTCCTGTTGTTGAATCAGGATGGAATTACGCTGGACAAGTATATGTAAAATTAAAGGTAAGGCACTATACTTGTTGTTCAACTACTAACTGAATGTAATTATAGCAATCCAATAACTTAATAAATTGGACTTGTACTCATGCTGAAACGTCTTTGCATTTGGCAGTCAGTACTGCTATGCCAGCTTTACATTTATTTGAAGGTCCAATATTAACTATCGATAAAGTTTTATACAGCGGCTTAGAAAAGGTCGAACAGAAAGTTCCTGTCATTAACCTTCCTCCAGAAGAAGTAATATTTTTTAAATTATTATTATCATAATCATTAAACTTTTTAGATTTATATTAGCACTAAAAACTTTGTTAATGATATTATAAGCAAAAATGTTGGAGGCGTAATAAACAAAGCGCAAGTAGTTAAAACCAAAGCATTAGAAAGCAAATACACTGGTTTTGCGGCTGATACTGTTGAAGGCGCTTTAAACATTGCAGAAAAATATGTTGACATTTATTTACCAGCAGATGCAAATGAATCCGAAACAGAAGGTAATAGACATTAGAAAGTATATACAATTATGAAATCGTTACTGTTTTTAGAATCAAATCAGGTAAATTCCGTTCAAACAACTGCGGAGAAGGCACTAAACACAATTCATCACGTTGATAAATTTTCGCGTAAGCTACAACGTAGATTAACAAGACGTACTTTAGCTCAAGCTAAAGCTTTAAAAGAACACAGCTACGAAGCGATGCACGCGTTGGCGCATGTTGTGGAATTGGTATGTATATTCAAGTTAATTATTCAATGCCTTTACTTTTAGTAATCATTTTAGATTGCAACTGATCCTAAGACCGCGTTACAGAAAGGTCAAGAAATGTGGGAGCATTTAAGTAAAGATGAACCGGAAAATCAAGCTCCACCTCAAAATTTAGACGAACTTATCGTTTTATTAACTAGGGAATCAGCTAGAAGAGTTGTTCATTTTGTGAACTTTACAAAAGTTGTAATACAACATCTTCCCGATCAAATGCAACATTTTACGAACAAATGCATTAATATTCTTCAAGACATAAAGGTATGGTTTCAGCTCAGTTCAGAAACGTTGTCTACAGTATAATAAACCCTCATAGAAAAAGAGTATTAAAACGAATTACACGTTGTTGTTATGGGCCTTCTATGTGCTGTATGTATTGACAACGGTATTGCGACAGTTGTAAAGGTGGTTAAAATGTTGAGTTGTTTTTGAAATAATGACTGGTTTCTAAAGCGTAAAACTTTTTTTATTAACTTATACCGCTTGCTTTTAACTAAATGTCCTGTTCTTTTAAAATACCTTGCACAAGGCCGGACTATTTGGTGGAAAAATGTGATCTTAGATCCATTCGTATTTGAAAGCACCTTTTTTAATTAAAATTTCTTTTCACTGGCGATTTAAGACAAAGCGAGACCTGTAGTACAACTTCATAATGTAGAAACCTGTTGTTACCGTTATAATACGCTATTTAAGTTATGAAATCTTTTCGAATCACTAGCTCCATATACGAGCTGACTCATTAAAACATAAATCTCCGTTGCTTTTAGTTTATTTATACAGCTACTGTTTAACAATGAACTTACAGTACCGCCAGGCTCTTTTATTTTTAAATGCAGCACGTGTCTAAGCAGTATATTTAACGTTAGGTACATCAAAATGTCGTAATTTACGTTGCGTCTTATCTATTTACTGTTTAGTTTGTGTTTAACGCTTATTAAAAACTTCTTTATAACAGTCCGCAAACTTAAAAGTTCTACAGTTGATATTAAGCAGGCAAAAGGCCAGAAGCTTATGTTGACAACAGCTATGGATCCGTTTAGTATGACCTCAGAAAAGCATGGCATTTAAATTGGAGTCAAAACTTGAAAAGCGTTAAACAAATTGGTGACAAGCGCTCTTTACATACAAAATCACGATTCCTCTTATCATTTGTTTAAAAAAAGTTCATCCTGTGTATTTTTATCAATATAATAATATAAACTGACACAGCATCTGAGCAGCTTGAATTGGAGTAAGAAGAAATAGTGGTTATGCGACAAATCAGCTATGCTTTTTGTTTAATCTTCTTTAATATAATTGATTGAGTTATGCAAAACAAAATCACTTCACATAAAAAACAAATACTTTGAACATTGACATAATCTAAAATTTATATGTGTAAATACATTTAAACTATTATTTACTCGTTTAGAGGCAAAATAAACATAGTCTTGTGTTTGCACCATTTTTAGATCTTTCTTAATCAATTTATAAAATGAACTCTGCAATGTCAAGGTCTAAACTCTATCAATTATATTTTTTTAAGATTATACAGTTTTAAGCAATATAGTGTAAAAATATTGAAATAACAAAACAATTTGAATTGGTCACTTTATTACACTTTTCGAACTATCTAATACCATTCTATACTTGTTAACACTCAAACTCACGCTTGCATAGATGTTTGTGAAAAAGTCTTATCGCGTAAGATTTCTACACTATACTAATCACTAAAATTAATTAACGACAATGATCATTTTGCTGTCGCAATTATACGTGAAAAAAGTTTTGCCAAATATCGTAATCTCTAAAAAGTCGTAAAACAAGTTAAAACTTAATTATCAAAACCATATATCTAATCATTTAAGTCGCTAAAATGCCAATTTGCAATTTTTTTTATAATTAGTTTTTTAATTATAGTCTCAAGCACAGTAGTATAGCTCGAATTTTCCGTACCTCATACTTTTTCGTGTGTTTTAGTACGCACTGTAGAGTAATAAATAACTAACTATATAACTTAACTATACTATAAATAATCTATAAAATGTTATGTCACTCACATAGTTTTATGGATTTTAGTAATTTTATCCTGTTAGGACAGCTAATTTAGTTATTACACTTCTGGGGTAAGTCGAGGCTAGGTCTAATTTAGCATTGTGCCACAACGCGTTATCAGTTTCAATTACAATGCTTTTTATGCTTTTGAAGCATATTTGGTAATTCATATTTATGTAATTATGTGTAATAATCCTAGGCTTTAAACTCACCGAGAAAATCACTGTTAGATGTTACATTTATTCTTTAAACATTTTTTTTCATTTTTCCTCATTTTCTCTGACGAAATTCGAGTAGACTATACATTCTTTCTTGTACAAAAAAATGCGGTTTTAGGTCTCGTAAGATTGCTAATCTCCACGGCGCGTTGTCCGACAGCTATTACTCGCTCTAAAAACTGACATCTTTGTACTAATAAAACAAATAACTTCTTTAAGTGCATTTGTAAATTAAAGTATTTCTTAGCATTTTGATTAGTGTAATAATTTGAAAATTTTAATTTGAGACTTGACTCCGTGTTACTATGACAACGTGGTAACATTTCACTCAACTATCAACTTACCTAACTTCTACTTCAACAATTATTACCATGTTTGATTGTTTTAGAATGGGCATTTAGAAGATTTAAACCATACAATTTTAGAAACTGCCAGACAACAAGCGCATAAATTAACGGTGTTACTGCATCAATTTAATCTACAAACTACCGAATTACTAGTAAGTTCTAACTTTTTACAAGCAATCATAATAATGCACTTTTAGGAGCAAGTAGCAAAGAGCTTAGAACAACATAAGAAACAGATGGAAAATTCATCTTCGCCTATAAACGCAAATGATAACGATGTATCTGTTTCGAATAACAAAGTTAATGGAATAGAAAATTAAGTGTCATTCATCTCTACAATATTTATTTTTATTGCCATTTATAATAATATTATTCCTATAATCTAAAAAAATCTATATTTGATAAATATTATGGGTTTATAAAATAATAAAATAGGGTAAAATGTAATGTAGTAATTTCTTGATGATTACTACGTAAGTTTGTTAATGCAATTTCGAGATAATTTATGCATTTTTAATAAATTTTTTTAATTGAGTATAACATACTGAATTATAAGTTACCTTGATACGTATCTACTTATCTAAGTTTAGTCATTTTAATTAAATACTTTGTAAATTTTTTTAAAGTTTGTTGATTCGCCTGCATGTAACCACTGCAATACAAACATTCTTCATCAGGATAAGGATACAGAATCGACCTTCTGCGCATCATATTATTTGAAGCAACAATTGTGTCTGACCGTCATTGCTTTGGTTTACAAGTTTTGTACCTATTCCGATTTCAATTTAAATATTTATGTATTTTAAATAAAGCTTATTCGAATATATAATTTATCAAACGTTGGAATGGTGGTTTATGCAGTTTCTGATTGCAACGGCAATATCAAAGATGGTCTTTGGCAATATTAAAAGGAATCATTTTGGAATAAGGATACACACAGGTAAACAAAACTTTCCGGTAGACTATAATTATCTATTATTTTGTTTATAAGGTTACAAGTTTTATAAATATAAAGAAGCAGTTAGTCATATAATAATTACTACAACGATTTTATACTTTATGTTACCATAGTTTGTATAAAAAAGATGTAAAAGGTAACCTAACCATACAAAGGGTCATCGACGTCTAGATTTTTGTTGTCCGCTACTGCCGATTGGAGACCAATTTGCTTCTATAATCTCTGATTATTGCTTTATTTTTCTTTGTTTTTTAAATTGTCTGATTCTTTTCTTTTTTACTTAGTTCTCCACCGTTACATTTCGCTTAGCACAGCCTCGTTTTATCCGCTTTATTTTTAGAGAATTAATTATCTCGCTTTTATATAGGTTTTCTATAGAAATTTCAGTCTTAGTTATGGTTTTATTAGCTCTTAATTTTCCTTTCGCAAATATTGAAATAGGTAAAATATAGAAAATGTGTGGATCATATAGGTAATGGTATAAATAACGTAGAAATAACACTCTTTTTAAGCAACTCGTCTGTCAACGAGTATCGGAAAATCTTTAAAAAAAACTAGTGTGGTCACCACACGACTTTCCTATAAGGAATGATGAAGGAATGTCTACATATTTTGTTAAGGTTATGTTGTCATCGAACCATTTTGAAGTGATATGTACACGATTGTATTGATTTCCTAGCATGCTATAATTTTTTTGAAATTTTTCTCTTCGATTTCATTAAGATGCAGCACTCCGTATATCGTGTGTTCCGGAAATTCTGAAGCATACAGATTAACATGGGAAATTTAAAAATTTTGATTTATGTGTCCCCAAAGTGTTTTTAAGACATTTCAAAGCTTAGAACATGACAATGGTACCAGAGAACGTTTTGCGTAATTATTTTTAAATTTTAATAACAAATATTGATATATTTCGTTAAATGTATCGCGTGGTAAACAGCTTAGTTTAAAATACAGATCTAAACAACGTATCAGTAAAAGTCACTTTGGTGTAGTAACATCAATCGTACTACTGCGGTAATATCGCTGTTAAGTGTAATTACACTTAAGCTACGTCTAGGGTTTTTATGGTGGTTTACCTTTAGACCTTCGAGCAAATGGTGTAGCTAAATAAACTTGCGCCAATTATCTAGTTCCCTTTTAGTTATTGTTTTTAGTTACCTTAGTTTTACAATTGTCAAATTAACTTAGTTTATATTGCTGACTAAATCCATTATGACTTTAATAAAAACATTAAACACGTTTAATTATGTATCTTTACTGATAAAAATTAATCGCCGTTAATTTAAAATAATAATATAATTTTTAAAAAAATAAACCGCATTGAGATTTGAACCTACGTACGTCGCGGCGATATTACTGCGGTCGTGCGATTGATGTTACTACACTAAAGTACCTTACTCATATGTTCTTTACATCCGTATTTTAAACTAAGCATTTACCACGCGATACATTTTTGAAAATATTTTTGATATTTGTTATTAAATTTTGAAAATTATTACGCAAAATGTTCTCTGGTACGCATTGTCATATGTTCTGATACTGGAAATATTATAAAAACACTTTGGAGACATATAAATCAAAGTTTTTAAATTTCCTATGTTAAACAAGTCAAAAAAAAATCATCGTAGGCAAGATTCGAACTTAGGATTATATATGAAATTCACTTTAAATTAATAATCAAATACTAGGACTATTGGTTCGAGAGTTATCGTGAGTACATCGTTACACACACAGACACCCAAATTTCAAAAATAAATTTTGCTGATTCAGGAGACCTTGAAACGTAAAATTATGCAATAAAATTTTGTTGAAAAAAAATTGCGATCCTATACTTTCCTTATACGTTTAGTTAAGACACGGTTATTTCAAGTAAACGGTCTAAAACTCTTTTCCATTATTTTTTCAGTTTTTGGATTGCATCTTTAAACTTTACTATAAATAACTTTTATGACAAGAAAGTTTTTTTCTGCAGTTCTCTGTTTACCATAATAAATGGATGTTTTATGCTGCATCATATATTTACCCATGTGTTTCTCCTTTTTAATTTCACTTGAACCTAAATGCTTTGGAATTAAAATCACTTACTCTAACGGAGTATCTTGTTAATTAAAAACTTCTACACGAAATTACAAAATCAAGCAGTACGGAATTAATTGTATAAATTTTACCAACTACCTATAAATAGAAACAAGGTTTAATTTATCATACATTTTTTTGCTTATTATGACCTTTGTAAGCAGCCTAAATTACGTAAGCGTCGTCATCTGGAGGAAAGAACAATAACTACTAGTGATGGGCCGAACACGTTCTTTTAGTGGAACAACGTCTTCCGGTTTTGAGCAAAAACACGTTCGAAAGAACAGGTGCGAATCGGAACTATCTATTACTGAAGCGAACATCTCATCCAACAATGACGTTAATTTAACGTAATTCTTGTTTCCTGAAATTAACTTTAGATTGACGTAACGTAAAATTAACGTTAAAAAAGCGACATTATCTTCACGCTGTAACCGAGCTAACACGAACATCGTGTGCATATCTACGAATGTCATACACCACGCCCAAAGTCTGCAATTTGGACGCCATAATTGATTTTCATTTTTGTGTTAATTCGTTTAGTATATGCAGTAGTATAACTTCCAATTTTCACTAAAAAACTAAGTTTAGACGATCTCGTGCAAGGAAGCAACGTTGATATTACTCAAAGATCTTACTTATATTTTTTTACATTATAATCACAAAACTTTCAAAATAACTTAAGTAACTGTACATTAGAAAATTAAAGATATGTAATACCTTTTTCTAGGTCTTGAAAATTGAAACATTTTAAATAACAGGCTTATCATTCAACTAGATTACTGGTTAATTTTTTTGTGAAAGGAAGTTACTCGTAAGTCTTATTTTTGTTTATTATTACAACTTCATATATTTTAGGGGAGGTCTGATGACAACCGAATATGTAATTTGTTATTGTACATTAAGTGGTGCCAAACTTAACTCGTGACATAATATTTGTGTATATTTGTTGTTTTGAAACTGATTAGAATGTAGATGTTTTAGTTGGAAACTGAAGGATTTTGTGCTCATACACTATGTCATACATTGTGCATATACAGCATTGGAGAGAATTAAAATAGATATAAATTTTAAATAACAGGCTTATCTACGATACTGGATCATTTGTTTGTGAAGAGAACTTACACGTAACTCTTGAATTTTTTCTTTTCGTATAAATCAAATCATAGCTTTATTTATTAGGCTAAGTACTTTAGCGATTGTTATCAAACATTCGGTCGTAGACCCAGACCACTCAGACTACATACTATATTCGTTAATGGTCTTGATAATGCAAAGAACAAAAATATCTGTTCTGTCAGGTAACTAACTTATTTCAAATTAACTTGAATTAATTGAAACTTAAGTATTTGTTGTTTATATTGTAAGTAAATGGAAAACAAAAATAACTAAATTGTCAACTAGAGATTAAGGTATACAAGTCATGTAAGACAACTTGGAAACACATTATGGAGTTATGATTAATTGTATTTAATATATTTAACACCAGATTTTAATAGATGCATTGTTTGATTCCGCTACCAAAGTTATCACTCACTTACATGTAACTGACGGAACGGATCTGTTCTTTTTCAAACTGCGGAATGAGCAGTTCCAGTTTCAACAGAAAAATCGATTCAAAAGAACAGGTTCTACCAATGAGGTATAATATAATAACTACTGGACGCACCACTTCGTATGCTACATATTTTAAATAGAGCAAGCTTTATTTATTATTTTACTGATAATCTAACAGATATTTAAAAACTCGCTGGTTTTGTGTGTTCAGGTAATTTTAACAAAGCCCCACTTACGCTATTTCTCATCTGCTGCTAGCCATTGAGCACCGCTGAGTCTACCTAAATGCACCCATTTTTTCTATCAAACAATTTAGTATTACAAAATGGCATTCAAACATGATACAGTGGAATCTCGATAAATCGAACCTCGTTACCGAATCAGCATTGCTATCAATTTATTGACATCCGAGTGTGATTTTAATGAAAATATTTTGATACAAAATTATTGGTACGATTTTCATAGCTAATAGATATCTTGGTGATTTGTATACGCTGCTTTCGTTGTCAATGCATCATTCTGTTGTAAATTCAACGCAAAAATTTAAACGCTCAAAGCATCAATTTAGTTCATACAGAATTCATGAAAGCGTTATATGTACTGTTTCATATTGGTCATTTTACAAACGTTGCATAATATTCTTCTCGGAAATTATTAATCTGAAGATGGCAATTTATTTACTACTATGATATGAATCGAATATGTGTAGTTATCTATTCAATCTATTGTGTATTTTACGCATAATGTAACAGGCGTTTTTTTTTCGTTTAAATCAAGGTTAATTATTTTACTTTTTATATTACATTTATAAAGAACATAGATATAATTTGATATATAATCAAAGTATAACTTAAAACGCGAGATCAATATGAATTTCTTATGCGGTAAAATTGCATTTCAATTTCTGGGTTAGAATTATGCGGTATATTTTTGTTAGTTAAATTATAATGAGTTGCAATATTACAAATTGAGTAGACTAAATTTGTGATAGAAAAATCATAGAAGCTTGTAAAATAATTTTTAACATACTATCAATAACCAACTAAATTAATTTTAGACGTAAAAGTTTCACCATAAAACATATTAATGATTTTCGAGGGTAAATAGTGTATTTATTTAATACAATTTACATGCAAGCTTTCGAAGTTTGAAAGCTTGCATGTAAACTGTATTAAATCATTGAATAATAAATGTAAGAAGAAATGCAACTTAAGGGGCGATATCGTATCGACTGATTGGATCGAGATGTAGAGGTCGCCACGTTTGTATTGGATCGAGATTTTTCAGTTCTTGCGTGTCTGTCGACTTGTAAACTTCGATATTGAATTGAAAGTTTTTCTTGGGTTAACATTGCGATACGATTTTTAAAATTCTGGTAGTAGTAATGTTTGTTTGAACTTTTGTTTAGTTTAAGTGTAAATATATTTTTGATTTATTTTTAAAATGGGAACAGTTACAAATCACGGTTGTGTTTATATTAATTGTGAAAATAATAATACCGAAAACAAAGGTACTAGTTTTCTTAAGTTTTTTATTAGTGATAAAGTGCGTGCTGAAGAATGTTAGAAAAACTGTCGAAATATAAACATTGCCACAATGGACTTGGAAGATTTAAAACAAAAGAAGATTTGTGAGAAGCATCTTCGGAGATAATGTATAACAACAAAAGTAAATTTTAAACACACAGCAGTTCTTGTTCTACACCTTCAATCAGGTAAATATTTTTTTAATTTTTTTTTCTACCAAACGTTTAAAAATGGTTTAAATTAGCATCGGAAAATCTCCTTGTCCGGATTCTTCTTCTTCTTGTTGCACTTAATTGTACAAGAACTTAAAATAATTACTGTAAATCAGCAGCTGAGATCGCTATTATTTTCCACGATCAATGATCGCAATCATGGTATTTAGAATTAATTAGTAATCGACTGTTGCTAAAAAGTCGCTCGTGTAAAGTTAGTCATAAATTTAGCCATAAACATTCGATTTTCGTTTTCCGGGATACAATAACGTTTGGAGTATTGAAAATCAACATATCTAAGTATTTTTTAATATTTTTTCTAAACAATAAATTAATTAAAATTTGTTCATTTATAGATTTAAAAAAATATTTACAAAAATTCACAGAAAATAGATACTACTGTGATGTTTTTTTTTCGACATGACTTGCTATTTGAATTCTGATACAAACTTACGAACAAATAGTTTAAAGCATTAATAAACAACATATTAAAAAATAAGTGTCGTTCTTTCGTAAATTAAATGTTTCTATTTGAAATTGACCCTGAAAAGATTGTTGAGTAATTAGTCATAACTCGTGTTGATATTTGTCTCAAACATAAGATTTATGTATTAAAAATAAATTTGCAATTATTTTCAAATACGTATTGTCATTTGTAGTTAATGATTATTGTTTTTAACTTCCTGTGTTTTTATGATTTACCTTGGTGTTTATATAAAGCTAGGTTTTTCCCTAAATGCTGAATGTCTGACACAAATTTTCAAACGTTCTTTCCTAGAAGAGTTTTCTAATTCTCTTTGAAAAGAATGCATTGTTAAATTTCTGTAAACAAAAAAAATATATAATTCAATGTTTAAATTCATGTTACTTTTTTATTAAACAATCTGTATGTGGTTTAAAATTCTTACGAGGAAAAGAGCAAAGGGGTTATTTACCTACTTACACAACATTTTACGATTTTACCTGCATACTTAAAGTTTATTATACATGTATTAAAGTAAATATTATAGGTAAAATCGTGTTATATTAGTCTTATTTGTTTATGCGATAATTAAAAGTATTAATTTCTTTTCCACAACCGCAATTGTTATTTTATAAGCGATCAATGATTGCGATCGTTATTGTACAGACGCTCGATGATCGCGATCATTATTTTGCATAATGATCGATTCATCGTAATTGCATAATCGTTCTGGTCATTGCTTTAAATGTTTTTTGTTGATGTTGGCATATGTCGAATAAAAATATCGTTTTTGTAAATGTTAGGGTCGCATTTCTTTAGCACCTTGTCTAATAAATACTTAGTTTTTTAAAAAATAAAACAAATTATAAACAAAATTCTTTTATGTTTATTTTAGCATGCTGAAAGCATTTCAATACAAATCCAACAATACATAAAATATTTTTACAATTGTTTAAAAAAAAATCGCAAAAATTTTGAAAATACTAATACTCGACTAATACTAATTGCATTTTCAAAACTTTATTTTTAAAATACTAACAACTTAATTTTTTTTTTACTTTTTGGGCTTATTTAGTATAATTTTTTACAGGAGCTGTAATTGTTGATATAAACATCAACCTAAGATACCCAAATGTAGTAGTATCTCAAACATATGGAAGAAAATGTCGATTGTTATTTATTGATGACGATCGTGAAGACGAATAAATTTATTCTTTCTACAGCTCCAGTTTACTAAACGAAGGTATAAGTAGACAAGCAATAATACGTAATTTTTTTAATATATGTTTTATAGTTGAAGATACGTCCTATAATATTTTGAAGATACTGGAACGACCACAGTGTGTGCTCAAATTTGTCAAACCGTTAAGTTGTGACTAAAATAAGCAACAGAGTGATGCAAATGGATTCTCCGTCAAAAATCCTTTTAAAGTATAAATTGGTCAATTATTCTTTCAGAAATTTAACATTAATTTTAAGTTAAAACTATTCGAATTACCAGTCCACTAATAACAAATTCGTTTACATATGTTTCGATCTTTAAAATAATGATGCTCATCTTCAGAAAAGTCTACAAAAAATATTTACAACTTTTTTAAATACAAAAAATGTCATCAACATATCTTTTCCAAAATATTATTTTTTGTAAGAAAATTTGGTGTTCAGAAATATATTTACTTTCTAAATGGTTTAAGAAGATTTCAGTAAAAATAAGTGATACATTTGATAATCAATTTTTTAAACAAAATCTAGGTCTTTCAATGGGTTCTCCTTTATCACTTTTCTCAATTTTTTTAAGAAATTAAGTAAAGGTAACGATTTCAAGATTTCTTTTTCTAATGAAATATTTATTTAATTTTTAAGCTACTTAAAGGTTAGTAAAAATAAAGCTATTTAAGCTGTATAGTTGTTTCTGAAAGGTGGTTTACAGTTCCTTTAGAGCTTCTTTAAAGCTTTGCTAGTGCCACAAAGAGCTGTATAAGCCCCATTTTAATGAATTAAAGGAGCTACTTAACAGCAACATAACTGCGGAATTTTTAGCTACTTAAACGCTTCATGGAGGTTTCAGTTTTTTCACAAGCCACTTAAAAGTGTTCTAAAGAGTAATTTTAAAAGCTAAAGTAGTTATAAAAAAGCCGGTTTTAGCTGCAATTTGCTCACTGGGAAATTCTTGAATTACTAGAGTTCATTTATATTAAAATATCAAATACAATTTTTTTGTTGAACTAGCAAACCAATTTCAATTATGATTTTAAACTTAAATTTTTTTAGATTTGTTTCTAAATTGCACCATCTTCCTTTTTTAAAATAATTAACATTTAAGATTTTGTAAAACTTACATTTTTTTAATTATCTAGTTACAAATTTTTAGATTTGAGATTGTTCGAAAAAATGTAAGTTAAAAAACTTTTTGTAAATCTTAACTTTTTATAAGTTGTAAATATTTTTACTTTTTTGAAGATGAGCTTCATTATTTTAAAGCTCGAAGCATATTTAAAATAGTAGTATATACATTTTGAAAGTTAACGAATTTATTATTGGTGGACTGGTAATTTGAATAATTTTAAAAATTGACAAATAATAACAATAAATCCCCACAACAATTTTCTTTTAATTTAATTTCCATTGTTTTAGTTATTTCTATGTTTTCGATTTATATTTTACAAAAATAAATAAATATTTGAATATACATATTTTTTTGTTTTCTTAAATATAAAGCATGATATTGTTTAAGTTTATTTGATATTGACTTGTGTCGTAACAATACAAGCTATTGTTTATGATATTAACCTGTTTTGAACAGGTAAACGGTAAAGTAAACACAAATATAAGAAAAGGTTCTAACTGGTACTTCATAACAAATAAGTAAGTTCGCAAAATAAAAACCACGATTTTGCAGATGGCAGCAGGTCTTAGTCTATTAGTTTATGAAAAGAGGGGGTACAGACGGGTAAAAAAAAGAGAAACAAGAGAGATAAAACTACAGTACGATTTTTAACACACTATTTGCGCCTCTTCTTAAATTATTACTCAATGATTAAATCAACACCATTTTCCCTAAAAAAATTAATAACTAAATTAAGTTATAAAAATTACTCTGGTCTGCATGAAAATCGGCCCTGATACCATTATTGGCGATTCTTATGTAAAATTACCTCTTGAATCCAAAAATGAGCTCCGTTTTTACCCATCACTCACTTATTTTTGGGGGACCCCATTTTTGTTTTATTTTTTGCATTTTTTTTAGAATTTTAACTTATAGCCGTTAAACATCTCAAAGCAGGTAATACAATTTATACCAAAGTATATGGCAAAAGTTCTGCTATAAAATGTATATAGAAACAACAATAAAATACAAATATATAAGAACAGTAAAAAAATATCAATAAACAGTTAGGAAGATTCACTGCACGACGCTGGCGATCTCAATACCACATGCAGGTTTGAACAGGAATTTTCGACAGGCTTGCACTTGCATTACTCTTCTCATTATAGTATATTACATTGTTTGCTTAACTGCTTCGATCAGTACATCTATAGCTGTTGCAGAGTTAACTTGTCGACGTTTTAAACGTGCTGGATTTTGTGTTCATTTTTGTTCATTTGTGTAAAACAGTAAAACTGCTTTTACTCATATGCAGTTTTAATGTACGAATTACGAAAGCGTTTGTAGCCTCTGCGATGGTTAAATTTCAGTACCTAATCATGAAGCGGTAAGATGTGTGGTACGCAATTTTTGAAAAATACTGTACATTTTTTTAAAATGAATTTGTAAGACTGTCACTAAAAGGTATTTCAATAGAGGCGCTCGAACCTTGACAGCGTATAGCGGCCATCATGGTAAAGCGATAGCTGTGAAATTTGGTGGGAATATATATTTAATCGTGACAATTCACTATTCACCACGCTACACGCTTCAACAACGCTAAAAGTTGTTAAAATTTAATATCAAAATCAGTGCTCTGTTCGCCTAACATTCCATGCGTTGAGTCCAATTTATGGCATTCATGGCCGTCCTGCAGAGTCCATAATCGGCCGTTTAATCAATAAATTTGAGACAACCACGTCGGTAATCGATGCAGCAGTGTCTGTGCGTCAAAAAAAAATGCCAGATCTTTGAAGAATATTGTTGCCGTTCGCGACAGTGTGCGAGAAAACCCCATACAGTCTATTCCGCATCGTGCGCAAGAGCTGGGTCTTTCTGCGACGTCAACTTAGCGGATTTTGCGTCGAGATTTGAGTTTTCATCCATATAAAGACATTTAGTTAAATCCAACAACCACAGACAGCGCCGTGTATTCACTGATTGGCCTTTAGAGTATTTAGCGGCTGATCCTGCTTTCGGAAACAAAATCCTCTCCAGTGATGAGGCTCATTTTTGATTGAGCGGTTTTGTTAACAAACAAAATTGCCGGATTTGAGCGACAAAATCCACGAGAAATTCAGCAGATGCCTTTACACTTCAAAAAAGTCACTGTTTGGTATGGAGTCGCGGTGGCCGTATGGTTGAAATTATATTTCATACATGATGTCATCGAATCTCCTTTAAAATAAAATAAAAAATGTGGCAATATCACTTAAACAGGTTGTTTTGTTTAATTTCAAAGTTCGAGCGCTCTTAACGAAGACCACTTTAGATGATACTAGTATTTTTGAACATCTACACATATTCAAATAATATTATTTTATCTTTATTGTTAATCAGCAATAAGTGTCCGAGAAAATTGTCTCTTTAGTAGCTTTATTAATATCAAATCTCAATTCACACAAATCAAAAATCAGTGGTTTCCGATTGAAAGTAATAAATTTAAAAAACGCAGTTATTATTGCTTTGTTGGCAAACAACATTTTTTAATAATTCAAACAAAATGCAAAATGCATTTTTCCGGTTTTTATTAGGGCTGCCATTTGTAAAATCACGAAACCAACACAAATATGTTTCAAATCCCGAATTTTTAAACTGCAAACCCGAACATTTTTTTAAATTATTATAATACAAATTCAATCATGGCAAATTTAAATTATTTTTTGTGCTGCCAACATCGCAAACGCCAATATTCGTTTGTTAGTGTAGTTACGTAATGGGCAAAAAAAGCTCTAGTGTAGCAAAATGAAAACTAGAAATCCACGTAAAGCTAAGTATTGAAAGTCAATTATTATATTAGACCGTGTATGCGACAGGTGGAAAAGCCATTTAAAAACTCTTGAAATTCAGTTAGAATTGAAAAAAAACGATATTAAAGTTAATGTCAAAATTGACCGTTTTAATAATAAATGTGGCACCAACATTATATTTCTAGTGTTTTTTTTTTATTTTTTCAAAAAAGAATATAATTTTACAAAAAGCAACACAAAAAATAATGTACGTTACGAGTTTTGTCGTTTAATAAATTTTCAAATTTTTGACATAATTCTGATTTTATTTCAGAATAATTTTTAAATTTATCGATATTCCATAAAAACGTGAAATTATTAGAGTGAGAAGAAAGTAATTGGAATCTCTCATCCACTGATGTTATGATTACATCTAGAGCATTAAAAAAACAATCAACTTTCAACTTTCAAGTTTCGTCGTGGATCGGTTCATCGTCACATTCATAATCAAAATGTTTTTTTTTATTTTTCGTGGTCCTAGACCTCTTTGTTTTTTGAATTTAGGTTCTATGTCTAAGCTGGATGCTATTTCTTTACCATCAATCAATATATAATTAAAATCTTTATCGGAGCGATAAGCTTTCAAAAAATTATTTAAATTATTTAAATAATTACAACACAGCAACATCAAAGTTCGGTTTTTGAATAATTTTACTAACAATGTTAACTTTACTTAAAAAATTATACCACAATATAAGAATGCAAATGAACTCAAAATTTTGCAATTTTTTGGCCAACAATGCAGCCAAATTTTTTACGTTATTTTCAAAGTTTCCTTCGCTTATTTCAAACAGAGCATCATAAGCCTCCCCTTGATACCTTAAAGGAGTTATTGCATCTATTCTACTAGACCATCGAGTATTCCGATGAAGGTTTTAAAGTTAAATTTGTTACATTAGATTTCAGAATTTACCAGCGTTTAGTAGAAGCTGAAAAAAATACAAAACAGTTCTTGAACTAAAGAAAAAAAAATGGATGCTCAAAGTATTCGATTTTGCGGCATCATTGACGACTAAATTTAGATTATGATTGCAACAAGAAACAAAGAAAGCTCGAGGATTGAAATCCAAAATTTTTTTGTATACCATTATGCCTGCCACGCATATTTGCCCCATTTTTTGTAACCCTGACACCGCAAAAAACCGTTGATATTTAAGCCTTCTTTCTCTAACGCCGACAAAAAAAAAATTTGTCAAGTCTACACGCGACACATCTATAGGACAAAATAATAAAATATGTTCTTCTATACTGAAATTTGTTCTTGGTGACTAGAGTAAGGAGTGCATACTAATAACATGGAATAATATTTTGCCTTTTTAGTTAGTTCTAAAATTTTGGATTTTATATTTTCACCGATCAAATTGATTAATTACTTTAGTTTGTATTTTATTCCCGAGATAGTTTTTGTGATCTTTAATTTGAGAGCGTTTTGTATGTTCTGACATAATAGGGTCAAATTTGGAAACGTGAATTATTATAACGTTCACATAACGACTGTATGCAACTTCGTAATATTGTGAATATATTTCTAAATATTTTACCGCTTGATTAGCACTACTAATCAGAACCATGCACATATTTTTTCAAGTTTGATCATTCATCATTAGCATAAATTATACTATTAAAGAAATCGCAAAATTGTAACCAATCGCGCACATCGCCATTAAATTTAGGTATTTCTATCGTAGGCAACTTCACATCAGCACAGTGATCTGGAACAAAGATCTGGAACGTCGGGGTCAAAGTAACCAGAAGCGTTTAATATTGGGAGGTTATGAGATCGTACATCTGTTTTCGTAATTCTTTCTAAAAAAATTTTAGCTTCGACTGGTATTTTAAAACAAGTATTTTCTAACTCGATAAATTTTATCATCGTTGTCGCGTGACTAGAAATTCTTGTATAGCAAATCAAACGAATGTAATCGCGTCTCTAATTCAACACGGTGGATTTTTTGTATTAATGAATCATATTTATTTATAATCATACTTTCAATTGGCATGTCAACAGCGTTTGTTTGTTCCTGGCGGTAGTAGACGGCTACCCTTATTATGTCTTCAAAGAATTACAGTTACTAAACGACAGAAATCGGTAGTTACAGCGGCATAGATTGACGAATTATGGTAACTTATTGATAGGAACAGGAACTGACCACTTACGGCTATTTAATGGCAGGAATCAACGGTTCTACATGCAAGTTAAATGTAAAATCATTTTTCAGTTTCAAAATGGAACAATGTGCGCAACGCGCTTAAATATTGATAAATTTTATTTTATATTAGGTGAATTAACATAAGGTGTGGATTAAAGCGTAAAATGTAATTTGTGAATATTATAATCAAACACAAAAACATATCTATAAATCCACCCAAAGAGTACACCTCAAAAATGTATCTTTCAGGATGTACTGTCACTAAGCTCTGGAATTATAACTTAACAGCAATCGTTACATTACTCAAACCTACAAATATCCATAAAATCAAAACAAAACTAATATATAATCCAACAAACAAACTCCAAAAAAACTAGGGATTGTACGTTGTCTTAGAGTATAACCATTGTGTATAACTAATGGAAATTAATTATTAGTAAAAGAAATTACTGCATTATTTATAAGAACACATAAAGAAAATGATTAATTTGCATTTAAGTATTACTAATTAGTGTAATACAAATAGAAACAGTTTCTGTCTTTCTGTTTATAAGTTTTTGGCACTTGACATTTTTGCATTTGTTACACTTTAAATCGCATTCAAGCCAGTGGCCCACCTTATCGTTCCTGCAATCAGCGTTTGGGCGGCCTGTGAATTTTGCTTTTTTATAAGATGTTGTTCCTATTGCAGATGGTCTTCCCCGCTTGCTTTGTTTTCCAGCGCAACATAATGATTCTGCATTATCAACTTTGAAATCATACAGCAACATTTAATCAAATCCAACCCTCCCACAAATTTATTGTAAGACAATATGACACTGGGACTTTTTACCTGTATCTGCTGCTTCGTCTTTGCCTAAACGTTTTACTGATGTTAATGGATTATACGGGTACCTACTCAACAAGCATGAACCTCAACCTGCTTTTTCAATGCTGTATCAAAAAGCATTCCATTATTTGATACTCAATTTACTTGTATCGTAGCTAAGCTAGAAATACCTTTTTTTGTAAGTTTTATTCTATATTCAGATTGCAAAACTAGTTATCATAGAATAGTAAAAAATTACAATTCTCTGGTATACAATATCAGCTAAACGGAGGACAACATTAGAACTTGCACTAATATTTGGGAGATGTGCTCCACTGATCCTGTGTACACTTCAAGTTTATATACCTACTTGTACTTGCTAAGCAGAAAAGTTTAATACCATTTCTTTGTCTTTTTGGGGTTGTATTGTTTCAATTCAGAACGATATTTGAAAGGTACAATGTGTTCATCCACATGAAGCGCATGAATTGTCAGAAAGTTATATATTTCATTTCATTTCCTCCCATGTCTACGCGGCATTACAGTAGTGAAACTCCACATTTGCTGTTCCAGTATCTTCAAGTTGCAAGCTGGTATTTTGCAAGAAATTCCATAAGTATTTGTCTAGACTAAAAAAATGGTACCCCTCGATGTTGATGGTTCCGGCGTTGCCCCCTGCACTACAGCATTCAAAGTCGTTGCTTGATGTACAAGTGCAACTTCTAACCTCAAGTTAAGAAACATTTCGTCCTCGTCAAAGGAGTCATCTTGTGTAGCTAGCGCTTCACCTCCACCATCTGATGATGTATGTATCAAAATTTCTGTTTGATAAAAAAAACTCAAGATAGTAGTAGTACTAAAAAAATGAATGATTTTGCGCTGGACAAGTAAGATTCTTCGGTAACACTATCATCATCGTCTCGATAATCATCTTCACTCTCAGTAAGTATAGCCACAACCACCAACTTTGAACATTACAATGCTTAAAAGATATTCTTTAAATATGGAACCTTAGATATTCACTGAATAAATGACAAATAGTATCCCTGAAACAAGAATTGATGTTACGACAAATACTAGTTTTACGAAAATGAGATCTAAAATGAATGTTCATTAAACATAGTGTGCCGTCTGGGATAGTGACCTAGCAAATAAATGTATAAAATTAAATATCAAAGAATTTTTCTCACTGATAATGAAATAAATATCAAATCAAGCATATATTTTCGAAATAAAAATATTAAGTGAAAGTGAAATTATAAACAACGGAATCTACCGAATGTATAAAATACAAGAGATTAATTTCCTATTTAATTATGTTTAAAAAAATCAGAAAAGTACAATCTCCTACGAAATAATTAAAGCTCAAATTGGCTAACAGGTAAAAATAACAAAACTCGTATATTCTAGACAAAATTACAGCAACGTGACAAAACTTGATTATTTAAAATATTAGTCAAATTGTATGTGACTAATTTTTATTTGAAAAAAAAACACGTTTATTTTGTTAAATTTATTCAGGAATTGTTTTATTTTTGTGAGCGATGTGTTTTTTAGTGTTAGCAGTTTGTAAATTATAAGAATAGCGTAATTTGGTAGTAGGTATGAGCAGGTACCCCTCTGTTAATAAAACTAGACGTTAACATATTGGAAGAAAAAACCAAGATTAGAAGTTTTAATTGTTGTTTACAGATCCAAACCCATGATTTATCTTCTGTAAGTTTAATTATGCAGACCTCACGTATTTATTTGATAGTTTTTTCCACCGAACGTAGGATAGTAAATAAATACAAATCTTAGATTTTACCATATCTTACGTAGTTTGCCTAAACAAAAATAACGGTAAAAAAACTATAGACTTAATAAACAAAAAATTACCTACAGTATTTTATTTCAACTTAGCATAGACCTTTACTTCTCTCCATTTCAGAAACCAGAATATACTGGTTAAGAAATCTCCTCCAGTGATGCAGACATTTTCAGTTGAGGAAATAAAGAATAAAGTAAAATACAGTTTATTTCTCAAAGAAATTAACCCTATATTAGTTTTTAAATACTGAATTTATCATTTTATATCTAAAAATAATTAATTCTAATAAATGCCAATGGTATAATAAGACCTCTTATAGAACATATCAAACTCAATTTTGCCACAAAGTGCTTATTACATTTAACTTCCAGTAAACATTCAGTAACGATAAAATGGCATACGTAAATTAATTTTAGTGATGTCCGCTTATTTTACAAAAAAGAAAATATTCTGTCCAATACATAAATATCTGACTTAATAATCAGTTGACTAGACCTTACCTGGTATAGTTTTATAAAAAAAATTAAAATTAAATAATCGGTGTATAGATTTCTAACTATATGTAACAGGTGCTTTCTTAGTTTACACAAATAAATTACTATTTTATTTCCATATAACTCACAAAGTCTTTCATTTTCACAATTGTAATTACAATAAATAGTTAACTAAAATGCTATATTACTTCTATACACCTTATTTGTATAAATAGAATTATGTTAAAATAACTCTTACTTAAAGAAAAGATAATTAAGTACTTAGAATTTTTAAATCAGTTCTGCTACATATTCTAATTGTCCTTCATTATTTACAGTCATTTGTGAGTCGTGATGAGATCTATACTCTTCAGATTCAATATCTCCTAATGAAGAATCTGGCACTTGGAACGTTGAACCTTGAAAGCCCATCGCTGCTTCGTAATACTGCAAATTCAAAAATTAAATTACTTTTAATGGTTCTTGTATAGAACAAAACCAAGTAAAAGTAAGTCAAGCTTACCCAGTGAGGTAAAAAACGAAAGAATTCGTGACTATTAGGCTGTATAAACGCTTTTGTTATCTATGAACCATTAGTAAACCACAAAGAAAAATTGTCAGATGAAACAAAGCAATCAATTTAAAAAAATATAATCAACTTTAATTAATAGATAGAACGCATACAAAGAATTAAACCAGACTATAAAGACCAAAAATATTTAAAAACATATCTCCCTGAGACCAATAGATGAGACACAATTTATAATAAAGCAAATAGAAAACAATTAGTCTTCAGGTGAATCAACTATTATCATGATTAAACAAAATGAAATTAAAACTATTTTAAAAATCCAAGACAAATTACCTTTAAAAAGTAACAACACTCAACGAGTCGCCCACGAATGTATTCGGCTTATATAAAAATTTGTAATAACTTCGCAAGAAGAGAAGCCGAGCATTGATCTTGTTTCTACTCGATACGAACTCTAGTGCTGTTAGATAACAATAATCAACAGACTTCGGATAGTTATTTTAGATATTTTCACTTATAAATGTATATATTTACGTTTTAAAACAATTTAATAATTTATAATATTAATACGCTTTTAAGAAATTGTTACATAATTTTTAACAGTTTTACAATACGTTTTTATACAAAGTTTTATTGCAGTTACTACCTAATCGTTGTTATATCAGAAATTTGAATAACTTTCTGTAGTTAGTTGAAGATTGCTGACGAATGAGTAAATGGCAATGATCAGATAAGGAATAAATATCTGTTTACAGAAAAAAGCATCTATTTTGCAATTATTGTCTAGGGTTTTAAATTTTAATACGTAAACGATTTATTCAATAAGCAGGAAGTGATTGGTATAAATTGAATCATTATTAACAAAATTGTCCCGTGGGTTGAGCTACCTATCAGGCGCATCTACCCGGTGCGGTGATGGATAAGAAGGCAGATAAGACACTGGAATAACGATGCCTATCGCTGCAAGAGCCGAACCCAAAGCTCTCTTTGTTGGTGTGGACATACTCAAAGCAAAAAGTACTGTGGGATCTTGGCTTAATTGCTTGGACCAGGAGAAGACATCATCAAAAATCTAAATAAAAAGTAAAGATCACCAGGCCGATAGTTCGATGACTGGAAAGAAGACCAGTCGACACTGGTCCCAACCTCGGAGAACCAGCAGAACCCCGTTGTATACAGCCTTCTGTGAGTATGGAGGCAGTGATGTGTAGTTCCTGAACGAACTAGTTCAATTGTACTGGTGTCATTAGGGAACTAAATGTACGAGTTTTTTATTATAAAGTGAACTTGTAATTCAATACATTTGTTTCTTGCGAATTTTGTAAATCATCACATAAGTTTGATAACGTCAATACTTTTTCTAGACTGCGCTGGCTACAAAGTCACACTCTTCTCACAGCAGTGGCGGCTGGTGGTCAATCATACAAAAGGGTCATTTAAAAAAACGCAATGATCGCAAAAAGGCTAAAAAAACTACTGTAGTCATATGTAAAGTCAATCAATTGTTTTATTTAATGTATGTATCTATTTTTAGTTTTTACAAACATTTTCAGTATAGTCTTTAATTGACCTCACAATTGCTTTTTACTTTTTCTTTTAAATGCTATAAATCCGTAACATTATTTTTACAACATAATGATTAATGCATCATCTGAAAACAGTAAACATAAAACACTAAAATCTGTTATTTATTTCAAATCACTGTAAACTTCTTTATTTTTATGTTTACTGGTTGGTCGAATTTAAAGTAAAGGCTGAGGACGAGCATTAAATTTAAATTCTAGATGTGTAATCAATTATTAGCTATTCATTTTTTAACGTCGACCCTTACAAATGAATATTATCGATCAACTTAGAAAATCGACTGTAAAGTTTGTCATATGTGATAAGAAATCTGTATTTAACACACACGTGCTGCGAAAATAATGATAGATGACGTAAGTCACGTAAGCAATGTAAGCATTGCAATATTACAATCAACGATTGCACTCAAAGATAATTGCACTAAGTATTATCTTTGGCGTAGACAATAACTACAATAACTATCATCGTAATATAATGTAAATGCCGGCACAAGTACGTGTCAGCCTCGGATGAATTCGCAAGCTTTCGTATCTGTTGCGTTTAAACTGACAGAATGAAACGCATGAAATTTAAACGCTGATAATGTGATTTAAACGCAAATACCTTTCTTATTCATTTTTGAAGGGTCATTGACCAAATGACCTAATAGAGAAGCCGCCACTGTCTCACAGTATTTATGTCGATTCATCATTACGTTTTTTTATTTGTTACTGTGATTATTATATTGTATTCAATGTCAATTTGTTTGTACCTTGCGTAATTGATACTATTAAGTAAGCGTTCATATAACTGTTTTATCATATTTTGCTAATTAATTTTCTTTCCAAGTTGTCCACAAAAAAGAATAACAAATTGGTTTTCCATTC
The DNA here is from genome assembly GCA_035610365.1 of Aquatica leii. Classification (NCBI taxonomy): domain Eukaryota; kingdom Metazoa; phylum Arthropoda; class Insecta; order Coleoptera; family Lampyridae; genus Aquatica; species Aquatica leii. Next base: position 82,120,126 of record CM069433.1, on the reverse strand, counting down.
AATTAAAACTTTTTAACTACACTTGCTTTTTAAGATTACACCAATTTTTAATAAATTTGCGAATTTAAAACGGCATTTCAGTTTTAATTTGGTAGGTGCCAGCACACCGATGCATCGCACGTGGCTTTCTAATTAAAATACAGATCTAAATAACAGAGATAAAAGCAAATCTGTCCCACACACTTTGTTTTATGCATTTTTTTAGTGCGTTGTTAAATGTCCTAAAGAACTAGTACATTGTACTAGTTCAGTATCCTGAACGATATCTGGTAAACTAGCTCATAAAAGAGAACTAGAATTCCCATCACTACCGCACACGATAACCTTTATTTCCTCTGTACTCTTAGGACATATATCGAACTATACATATGATTTATAAAAGAAAAAAGCAAGGACTCTAAACAGAACCCAAAAACATCGATTGATGTTCAGCGCAAACTCAAAAGACCTAATTAGCTTTCGGGGGCGGCAAGGCTTAAGCTCAAACAGCCGTTTCAGCTCCGACGGATGGGACGCATGAGCGTAACCTACCGATAAAGAAAGCAAAGGCGGGCACGTCACGAACGCAACAGCGACACCAGACAGAGCACATACACTGCCGAAACAACAGGGGCGCAAAAGAGCAACGTTTCTAGCACACCGGCGTTACAAAAACGACCAGTAAAGTGGAGTCAAGTGGTCGAAAGAATCGAAAAAAAGATATTCAAAGATACTCAAGCAGAAATTGATCTTGCAATGAGATCAAAAAAGCTCCCTAAAAACACTATCAGTCCTTAAGAATCCGAGGTCATAAAAACCTCGATACTCAAATGAACTGACGAACGGGAGAAGGGACAAGCTTCTCCATGATTTCATGAATTCATCCAGAAAGAGATTCCTGAAAATAACGTGCGCATACGAGGAAACCAGAGAGTAAATTGTCGACAAGTCAAACAAAAAGAAACTTCTGGAGCAGGATAGAAAGCTTGAGATTATTTATCTTCTTGCACTCAAAAAAAAAACAATATTAGTACCGTGCGGCGAGTGGTTAACCTTAAACCGGATCCAAAAAGAACCCAATACGTTTTGTTTATAGACAAGGAGTTCTAGAAAAAGATTGAACCAGTAGCCAACCAACTGCACCTCGGATTGTCGAGGATTACTCTCCGGACGCTGGCCGATTCGTAAAAAGACAGCAAAGAACCTGATTGAACAAATCCTCTCCACGAGGTGATGGCTGTGAATCTAGAGCCAGAAACAACGCATTGACGGCAAATCTAATGCTCACATGCGTTCAAATAATATACAACACTGCATGGGAGCAGCAGCGGCCCTCAGTACTTATATCGCGACACAAGAAATTGATATTGCCATTGTTCAGGAACCATGGATCCACAAGAGAACTGTCTATCCCAACTTTCGTACAACCCTCGTAAATGCATCATTGTAAATAATGTAGCAGCTAAAATATCTGCAGTAGAGAAAGGCATCAGGAGAGAGTTCAATATCACATCGGGTTACCTTCCCTTCAATTAGACAAGACCAGCGTCACCAGAGAATATCCATCGGCTAATTAACAGCGCAACCAACAAATCGCTGTTTCTTGGATGAAATGTCAATGCACTCCACTCCCTGTGGGGAAGCACAAGAGGTAAAAAACTTTTAGAATTTATTCTATAATCTAATTTTGATATAATAAATAACGAAAATCCACCTACGTTGATAGCAGTGTCGCGCAATTAAGTTATTGACCTTACGCTTGTTAGTTAGAAAACGAGAAAAGTGATAAAAATGTGGCATGTAACGGATGAACCTTCTTTATCTGATCATAGATGTGTTCGATTTAACATCGAACCAAACGAGAAACTCGTAATAGAATACAGAAACCCTAAGAAAACCACTATGACTTGTTCAACGAAATTCTACTTATTCAAATCAGAGACTGACCTATAGTTTCATGATCAACGCACGAACTTGAACTAATGACGGGCAGTACTGTTAATTCAATAAAATCAGCATTTGAAGCAAGCTGCCTAAAAACAGTCAAACTTACCCCAAACAGGCTAACTTAGCGAAAAGAAAGCGAAAGAGGGAGCTTCACAAAGCAAGGGCACGTACTAGACAGCTATTTAACACAGCCAAAAAGAACGGAGACTGGGACAAACTCAAAACCAGCCTCACAACATACAACAATGGTTGTACAAAAGCAAAAATAACCACTTGAGAAAAGTACTGTAGAGATGTAGAAAACAAAACATTTTCTGGTCTCCAAGAAGCTCTCAGCAAGAACCGCACTGGAAACATCGAATTCATGCAAACAGAAAGCGGAAAGATTACAGATTCAGTTAAAGGTACTTGTTCGTTCACTGCAGAAACACACAAACGGGCACCCAAAAAGAACTGGGACTTAAAAACAAAATTATTTTACCTTAGAATGGGGAATTAATACGTTTAAATTTAAACCCTTTCTCTGGGAGCTGATACAATTTATCTCATCGTGTTACAAAAAAGATTTACTGCTCTGAAAAACGCTTTATATGAGATTCTCAGAGCCAGCTTAGCACTTTCGCACATACCAAACAGCTGACGAATTGTCAAGGTGGTATTCATACCAAAGCCAGGGAGACCTACGTACGCCCAGATAATATTTTTTAGATCGATCAGCTTGAATTTCCATCCTAAAACTAGTTAAAAAAGTAGTCGACAGATAGATACGGGACGGGGCGCTAAAAGCTTCGCTTCTTATGAGCTAGCAAATTATCAACTAATAATAATAATTGCATTGGGTGCTTTTCTCGATGACAAGGGCAACGGGGAGAAAAGGCATAACACCTCTAGTGCCAAACTGGGTCAACGGAATGCGCAGGAATCGGACGGTAACAGTTACTTTGTACGGTAGCACCGTAGGAACCAAGGCTGGAGAGTGTCCAGAAGGCGGGGTGCTGTCACCCCTGTTGTGGTTCCTTGTCATGGATAACCTACTAGAAGACGAAGAGGTATTTGCTTTAGAATACGCCGACGATTTCACCGTCATTATAAACAGAAAATTTAGGACAACTATATCCAACATAATGCAGAGTGCACTAAACACCGTCAAAAAATGATGTAAAAAACAAACTATCACTGAACCCAGTCAAGACGGCAATCGTTCAGTTTACCAAACGACGGAAAAAGGATGATATAAAACTACCTACAATGCAGGGGGTGGCGCTCTCAATGACAAAGTACATCAAGTATTTGGGACTCTTGATACCAGACTGATTTTCAACGCTCATTTAGAAAAAAGTCACAACAAAGGTCGTCAGGGTTCTTAATGCAACAAAACGAATAGTCCGTCACACATGGGGATTAAAACCCACAATGACAAGTTGTGATATACTGTGGCGACAAGTCGCATCATCACATACGGTGTGCTTGTATGGGGTGAGAGAACCAACCTGAAAACCACAGTTCCCAAGCTGGACAAAGTACAGAGAATTTTATGTCTACGTCCACAGAAGCCATAGAAGCACTGCTTTCACTTCCACCATTAGACCTCGTTGAAAGACAAGCAACTTACAAGATGCAGATAAATGAACACACGTCAACTACAGAGACATACAAACCGGGTATATACAACGTGCTGCGTGAAGAAACAATCCTAACTATGAGATACAACACCAAAATCACATTTAAAAAAAATCAAGTGATAATACGAAACGAGTGGATAAAACATTTACCCGGGCGTGATTAAAGGAACTATCTGGTACAGAAATGGGGCCAAAAAATCGCAACGGTAGTATATATGGCGACACCTACCATGGGAAACAAATATCGCGAACCTTGGGTAAATATGCGTCCGCTTTTCAAACTGAAGTTGCTGTTATCGACTAGAGTGTCACAAACGGTCCGATATCGATCATGACTGACAGTCAAGCAGCACTACTGGCGCTAAGGTCGCCAGTAATAGCATCTTAACTGATTATGATATGCATAAACAGTCTGGTAACAATGGCAACTTGCCAACAAGTGCAGCTAGCCTGAATACTAAGGGATCAGGGTGTAAAGGAAAGCATTTGCGGTGTACATAGCAAACGCAACGCACAACGATTCTCGACATACCAAGTCTTAACCGACGATAAGTTGAAAAAAATCCCATTGGAATAAATTTCTGAACTTTATAGATAAAACAGAAAGATCTCTTGGAAAAAAAATTGTACTTGCAATTCGTAAATTAATAAACAGTTACTGTCATTTCACATTTGTGTTAATATCTTCTAAGATTCCAAAAGAGAAAAGAAGTATAACAGTATCGTTAAACCAATTTTTTTTAAAGTGCCTGTGAATCCGACTAAAAAAGTTTCAAGTAATTCAGCATTTGAACACTGGAAAACAAGTGAATAATAAAAACTCAAAAAGTCGAAGTAAAATACAAACTGTAATTGTTACATTATCAAAAACAGGTGCTAAACGTTCATAATTTACTCTATAGCTTTTATTAGAGTCGACATACCGCTACCGCCTGCTCCGATTACACGAGGAGAATCTTGTTTCACCAGGGGATAGTATTGTGCGATGTGGAAAGTCTTTTCACAATACAAAAATATTCTTTCCAGAAACAGACGTATTTAGTGCTAAATTGCTTATTTAGTAAAGTTTTATATAAGAAATAAATACTAAAACTCATAAAAAAACCTATTTTAAATGCATATTTTTAGCGTTTTTCGTGCATATTTCAAATGTACTTACATTAACAGTGTCTTTTAAAGAATCTTGTGATGCCATTGAGTTTCTAGGAAGTCTAGACAATGTCGCGTAATCTGCTATATCATCCCCCAAAGATAAAGTTGCAGTATGCGAAGATCCTCTTCGGTTAGGATGTTGAATTGTAGCGTATGTATTATCATCCTAAATTACAAAAAAAAATTATTTAATGATGAGAAATATAAACTCAACTTACCAAAATAAATTCACCGCTACTCCTTCGATCCATCACAGCCTGTTCAGGTTCATTAAAAACCTGCATTGTCAATTCTTGCTCCTCGTAGATTTTTAATTTTCTGAAATACAAATTTGAAGTGATATAATTTTATAAATAAAATAAGTCATTACTGTTCAATCCAAAGCGGATTTTCTGTTGTATTTAATTCATCAATAATTGCTTTGCTAATGAGCGCGTCCTTCTTTTTCTTTAGATCGTTAGGCGAAATCATCCATTTACGCAGGCAACAGCAAACTACAATAAATGTAATGATACCGACTATCAATATCACCCCAAGTGCAATTAAAGCCGATAACGCAGGATCAAAAGATTCTTCCACTTCCTGTGAAACAACAGGTAATACATTTTCTATGGCAAATCCGGCGTAATAATCTTTCAAGAAATCGTATTTGGCATCTATAATTTTTAAGATGTCGTAAATTGATGCTATAGTTTGAGTTGAATGATCCACTCCTAAGATATACATATCGGACCTACAATAATTAGAGTTACTTGCTGAATCTGACACAACTTACGTGTTACCATTCTTTATTAACATGTCCGCTTTCATTAACATGAGGTTTTATATCGCTAGCTATTATTATATAATTTGTAGCGTTACTTAACTCTAAAAGAATTTCGTGTTTTTCTTTTAGCGCTTCTTCTACCGGTCTCGATAGAATTACTCGAATCAATTGTTCAGGTTCAAAAATCCATATCTAAAAACGTTTGGTTATTCATTTGTAATAATTTGTTAACCGAAGCATCCTCATAAGAAACTAACACTTACATAAATTTTAGCCACGGTTTCTCTTTCAGGATAAGCGACTTCTTTCGCCACAACATCAACAATAAAATGATGTTGATTATTTTCATTTAAACTAGTAGCAGTAAAAACTTCCCCATTTTGCGAGATATTAAATGGAGACGGAATAACCGAACCTGAACTTTCCACAGAGTCATACTTGTATAAATTAGAAGATTTTACATAATAAACGAACGAACTGTTAACGCCAAAATCTGGATCACTCGCAGACACGTTCAATACAAAGCTGTTTATTTTTGCAATTGAATTAACGGCAGCGTAGTAAGAAGGTTTTTTAAAAACGGGTGCGTTATCATTCACATCGGTCACTATCACTTTTACCATAGATATTCTATCTGACACTTCCGTTTCATTGTTTAAAATTCGGTTTTGCTCCATACTAGTGAGATAGAAATCAGGTTCATTGTTAGCTAAGACTACCAAATCATATTCTTCCATTTGCTCTCTATCAAGAATTTTATTACTATAAATTTTTCCATCTAGCTTGTCTATATAGAAAGCATTATCTTCATAACTTGACAGTAAATAATAATATACTTTTGCATATTTAGTTTCGTTCGAATACAGAACTTGCACTTCGCCTAAAAATAGTTCGTTAAATATTACACTACTCATATATTTGAAAAGGTGAAAGAAATTTTACTACTTAGTGTAAGTTTAAATACAGTCATTCTAGTATAACCGAAATTATTAAACTTATAAAAAGTTGGGGTCAGAAAGTGATTTTGCAGTAAATGGCAAAATTGACAATTAAATTAGAAATTAGAAAAAAGAACCTATAGACAATTATTAAAAAAATACTAATAAGTATAAATTCAATAAAGAAATAATTGTGAATAAATTAGTAGTACCGCCGCGAGCATTAGCTAACCTCAACACTTCGTGTCTCGGTAAACTATCGTTGCTCTAGGCAGTAATAAAAATTTTTCAACCTCGCTTGTAATATACTATTATAAAAAATGTACCATTGCAAAATTCAAAATGTATTAAATATCTTTGCTGGACATGTGTACTTAGTCAGATAATTCGATATATTTGTTAATGAATATTGGATGCAATAATATTGTAACTATGTTTCTATAATCGATTTATTTAGGCAGGCGTTAGTAAAAGAAGTGTAAAATCAACTGCGTAATTTTAATACAAACAAATTTTACTCACCAACTAAGGTATCCCTTGGACTGTTTTCACTTATATAAAACTGATACTGATTAGTTTTTTGACTAGGAAAAGTGATGTCATTATCTTTTGGATTTATAAGTAATACTGTCAAGTAATGCACTGCTTCATGCCACATCGGTATTCCGTGGTCTCTTGCAATTAATGTTAACTAAAAATTCATTTTGTAATGTTAATTAAGATCAATGTATGAAACAAAATACTATATAAAAACTAGAAATTTGTTGAAGAAAGGATGGTAGGTGTCAAAAATGTCTCTATTTTCTTAAATAGTGGTACGTCTAATTAGTTCCCGGTTTAATTCTTTGTTTTAGACAAATAAATGCTTTAAAAATCGTTCATAAAAGAAAAATAAACTCAGATTAAAACTTTAAAAAACTTTCTATTCTAATTCATGAATATCATTAAAAATTTTATAAATGTAAAAACGCAATAAAATAACTACCTAAACTACTTAAACTTATAAGAAACAAAAAAATTTTACTACTATGCAAAAAAAAACTGGTGTGGTCACCAGCACCACACGACTTTCCTATAAGGAATGATAAAGGAATGTCTACATATTTTTTTAAGGTTATGTTGTCATAAAACCATTTTGAAGTGATGTGTACACGTTTGTATTGGCTTGCTAGCATGCTATAATTTTTTTGAAATTTTTCTCCTCCATTTCATTAAGATATAACCCAAATATGGCAAATTGAGCTTGTGTTGTCAGATTGACTAACCCCTATATTTGTTAACCTCGATATTGCTTTCCCCTTTAGTAAACCAGTAAAAATTATTTTTAACGTATCTTGCTTTCCTTTCAAGATAAGGAATTTTTTTCTAAAAAAAATCGTTGCAAGTAGGATTCGAACCAATATTATATTTGTGAACTAACATATCTAATAAACTGTTAATGTTAGAAGATTGTTTTATTTGAATAAATTGTTAGGAAGAATTATCTCTATAAGAAACTGTAAAAATAATTCGAATAATTTACATACGTACAAAATTATATAAGAAAAACTGTTAAAAATGGCGGATACACCCACTTCCGGTTTCTTTATTAAAAATACATCTTTTGATAGAACCGAGAGAATATGAAAAGCCAGCTACATACCCAATTTCAAGTTACTAAAACTTGATTCGAGAGTTATCGTGGCTACATCCAAAGATAATGTAAGGAAGATGCAGCACTCCCTGTATAAACGGTCAAAAGAATATAGAAAATAATTGTTATTTTTGACGCATCTTGCTTTCCCTTTAAGATATGTAATTTTTTTTTTTTTAAATCGTCGCAGGCAGGATTCGAACCTAGATTATATATGGAATTCACTTTAAGTTATAAATCAAATATCTAATAAACTGTTAATGTTAGAATTTGAATTAATTGTGAAGAAGAATTATCTTTATAAGAAACTGTAAAAATAATTTGAATAATTTACATACGTACTAAATTATATAAGAAAAAAGTGGCGGATACACCCACTTCCGGTTTCTTTATTAAAAACTCATCTTTTGATAGAACCTAGAGAAAATGAAAAACCAGCTCCATACCAAATTTCAATTACTAGGACTTTTAGTTCGACAGTTGTCGTGGGTACATCGCTACACACACACTCAGACATCCAAATTTTTTTTGTGAAAAATACATTTTTCTGATTCATGAGACATTGAGACGTAAAATTATGCAAAAAATTTTTTTTTTCAATTGCGATCGCTATACTTTCCTCATAAGAAAGTAAAAATAAACAAATCAAAAATCGAACAATTAAAGACGCATTGAAAAAAAACTACACAAGGAAATTCTATGAAAGTATTAAAACTCAATTTCACTCTTTTCAGTCATGGATGATAAATAGAAAATCCAATTATAGAGATACTTAAAGAAGTAATCCACTGAATAAAATACATTAAAGCCCCAAGTTGCGACAAAATAACCGGGAAATTATTAAAATTAGGAGAAGCATTATTATAAAAAATACAATAACTTGAATATAGTTTGTAATGTGTTCGTTGATACCGCGCGGCTACTTTACGTCGTACAGGCAGTCGTGGTTCTTATTACATCAAAGTATGAATGTCTAACTCAATCACCCTAATTACCGTTGGGCGCCATCCAGTTATGTCCGAACTGCAACGGAAGATATTAACTTACTTTGTTGGATATAAAAAGAAATAACAATAAAAGGAGTTCTCCACACTTTACAAAGATATAATTAAAAAATAATAACAAAAAAAAACATGAAACTTAATTGCTTTTTCTTCTTATCAATTGTTAAATTACACACATATATTAAACTGATTTACCTATTCTCGTACTTAAATATAAATGCATCAATCAATAGTGTGCTGAAGTAGCAACGCGTTACTTGGCTATTTGCGTGAGTGGTGTTCACTGGCAGCGGCTTAGCTTCCACTACTTTTCACACTTAACTTCGGCCAAAGGTGTCTAATCGTGCTGGTCTTTCTATCTTGACTAAAGACCGATATGATGGCAAAAAGGGGTGAACCCTGCAAGACGTATCTATGAGTCGTGCGTTTGATCGAAAAAAAAGCCTTTGCTTACCAGTAGTCAACTGGCGCCAGGTAAAATAATAGAGAACAAATGCTAATAATCTAATCCGCCAAAGGCGATAATTTACATCTGTTGATGTTCGGCAATTCTGTCACACCGTTTGCAGTGAACGAGTACCCGGGACAGAATGGCATTTTTATCAAATGTTTATTTAAAGACGTGTGATTTTTGAATTTGCGCACGACTCATAAATACTCTTAATATTGAGGAATACAAAGTTGCTTAGGCCGAAGGCGTGTAAACCGTAATAGAATGTGGCAAGGAACATTATAATGTTTGGGTGTTGTACTGAACAACAAAAAAACATTATACGTTTAAACAACAAATGAATGAACGAATAAATGCAATGTAATAAAAAACAAACCAAGAGAAATGCAAGAATACTAAATCAACAAAATTGATTCATCAGGGTTATAGCCTAAATAAAAATCAAAATAAACACATGTACATTCTCTTATTTGTGTTATATTCGAAATAGAAATGTTCCATACCTCATAACGATCTTTCATTTTCTTATCTAAATAGATTCTAGTCCGCAGCTCCCCTGTATCTTGATCTATAATAAATTCCTCAGTCGATTGTACATTTTCATCATTCACTTTAAAGTGATAAGTAACTCTTCCATTTTCACCACTGTCTTTATCGACAGCTTTGACAGTCATCACTAAATAATTTTCTGATGGATTCTAAAATGCATTGCTAATTATTCGGTACTTCGTAATATCGACATATCATACATCATTTATTTCAGCAGTAGAACTTGCCGCTGTTGGAAAAATAAAAGTTGGCTTATAATCATTCACATTTATCACTCTAATGTAGATTAGGCAGTTATCGTGCATCTGTAGTTCTCCATTATCACTAGCTTCAACTCGAAACGTAAAATTGCCAGTTTTTCCAACTAAAGATTTGTGAACATACAGAATTCCGGTATCTTCGCTCAATAAAAATATACCTGCAATTAAAAAACTATTATAGCTGTAGCGGTCTTCCGAGATCAGATCGTGACCACGTTGTAACCGAAGCTGTTTACCATACGTCTGTTTTCATAAAAGGAATTAACAAAGGTGGGTTTTAAGAGAAAAACCGAGTCTAAACTTTTAAGATAGTCTTCGTTTATATACAACACCTATATAGTAAAATACTGCAGATTAATAAATTTTTTAATAGAAAAAACTAACTCAATACCGCCTGGTTAATACCGTAAATTTGTCCCCTCACGACCATTTAAGAAAACAGAAAACATCTACTCAGCTTCGATTACACCATTCAGATATGTTTTTTTGGTAGCAGATTAAACCGGAATAAAACAATACTGACCATCTTCATTTCCTTCTATAATTCTGTAATTGACGTTCCCGTTAATACCATCGTCTTCATCTACTGCAAATACTTGTAACACCATAAACGGCGGGTTAAATCTGAGATTCTCACTGATAGTAGCGTTATAACTGGTTTGATTAAACTTGGGTGCGTTATCATTTACATCCGATATAGTAATGTAAACTGGTACCGTATTCGTATGTTTTAAGTTTCCCGGAGCACCATCACTAGCAACTACTTGTATAACAGTTTCGTTTAAAAGTTCGTGATCCAAAAACAACGGATTAGAAACGTATATCTCTCCTGTAGTTGCATTGATTTGAAAATTTTCAGTATGTTCTCCAGTTAAATTGTAGGTGATTTTACCATACTCTTCATCGTCTAAATCATCTGCACGTACTGTTATAACGTGAGTCCCAATAGGCGAATTTTCTTCAACAGTGGCGTTATACATGTTTTTAGTAAAATTTGGAGAATTATCGTTTATATTAAGAATCGTAACAAATACGTTTGCAGAAACATTCAGTTGAGGAATTCCTGAGTCATAAGCAAAAATAGTAAAGTTTAATTTTTTTATTTTTTCGTAATCAATCCGTTCTTTAATTTGAACAATTCCTAAAAAATACTGTTATATAAACAGCATTGGTTTAAATATTTCAGATATACCTGTGCCATTATTTATTTCAAAATATTTATTATCGGGAAAAATTCTATAAGTAGAAATTGGAGAATCATCATCAACCGCAGTAAAGGTAGCTACAATAGTTCCGACCGGAAGTTCCTCCTCCAACTGCAAATTATATTGAGGACGCTCTTTCGTCCATGGAGGTAGAAATATAGGTGGACGATCATTGATATCTATTATCGTGATGGTTAAAATGCCTATAAAATAAACAGTTTTTTTATAGATGATGCTCGTTTAACTAATAATTACCTTCGCCTTGTTGAAGTGATGGTGCCGTTGTGTCAATTACCCGTACTGTAAGCTGAACAACAGCTGCTGCATCACGCTCCAATGTACTGTTAACAAACACTTTTCCAGTATTTTTATCAACAGAGAAGAAACGCCTGAACTTTAAATCTTCAGATAGTTCGCCATACTTGGTGGTTCCCACAATCGGTTCAATAATTTCATAATTTAAAACGTCCGTAGAGTCAACATCGGGATCTACTGCGGTTAGTGTGTGCACAACAGTGCCAATCTTTGCATCTTTCATTATCTACGGATATATTTATAAAACCTCTGTTACCGGTATCATTTAATGTTACCTCAGCTTTTTGATTTGTTGGAGTAAAATACGGTAACTTATCATTGACGTTGAACACATGTATTGATAACACTGCTGAACTACTTAAACTAACAACACCTTGATCGACGGCGACAATTTCAATATTGTATAAACGTTGTCTGTCAAAATCTAATTTTGATGAAATGTTAATAACACCAGTAGAGTTTTCAATGATGAATTCGCTGATATTCTTTTTGAAGTAATAGTTTATTTCGGAATTTACTCCTGCGTCATCGTCCGTCGCTGTTACTTGAAATATACTAGAACCTAAAAATCAAAAACTTTTTTAAATATTTTTCAAATTCAAATTTGTAGAAGTAAATATTAACCATAAACTAAAAATTGAACAAATAAACATCGACAAAAAACGAGACTAATAATAAATAACGAACTCAAAAAAAACACACATAAAATCAGATATAAAGCAGAGTAACCGGTTGAGCCCAGTGTTTGCAGATACATCAACTAATCCAAGAGGTAAAAATCAGAAAAGGGTACACAATGGCATAACAAAATTAAAAGTATTATGTTATGATGTAGCTTTAGTAAGATTTCCTGCAAAGAATAGTATACGCTTTTAACAACAGAGTTGCAGAATATAACATTAATATCCAAAATTAAGACAGGATTTTTGGTAGCATCAGAAGAATGACAAATTACGTAGAATTCCTAGACTTCACGCATATCGATGTGTCTACGAGACGTCATATTGAGAAACAGAAACATAAAGAGGAAAGAAAAAGTTAGCATTTATGTAACTTATCATAGAAATTTGTGCGGGACAGCTAAAATCAGAATAATTCTTAAAAAAACAGATATTAAAACTATTATATAATTAAAGTTTCAGATGTCAGAAGGTCTATACAACTGCGGATGGAATAAAAACAGAATGCAAACCGAATGGTAGAAACCCGACTAACATAATTAGTCAAAGACAATAAACCAGCAAAAAACAAACCCAGAGAAAGACCGTCATGGAAGAATAAAAGATTCAAATTATGCTAAGATAAGAACGTCTTCCGGGTTTGAACCGTGTCATTGTTGATCTGAGATGTCTTATAGAAGACTCGACAATACATAAAATATATTCTTTATAAATGCGTTTGGCAGCAACAGCAAAATTCAAACCCTTAGATAGCATCGATTCCTGTTCTAAAGCAGGAGCCAAACTAGATAAATTGACAACCGTTTTTAAGCAGTTAGTAGTAGATGAAATTTTACGCTTCTTGGATACCAATAATTGAAACTTTTTGAGATGTCCTTCAGTGGTTAGTCGTAGAGTGGTATCAGACTGCTGGTAAGTAATGTTGTCAAAGAGATTCCAATCATCTGGGGATAGAATGTTAGCCAACTCAAGATGAAGACAAGAGTTTCGACCATAACCCAATCAGAGTCGAGCTTCACCAGCTGTGACGATACTTCTTTTTTATATACGGAGACTTCTTCTTAAGTCACTTCTATGGAGTTTAGAATCTGGTTTGGCTCACAAGTTGATCACCTAACTTTGTAGTGATTCTTTGTTAGATTTTCGTTTGCTTTTTCAAGTTTATCGTTTCCTTTCTTTCCTTTCCAAAGTTTAGAATCTGGCTTAGTTCAAAAGTTGATTACCTAACTGTTGACAAGTTCTTAATTAAATTTCGGTTGCTTGTTTAAGTATTTCGATTTCTCTCGCACCCTGATGAAAGCACGAAAGCGGGCGAATCGATGGCAACTTTGGTTACAATAATGACACGGTTCAAACCCGGAAGACGTTCTTATCTTAATATAGACTCCGGCAGTGAAAGCCTTCGCTATTACATTTCAATTGTTTAATTCGCGATTAGTTTCTTTAAAACGAACTAGACAATGGTCAATGTTTCTATACAAAAAAAAAATGTTTGATATACTTAGAAGTGTTTGAAAAAATTTTTCATATTCATAAAGTTTCGACAGCTAAAGGTGTCATGATTGATCTTCAATACTAAACAAAATCTAAAATTTGTAATGTAATGAGTAAGAAAAAATGAAAAAAAATCTACATGAAAATTGATACAATCTAAAGCTAAAAAAACGTCGCAAAAATAATAGAAACTAGAATAACATGTATGTACTTACCAACTTCAGAGTCTTCAGGTATTGAAATATTGTAATACTGTTGTTCAAATTTGGGAGCATGATCGTTAACATCAACAACATTAATGTTCACCACTGTGGTAGTTGTGAATTTTCCATCAGTTGCCTGAAGTATTAAATAACAGATTGTAGCTAAAAAAAATAAGTTTTATACCATACAAACCTCAATTGTTAATGGTAAACTGTTTTGACTATCGTTTTTACTAAAAGTAATAACTTTATTACTAGCAATTCTAATTTTTCCTACATTGGGATCAATATTAAATAATTCATTTTCGTTTCCAGATATTATGGAATACTTGATATGAGACGTTTTATCAATATCTGTAGCTTGAACAATTAAATCTGGTTCAAATTTTGCAGCTCCTTCGTTAATCAAAATATTATATAAAGATGAATTAAACATAGGAGCGTTGTCGTTACTATCACTTAAAATGATTTTTAAGGGCACTTCTGCAGAAAGACCTTTTCCATCATTATCGGTTGCCTTAAACACGATTAGTTAGAAATTAAACGTACAATAAAATGAACATATTAATTACCTTATAATTAAGAAAATATTCCGCCTTTGTTTCGTAATCTAGGCAATCCATGCGCCCTGGTTCTTTACATTCAGCAACGGTTACAACTCCAGTGTGACTATTAACATTGAATTTTTCTGATCCTTCGCCTGCAATTTCATAAACAATTCCAAGCTCGCCAAATTTTCCACTATCTCTATCTTTAGCCAAAATTGTGGTTACTAATGTTCCTGGTTGCGCTACTTCAGACACTACAGCCATATAAGATTTCTGCTCAAATGTAGGTATATTATCGTTAGCGTCAACAACAGTCACGGTAATCGTTGCGGTTGAAGATAACTTAGAGCTTGTATAAATTTCTTTTGCGATAGCGAGTATAATAAACTTTCTTTTATTAGGATCTTCGTAATCTAAACTGCTGTTAATAACTTGTATAATTGCTTCGCTCGAACCAAAAACTATTTCGGGCAATATTTTAAAAGAATGAGATATGTCTACTAAAGACAGCGAAAACACCGAATTATTTCCCTTAAAAAAATAATCATGAAGTAAAGAAAATCGTAAAAAAATAGACTTACAACATCGGGATCTTCTACAGTCATATCCAGGTTTGGTAAAAGATCACCATTTTTAATATCTTCAGGAATTTCAACAAAATATTCTTTTTCGTTAAATGAAGGCGGCTCATCATTCACATCTCGCACCGTTATATTTACCCAAGCTCTAGTTCTACTTAAAGGATCAAAATCAGCAACGCCGTTAATAACTTCACTTGCCTGTAAAAAATATGTTTTCTCCTTGCTCACAGAATCGAGAAAAAGTTATACCTGAATCTCTAACGTCAATAATCCATCAGGGTTAGGAATAGCTTCTTTATCTAACGGTCGAGCTGTACGTACTTGTCCTGTAGTCGCATTGATTAAAAAATAATCCATCGGATCTTTAAATGAAAGAAATGATTTCGATAACTGTTTACATATAAGCAACTTACTGTTTATTAGTTCGTATATAATATTTCTTGGTGCTCCCCTATCACCATCTTCCGCATACACCGTCAGCACCAAAGAATTAATGGGAGCATCTTCATCAATCTCCACATTTGATAGCCCTAAAAATGTAGGAGGTGTATCTTGAACGTCTATTACTGAAATTATAACCGAAGTCGTGCTGTTTAATTCACCATCCTAAAAGAATCTTGATGTAATTTATACTTAAAAAAGTAAAACTGAATTACTGTAGCTTTTAACATAAAATTGTATTCAGTTTTCAAAGAATAATCTAACTTCTGTTGTAAGACTATGCTTCCATTGTAAGAGTTCTGCGCTGAGTCGATTGTAACTATTGAAAATATAGTACAAGTATTGTCACTTTCGAATAAATTAACGCATTCTACTTCTAAAGCATCTCCAACTGTATCAGCGTCGGTTACATAAATTTCGCTAAATATTATTGATCCAATAGTAGTATCTTCATTCACGAATACTTTATATGGCACCTAATAATTACTTTCATTTTATATTTTGTGTTAGTAATTTATAATGACTTACATTTTGAAAGGTTGGTTCATTATCATTTTCGTCTAAAATTATAGCAGTGACTGAAACTGTAACAACATTGTTTCCACCCACCGGTGCATCTTGAACTTCATCTTCTATAGTAACAAAAAAATTAAAAGTATCGTTTACCTAAAACAATATTATTACTAATTATTGGCATTACTTGATTAAATGTTCACATATACAATAAAATAATACACCAGTCATCTTGATCAATCTCTTTATCATTGCGAAAAGTAAATTGCACTTGCAATTGACGTAAATATAATAATTTACATATTAAAAAATCAATAAGTATATAATACTAGTTGGTTACCGATGAACAAGCTATAATCATTTGCATTAGTTAGTTAGAAAATTAAATAAATAAAAAAGTTATAGTATATTCAGAGCATGAGTATGCAAATTTTTACTTTATAAATGAACAAAATAACATATGCACTAATTAAAGACATTTCTACGTACAATTGTTCTCGCCCTTATGTGCTTTAAAATCTATATAAGTTTCCAAAAAAACGTCAGCTAAACTCATCGTTAGTTTTAAATTGATAAAAATGCTTTAAAACTGCTAAACTATCACCGATTCACGACTACTTTTAAAATTGTGTTCCTAAATATTTCTAGATTACCTTGAATTACCTAAAAAGTAATATTTTTGTATTCATATTGAAAATAATGTAGTTATTAATTTTCTTCAAAATTAGAAAAAAAATTAACTGAATTTGTAAAATTTGTATATCAAAAATAGTTATTTAACGAACAAGGTTGTTAATGATAGCGACTAATAATCGATACATTTTAACGCCGTGAGCGAGTATAGCGAGCGCACGCGTTAATATTATCGAGATTATTTGTCGCCGATTAAGAAACAAGTTAGATTTTTAGTTTTTCCGTTGATCGTACGTTGGTCAAAACCAAGGTTCGTATATACTAGGTTACCTCGTAACTTCGAACTGAAGTGAGGGGATAAGGACGCGTAACGCGTCATCCAGTATACCGAATCCGCTTGAACAAAGCAAACAAAACGCTTAAATGCTATACGTGTAATCGACGAAATCTATAAATTTATTTAACTTAAATCAATATTTATAATTAAAGAACGATAGTTGTGGCAGTACAAATCTTCAAAAATTGTGCCATAAATTGCATATAAAATTTTCCAAAATTGCATTAAAAACTAGGAAAATTGCAATATAAAAGATAAAATAAAATCAATTGGTGTATGTGTTTTGTACTCGTATAGATATTTTCCCATCATTTACATAAATTTCACTGTTAGTGCTATATGTTTTAATTTACGTGTTTACTTGTAATTGATGCAGTTAACTTAAGCATCTTAATTAGTGCAAAAGGTCTCAAAACTATCAAAAACTTTATAGAATTGAAAATTAAAAATGCCGATAAATAACATAATATCTCATTTGTAAGTTACGATATGGTAACACGCATTAAAAGCATAACAAAACTTTAAGATCAGGTGATTATGATCTTACCACCGTTCGTTTAAATAAGTTAGACAATGTTGCATTTGATAAAACTGCACAATTGTGGAGTTCCATTGTTTTTATTTATTTCTCCTATTTATTGTAGAATCAGTAGTATTCACCTGATGACCATTGCAGATACTCTAGTAATCGAAACGTAGTGTATATTGCATGTTTATTTGTTTTTAAAAAATAACTACAATGGAAATCCAAAATTGTGCTCTTTATTACCGTTGTTACCAAGAAACGCGGGAAAAAACTTCAAGTTAAAATACGTCTAAATGTAGAATTTAGTTGTAATTTAATTTTTCTTATTAAATTGCAAGAAATATGCATTATTGTTGAAAATTGCTGAAAAATTGCAATAACACCCAAAATTGCAAAAAATTGCAAATGCCACAACTTCCGCTCTTTATTTATAATTAATGCTGTATTCAGTATTGCAAAAAAGTTTATTTACCGAGAGCGGTTTAAAATTAGAAAAAAATAAAGAAGGTCTTGAAATAAACAATTATTTTTTAAGTGTTTTTGTATTTTATTATTTAAAAAATTTTATATATTAACTTAATCGAACAATTTGTTCTTTGTTTGAAATAAATTGCATGTATTAGAGAATAAAGTATTTAATTATTGAATATACAAAAATTGGGATTGTTCCTTTAGTATCAGTAAATTTAAAGGAAGACGTTTTTATTAGAAACTAAATTTAAATAAATTATATTGTTTCGTATACGGGAGTTAAATGTAGAAACAAAAAAATTTAACAAAACTCAAATTTTACAGCGACATTTACGTAATTCGAATAATATTCATTAAATTGTTACCGTAATTAGATTTATTCACGTGTATTGAACAGGGTAATAAAGTATGCAATAATACTTCTCACAAGTGTTCGTAACCCAACATTTGAATGTGTATACTTGATGACGCGTTCCCGCTTGATTTCTGATTGGTCCAGAGTCAAACCTTGGGTCAAAACCAAGGATACTAAATAAATAGGATCGCTCGATCGCTCGATTTATTCTGCCGAGATCATGTGACGCGCTGACGTCACGCGGAGACCTCGCTCTCTATACTTCTATCACAATCTGTATTAAGATGCACCTTAAAAGGCTTCTAAATATTTTATTTGAGTAAATTTGACAACTTTTGATTTAACAAGTAATGGCAATAATGTTCATAATCGAAATATTTTTTTTTATTAATTAGTTTTGATGTTTTTTTTATAGTTTTTTAAGGTAAAAAATTACAATTAAGTTAAAATTAGTCTGCTATTTAAATTATTTTCACTTAAACGGAAAGAAACTTTCACAAAAAATTAATAGCGTTTGCTGTTTGATGCATTGACTTTGAACATTTCCACGGTGATTCTTTAAAAAAAAGCCCACAAGTTGTAAAAAAAATTAAGTATTAAAATTAAGAAAAAAGAAAACATTTCTCTGGACATTATTATAGCGTTTTGCAAATTAAGGACCATTATCAGAATGAACTATGAAAATATAAAGCTTAGTGAAAAAAGACGTGGATGCATTCATTTTTAAATTGAACTATAGAAAAATTGCTATTAATTTTATAATTTACGGACAAAATATAGTGTAATGGTTAAATAAATGTATTCAAATTTAAGGTTGACAAAAATAAAAAATAACATAAGACACTACAAGTTTATTTTAAAATTTTATTTAATTTTCTTCGTTTTATTCTTTCTTCATCAGTTTCTTGAGCTGTTGTATTCGCTCTTTTCTTTCCACATCTTTTTTCACTAAGCTTTATATTTTCATAGTTCATTCTGATAATGGTCCTTAATTTGCAAAACGCCATAATAATGTCCAGAGAAATGTTTTCTTTTTTCTTAATTTTAATACTTAATTTTTTTACAACTTGTGGGCTTTTTTTTAAAGAATCACCGTGAAAATGTTCAAAGTTAATGCATCAAACAGCAAACGCTATTAATTGTTTGTGAAAGTTTCTTTCCGTTTTAGTGAAAATAATTTAAACAGCAGATTAATTTTAACTTAATTATGTTTAAATGTAATTTTTTACCTTAAATTTTACTAAATTTATGTTAATCAATTTTATTTAAAAAACCTAATAATTCATTTTGTAAATCTCGTTCATAACTATCCTCTGTAAAATGAGTAGCACAAATTACACTAGTATTAGGGTTCATGTTATCAGTCCTTTTACAGCGCCTAATCCATTCATTTTTAATTGTAATGGACACTAAATCGGTGCCTTTTGGGAACTTGTGGTATATAATCTTACGATTTTTATTTTGGTTGCAATCGGTTGTTATCGCAACCAAATACAGCGCACCTTGTTCCTGGCATTGTATAATTACACCTCAGTATCTAATATAATTTAAATAAGTTTAAATTTTAAATTAAACCTGATAATAATTCGAAATTCTTACAAGCAACTGGTAGGCACGTATTTGAACGAGTAAAACACCAAGAAATGTAATAATTACTATTAAAAAAATCGCAAAACCGTTGGATTTAAAGTGTATTTAAGCACTATTTATAATCAGCGGGCCGTTATGTGGTCTCCGGCTGACGTCACGCGGCAAGATTTACGGGAGTGGGGCGGCTTACATTACGAGAATACGAATCGAGCAATCCTATTCATTTAGTATCCTTGGGTCAAAACGTGTAAAGCGATAAAGAAACTAAAGCATACGTAACCCGATGTTTTATCTAGTAGTCGTGCAATATCGTTAAATCAGTGGTTGCTAACGATTTCATTGGTTGCTATACAAATTCGTTCATTAATAGAAATTGATTCATTGGTTCAAAATCGTTGATTAATAGGGGTCATTAACGATCTAATTCTGATACATTATTGTATGTTGATATGACTATTAACAGACGATTGACGGAAATAGTAGTTTACGTAACAAGAGTCGAAAGTAAGAAATAGCATAACGAACATTAATGCGACGCGAGGCCGCACGGCTTTCACTGGTTTTTAGCTAATGCTTCACGCTTTTGTTTCGTTTTGTGCTGTGACCTTAATTGTTGCGTACGTAAAAAAAAGAATGAAAAAATATTGATTGGAGAGTAAGTAATTATGCTTGTTTTGGTATTCTTTATGAACTATTTAAAAAATAACTTTTAGATTTTATATAAGCGAAAGTGAGGTTAGAGTTATTCTAACAAAAATTTTATCGTTTAGCTAAATAATATGCGAGTATTTCTATTACTGAGCTAATGCTTTCTGTAAGCTCTCAAGAACAACTTGACGCTTTGAGAAAATATCTTCAAACAGAAGAAATTATGAACAATTCCGTAAGTATTGTACTGGTTTCCTAACTATTCAGTATACAGTTAATGGATGTGTAATTTTAGATTAGAGAAATTGTAAAAATATGTGAGACAACGCGAAGGAGTTAGTTCATAAGAAGCTAGTTCTTCTAAAATCGATAATGCTGTTTTACTCGCCTACAAATTGCTTGGCCAAAAAGTAAGAATGTCTTTACATATTTATTAACAAAAACACTTATAGTGAGTAAATTAAAATTATGTTAATTTTTATTTTAGTATAATAACTGTTCTAGAAGTTTTGGAAAAAATCCGGTAACAGCAGTAAACTAATAAACAGGAGGCAATGGCCATCGTTGATTTTTTGAAAAAGTCCAAAGAACGGCTGGAAATGCAATTAAGAAAATTAATCGTCTCAAAAAAAAATAAAAGCTTTTGTTAATATAAGTAACTGATGCAATACATAATATACAAGATTAACAAACAATACAAATCATTAAATTTAACCTAAAAAATAAAAAACTAAGTGAAGCTATTGCTCGATAAGTAGCAATAGACTTTGACAATTCCTTGGCTTCTTATTTCAAATTACGGTTATAAAAATAAAAGTCTGCTTGATTTAGTTCCACATTTGCAGTAGGCTTCCCGAGAGATTTTATTTCAAACTGTTCTTCTAACGTCAGTCATACGAATTCATTATTCAAAATAAATCGTACATTATTTTTTTTGCATTTTTCGAAAATTACGTACGACAAATATACCGTTTCATTTAGAACACGTCCTACACGTTCCACCGTTCAATCAGTACTAAATTTGAAAGCACCGCAGGTTATAATAATGCAAGCCATTTTGCACGTTAAAACTGCATATGAAAATCTCCTAATGAGGGTCGCAAAGTCACGTCAATACTCTGCTACAATAATTGTAAGCCGAACATAAAAAAATACCTATT
The DNA here is from genome assembly GCA_035610365.1 of Aquatica leii. Classification (NCBI taxonomy): domain Eukaryota; kingdom Metazoa; phylum Arthropoda; class Insecta; order Coleoptera; family Lampyridae; genus Aquatica; species Aquatica leii. The sequence continues at coordinate 82,098,125 of CM069433.1, read as the reverse complement.
TAATATACGTTGTTTTAAACAATGAACATATACTGTGGGACGTAAAAATGTAACACCAAGAAGGCATTAGAACTAGTTGGAGGTAGTAGATTAAAACTTTTTATTAATAATAGGTTGAACCACCCCTATTAGTTTCACATTCCCGCACCCTTCTTGGCATGGATTCCACCAGGTCGATCTCAAATTCATACCGTAGAGCTTCTAGTGTCTGTAGAGGATTGACTAGTTTTCTATTCATCATGTCCCACAATGTTCGATAGGCGAAAGGTCGGGAGATCTGGGTAGCCACGGCAAGATATTGATGTTAGCCACTTCAAAGTGCTCCATAGAATGTCCTCAAGCTCCCGGAAGAATGGAAAGATATGGAGTTCTACCACTTCATCAACATACCAGTAAGCATTCATATTGCCTCGGATGAATACTAACTGCAACCTACTTCCATAAACAATAGCACCCATACCATAACCCCCACAGTGTGATGAATATGCCACTCAACAGAAAACTATGCATTGCGACGTTCACCACGTCTACGTCTGACCATCATGCGACCTCGTCCACTCTCAAGTAGAATCGAGATTTGTCACTAAAGATCACCCTATTCCATTCCACGTCCCAATTCAGTCGCAAGGTACACCACTCCAAACGTTGCTGTCGATGCCAAGCCGTCAGCGGAAGCACAAGATGTGGTCGATAGGACTGTAAGCCAAAATCTCTAATTCGACGGTAACCTGCACCAAAAGTTACAGGAAGTCCTTCGTTTCGAAACCATTGATCGGTTATTGATCTTGTATTCCAATATCGGTCTCTTAATGTCATTAATCGAAGATGGTGGACCTAGAGGACGTTTGTCTGTCTTGACTTTCTCGTCTACGACGTTCTTGACCTTCTCTAAACCGTACTACAGAAGATTGGTTACGGTTCAGACGGTTAGCAATTTCTCTGAATAAAAAACCACCTTCACGTAAGCCAATAATGCGACCTCTGTCAAATTCACTCAGTTGTTGATAATTTTCACGTTGCTTCACTCTAGGCATAATCGCAGCCTCAAAACGCAAATAAGAACACAAAAAGAAAAAAATTTCAACCAAAAACAATACCGAAATTGACTTAATCTCTCAAGAAATATACCCGATAATGGCTACTGGATTAATTTGAATGAAATTTTAATCAATTACTAGGTAGTACCAAATAGTACTATATTAGTTAAACCATTCTGCCAAAATTGGTTCAAACTCTTTCTTGGTGTTGCATATTTTTATGTCACAGAGTATATTAAATTAATGTTTTATACTAATAAAAAGTAGATGATACCTATAAATATGTTTATATATAATAATTCATAACAATTTGTGCCGTTTTTTTTGTTTTAATGTCCGTCTGGAGTGCTGGTGCCCTATATCCCATATGATTCAGCCGCCAGTACTCGTTCTACAACTTATGTGTGACACCGAAGTCGTAGAAAATCAAACCACCTTTCCACCGCTGTCAATAAAATATTTAATTTCAAGGTCTGTTAGATTTAATAATGCTGGTTTCTGTTATCTCGCAATGCCAATCGATTAAATTTAAGTCATCTAATGCATCAAAATTAATTTTTTTAACTTCAAATATCCTCGGTGTGGTCGATGATGACACGATACGTGCTTTCAACACTGGTCGGACAGCCAGTTCCCGAACTGTCATCGTAGCGACAAGATTTTCTGTGATGGGCAAAGTAACTGTTCCTTTGTATCAAACCGTCTACAATTATTTTTAAATTTTCTGGTACGTATTTTGACGTAAAATCAGTTTATAAAAGTTACTAATCTCGTCTTTGCATGTTGGATGGTTTTTAATGTCAAACCAAGTGGTGCATAAACTTTTACCCCAAACTTTGCTAACACAACCAAAATTTTCCGTCATTTTTTGTTTCTAAAATGCGATTTGTGCGAAACAGCCATCTTGCCTGAGAAAGCTTCCCATGGAACTTCTGAGTCAAGTCGTCCAGAACAAAACCACTTATTACAGCTAAGTTGGTCTGTACTCAGTAGATATTAGAAAGAATGATCCCACAATTCTTTGAAATACTAAAATAGGCAACTCTACATAATTTACAAGGGCCTTCCGTATAGTGCCGGTATAGGAGTTGGGACCTAAAGTGAAACCATCTAAATGAGGAAACAAGTGTCGTAAAGGTAACTCATTCGTATGTATTAAACAAATTATCCACTACAACTTTCTGTTAAAAGTTACCGATAGCAGATTTAATCCTTTTTGCAGATCTAGTGATAGAAACTGCGTAACTTAAATAAATGGATCCTGGCTCCTTTACTAAGCAAATATATTCCTCGACGATTGTTTTTGTATAATTACGTCCATGTGTTTTAACTATTGATACCGTTTTGTATTTTCTTCCGTCAAAAGAGACAGCTGATAAATCAGAAATGCAGTTTTGTTTTTATCACCTTCTCACGTGCCTTCATTCTTTCTCTTCGCACGTTATGACGATGGACAACTAAGAACTGATTTAATGTCATGTAATACGTATGATACAATTGCTGCTGCAGCTCTATCAGACACACCATATCTATCGCCAATCTTTGAAACCGCAATTTTATTGCAATGACTTTAAGTGCTTCGTCTTCCACTGTTTTAATTTCGATTTTTCATTGAAAAAGAACACGACTTGCTATTCGAAAAGACGCTAGTTTGTCTGCAGAAAGTCTCTTTAGAGATTTTTGTATGTTTTTACATTCAAGGTGATAAGCCGAAGAGCGTACATTTTGAGGAACTACGCGTTTTGTCCAAATTAAAATAACTGTTATTCCTAATATTCGTAACCAAAGAACCAGCGCGATCTTTTACATTCGCTAATTAAAACGCACTAGCGGCTGATGAGTCACAAGAGTTAATTACTTCACCCCCCCCCCGCGCGCCCTTTACACCGTTTTATATTTTGTGAAATATAATATAGTCCTCGCAATTTAACTTTCGATGCACGTCATTAACGTCAGTGACGTAGTTATTCAACCATGTTGTCGATATTATCATGTAAACTTACTGTTTTTGTACATTCTGTATATTACATTGCGAATTAGGTTTTCATTAATAGTTTCTACATTCGTAACAGGTGTACTATGCTTACGTTTTGAGGAGATCTAAGAACCTCGTTGGTAGCAACCGTTGTAGATACAGAACTAACTGTAGAATATATGTATGTATTACCACAATTTGAATACTATGTAAAAAGGTACCTCTCGCACAGCATTTGCTGATATCAGTGGACCAACATATCTCGTTCAAGCTCAAAATAGTACAGTTTTGTATCAAAAATAATTATAAAAAACAATGAGCACTTTGATGTAAAAAACAGAAATTAATTTTGACAGATGCCAACAACGCTGCAACTGTAGTAAACACACCAACAACTTGACAAAAAAAATTCTATAGGACAATTCGGTATTTATTTAATTTTTACTATAGATAGGGTGGTATGAATTTTACGTCATCAATGACGTGCATCGAAAGTTAAATTGCTAGGACTTTATCTAATGAATTTTATTAGTAGTTGACTTGATAACACATCTAAAATAAGAAAATTAAATTATATCAAGTGCCTTATGCCTCTCTTACATGTTTCGCAATTTACCATAAAAATTTCCTTTTTTTTCAACTTAGATGGCTTTGCGGAAGCTTTGAACATTATCAGATCTCAAAATTATTTTGCATGTATTAGTTTGATCCGAAATGATAACTTTTTGTCACTATTAGAAACAAAAAAACGGAAAGAGTTAATTTCGCTTTACGTTATTGTACATACGTTAAATGTTGTTTTTAAAACAAGATAATAAATCGACTTCAAGGTAATTTAATTTACTTCTTCATTCAAGAAGAGGCATAAACTACCTAGTTTTTCTTTATGACGTTTTGTGTATTAGATATGCACTTCTGCAAACCAATTAAAGTTTTAGCGACTACACCGAACATTCAAAGGCATGAGCACACTTACAAATTAATAAAATACTCGATAAAATACAATAACTTAAATATATAAAATGTATTTTAATTCATTGACTTTAAATTATTGTATGTTGAATGAACTAAATTAAATTACGTTGAAGACAAACTTGAAGGAAGATAAAGAAACGTTAACAGAAAATAATTAGTTTTATTTATTTACAGTTCCCTTCATATGAAATTCCTACTTCCAAATATAATTAAATGTGCATAAATTATTTCAAGTATTAAATCATCGTTAAATAAAATTAATGATTAATCAAAATACCACAAATCTTAAAAAAGCATTGCATTTATTGCATTCTTGCAAATATGAATACGCCCTATCAAAATGCTTAGTTTTTACTCGTAGTCCGCGATTTGAATCTGATCTTTTTATTATTAGTTCTTATGGCGATACGCAACTTATTGAAAATTAAGAAACAGGTAGCCGCGCTTCGCCGTGCGTTCATTCGTCCAAGTGCGCGATGGCTTAACTGCTAGTAGCTAAGCTAAGACAATACTAAAGACACGCAAAGTATCATTTGAATTTTGTGATTTATATTATGAACAATTAGTCGTAATTGTAAATAAAATTTTTGAATTACAAAATGCTACACAGAGTTCAAAACAGAGTATAAGTTTTACTCATTCAAATAAAACCTGTAAGCATTGGAATCGATATAAATGTTTAAACGTGTTATAAGCATAAGTACTTCATTATCCAGTTCGCATACGAAAAATCATAAATTGAAAAAAAAATCATTAGCATTAGACAAATTTTGGATGCGGTTCGTTTTTAGAATGGTATTAGCTATTTAAAAAACCTAAAATCGAGCACCTTTATCACAAAATTTATGTTACTGGACAAAACTATTAAAAACCATATATTAAAAACAATTTCTCCATTATCATATGTTGACCATAAATCTACCAAACAAAATTATTTGTTTCAAATTTTTATCAAATGTATTTTCTTTAAACAGTTTGGTTTAAGCAAGAGTTCGAGAATATATAAATATAAAACATTAAATCAATATGGTTTAAATATTAATCAAATTTGATTAAAACTAATATAGCGTTAATGTTTATACCTACTTCATGATCTAAATTTTTTACAACTATAATATCTCCCGTTTTTGGGTTAATTTTAAAAAGATCAGTTCCGTAAAGTCCATACGTAATAGTACTATTTTCTGGATCCGTCGCTGAGAAAGTTTGTACGATTGTTTCTAATGGAGTATTTTCCGGTACCACTAAATTATTAATTTCGTGCGTAAATGATGGAGGCAAATTTGTGGATGTAACTAAAATTTCATTATTATGTACATTTATCATTTTTGTAGCGGTGGTAACTTACCTTGAGAAAACGTCATCAATGATAGAAGTACGAAGCACGAAGGGTACCCTTGGTATTTCATCTCTCTGAAAAAAAGAAAACGTTTATTAAGTTGAACTAAGCAACATTTTAAGTACAAAAAAATTATATTAATCTACATTTTTATTTTGTTTTCTATAATATATAAAAACGTAATTTTATATTTAAAACTATTTTAATTTGTGCGAAAACGAGGAATCTAAAACCTAAAAAGCTTCGAGTCAATTCAGTACAAGGAGAAAGAAGCGATTTTCTATTGATTGGATAAACTCAAGATATAAAACAAAGAACATCCGCTTCCAAACGAAACTGCAATGGACTAATATTGGCGAAAGCTAAGTACATTCAATTTAGTAGGTGCACTGCTAGGTTAAAAACTAATTGACCGTAGAACGGTAGAACAATGTACTTCGTGAATTTCCTCATTTCTAGTTAATGATATATATGTACATATGTTTCAATCAACAAAATGTATAATATGGTAAATTAAAAAAAAACACTTTGACTAAAGAAAGGAAAAACACATAAAAGTCTAGAAATATCATATCGATTCGCGGACTTAAAGAATAGCAAAAGAAACACATAATCGTAAAAGCAAAACTCAAAAGGATTAAAAACATAAATATTAAAAGAGAAAAAGATGAAACTTATACCACGTCATGCAGTATTTTTTGACCCATAAAATGATAATAATAATAGTAATATTCCTAACTATCCTTTAAGAAAAAAAAATCTAGCCGAAAAAAGAAAAGCTGAAACTACAAATTTCCGAGTTTAAGAAATGTGGTATAAACATCAGAAGCGCATCACCACCGCTATGACACGTTCAATAATTTTTTGAAAACTATGAAACAATAAAAACTGCAATAAAGAAAGTTAAAGTATAGTAGTTGTTGAGCTTAGAAAAAATATTTTCCGTGAAACATATTGCAACGTCAAAATAAAATAAACATTACATGTAGTGTTAGCACTAGCAATACCAAATTAAAAATTGAGGGCTTCCTAGAAAAATAAGAAAGACAATGTTACTAACGAAATCCCAGACTACTCAACTACCACTTCTGCAAAGCCTTATTATCTTTCGAACTTAAGAAAAACATTAGTTCCACAATCTGATACTTTCTTAATTGTGAAAGTTTATGGAAAATCTTAGCAGATATATAGAAGGTAATTTTTGCAAATTAATAGTTTCAACAAAACAATTATAAGTAATGCTGTTTTAGTCCTCCCTTAATATTGAAATTAATTAAGTTTGTTACTATATAGCTCTCCTTTAGAAGGGGCAAATAAACCACTCAAGTTATTCTTCAAGACATTGCAATTTATTAATAAGTACAAGCCCGTATGTTATATAATTTTGTGTTGGCTTATAGTTGCTAATAAATGACAGTGGCCTAGCAGTTGCACGAAACGTAGCCATAAAAAATAACTTGAGTGGTTAATTTGTAACGAAGTTAATTAGACACAATTATGTTGACCTATTATCCTAATACATTTATATTAACCGAAACAACAATCCAGATGTTCACTTCTCGTTTGACAGACAAGGTTAATTTTATTGCTGACCTTAGTCCTCTGCCCTTTACTATATTCGCAAGTTTTAATTGTTTTTGGTTCTGTCTCTAACAAGTTTTGGATATTTTAATTTAATTTCTATTTACTCACCTCTCAAGTTTCATTATTTCAATTGAACCCATAAGTTCGTGACAAAATAAGGATTTTGTACTAAAAAAAATGGTAGATATGATTTATGGGTTTGGAGCAAGTGACAAAAACTGTCTGTTAGCCGAAAGAATGTACCAAGAGCGGTTTACCGTAAGAAGGCCACCATCTCAAAAGTCTTTCGAAAATCTAATAGAATGTTTTGAACGAAAATGAAGTAAATGAAGAAAATGAATTTAATGTACTGTTGGCTGTGATTGAGAATCCGCTTGCAAATGGTGGAAACTTGTCGCAATAATTATACGTATATTAGTCCATCTACTATACGCACAGCTGAGCAGTATTTCAACTACCTGCATTTCAAATACATGTTTAACGTGTATTTTGCATTTTGTATTTCAAATATTATATGGGACTGTAATTGTGCTTTTATTCGGCACCACCGAGTCATATCGTTCCTTGACTGTTTTGTACAAAGGCGTTCGAAAATAATGAACAATAATAAACGTGCGTTTTTCTGCACATAGCACCATTACGCAAAACTAACTTTCACTTCGTTCTCGTTAACAATAAAGTGTCTGATGTCTCGTACGGTTTGCTAGCGTGTTGGTAATGTTACTCGCACGCCTCTCTACACCGCTACTTGCGCTAACGGTGTGCGCGTGCACTCGTGTTGTTCATTTGCTTCGCGTTTACGCGGGTTACAAAACAAATGACACTTTATTAAGTGATATCGGAAATGATGTAATGAACTCCACTTTATTATGGTACGGCTCAAATTTATTTGAAGTTTTTGCAAATTCACTTGATTCGATTACTTGAAATTATTTCATAGAATGTTCTAGAGAGGATGTGGTATTTGCTTGATAGTCATATCCATCATCTTCTTAATAGTAAATTCCAACAAAGATGGAGGAACGATCCAATTGAATGACCTCCACGATAACCTGACTTGTCCAAAATATATTTTTTTCTATGAGTTTACGTTAAAGATGTAGTTCATCGGACATCACCCACTACAAAGAATAATATGCAAAATAAAATTACACACATTTTTTAAAATATTTAACACATTGAGAAATGTTAGTGCTTCCTCTTTTAAGTTTATACGTTCTTATTAGAACTATTGTTTGTCTGTTGTTTCGTACCATGTAATTTTTCTTGTTTATTATTTTTTGTTGCTGGTTGTATGTGCATTTATTTGTTTTTAGAAAGATACTTAATTTATTTGTTTGTCATAATTCGCAATTGTTTTGATTACCAGCAAATAATCTAATATTAATAGCCGCCGAAAATTGTTTTTGTCAATAAAATAAGATATATTTAAAACCATTGCTTTTGGGATAGTTACAGTGCATCATTTCCATAGAAAATTTCATTCTCTGCAAGATGTCGAATTCCAAATTAGGTCGTTCCATTAAAAAAAATCGAATTTTAGCCCTTTAAAACTCTGCATCTTTGACATTTAATATAAGACACCCTGTATTACACTCCGCAAATAGTGCTAAACCTTATACCAAAATATCATTTAGATACAAGATTTTCTTTCTCAAAATCGTGTCATTCTCTGAAGTCATAAATTTGAAAGAAAGTTTTTAGAACTGCTTTTAATTTGGTGAAGACTAACTTGCAAAGTAGACCTAAGAAGATTTCAAAAAATCTGGGACTTTCTTGAAAGTACATCGTACGTTGACACTATGTTTATCGAGTAAACTTAAGGCTGATTTATCACCAGGTAAAACCATTTTTTGAGCTTATTTATTAACCGATTGAGTTCGGATTTTTTGCAGTGAATTTTGTATATAAATACAATGGAACGCCTAACCTCGATTTTTTATTATTTTAAATTAAATATCTTAAAATATTATCTAAACATTTTTCGAAAAATCGGGATTGGGCGTTCCATTAAGACATTTGTTCTAGAAATTTTAAAACTTGTTTAAAATAGAAATTATAAAACAACTCTAAAATGGTTTAAAAGTTTATTAGTTTGGTTTTTAAATCACTAAAACTTCTCTATGATATCAAGTATGAATAGCGTAAGCACAGTATAAATAACAATCAGTAGGGACAGCTCGACGAATTTTGCTCGCAGTTTTTCTACGCGCATGACTGCAGCTGGCGGTACTTTGTGCATTCTTCGATAGTAGCGCAATTATCAAATCGCGGGATTACAAAAGTTTAAAGTTGGTTTAAAGCTTCTGAAGTTTACGTTCATTTTACGTTGTAAAAATTGGCGTATCGCAATTATTGTACACGCTTTCTAATAAAGATAAAGAAAATACAGACAATTTACGAAAAGTTAAAGAACATCAATCATAGCTTTTTATTATAGTTGTATTTGTTTTTGTCCATCTTATTTGTTTTGATTCAAAAAGATACTTGTCCTCACCCATTATTATCGCTTTTAAATTTATAATCCTAACAAATTATATAATTTTCAATTTAATTTTTTCAGCATTCTGTTTCACAATCATCTAATTGTTTGTTTAACTAAAATACTCTGTGTGTTAGTAAACCAAAATACTAATTATGTTTTTAAAATCTAAAGTAAGTACAAATAATAGATATAGGGGTAGGTGGTACAAAGTGCAAAGTTCTTTTATTTTTTTACTTTTAATGTTGTGCTTGCCGTGTACTGATTTTATTTTTGTGGTTCGCTATTATCATAGGTACCTTATTATGATTATTATTATTACTTTTCATTTTAGTGTAGTTTATAGTAATTATTTGAATATGGAAAAACAGGAATGATATAGAGTAAATGTAAAACCACTTCTCAAACTCCCGGTGCTAGTTTATTTTGATTTCACAAGGAGGTTGCAAGGTAATTTATAAAATTCATGTTACTAGATGTCGATTATTTATATTTCTTGTGAATTAACTAATACTATGTAATTGATCCGAATTATGCAACTGCGAAGCTTGGATAAATGAATGTGGATGCCTGTATTTACTGCAATCAGTTTCCTGTTTATACTCATCAATATATCGGGTGTGCCATCTTCACCTTGATAAAAAATGTACAGTAAATCAAATGAGATGAGATGGCCTCTACACCATAATGTGCCTTTGAAAATTTCTTAACCAGGTAAAACTAAATACATTGTTTTTTACGGTAATTAAGTTTTTAAATTAAACTTTTTGCGCAAATATTTTGGCGCCATCTAGATGCATTTTAGCAAAGGACCGCCAAGTAGTCGCCATATTTGGTTTAAACTTGCGTATTCAACTTCAAAGGTACCGACTAAAGCTGTCCCTACTGATTGTTATTTATACTGTGGCGTAAGCGTAGCTGACAGGAGTAAAAATTTCAGTCTTCCCATTTATTTATCCTTGGTTCGTGCTGCAAAACATAACATGGCATAACTAAACAACGTAAATTTTTAAATGGATTTGATACATTTTATTGTTGTTAAATAAATAAGTAGAACTAAAATATTAATATATTTAAATCGGTTTTTGCCATCTTTTGTATATTTTTTTTATAACTAAGTAGTTTGTCTCTAAAAATGACTATAAATCTAACTATGTAAAGTGTGAACATATTCTAAATACAATTTATTTTGTTTCCTAAATAAAACTTAAAATTATCGGGGAGGCTCGAATTTGACAATAACGTTTCAAATAGGTACATACTTTCAATGGTAGCAACTTTGCAAAATTGTGCATCGTTATAATTTAGAGATTTTTGAATAGTTATACATTATTGTTGTTGATTGTTTTATGAACACAGTTTGCTAAAACGGGAACTATGTATTTATTAAAATGGTATAGAAATTAGTAATGAGAACAAGGCATAGAAGAAAATACTTCAATAGCGACAGACAAAGATGATAAAAAAAACTTAAACAGCGAGTTTCTTGACAATACTTGAATCATGTTTAAAAATATCAACATGTTCACTTATGCCTGCACAGGTTTCGTACAGTCACCTCTTGCACTTATCGCATCTGAATTACTCATCTCATTATTTGCAGGTCCATGACTGCTTCTTCACATTTTCATATCCTAGTAATTAGTAGTTCTATTTCTAGTACTCGTCCTTAAATACAGTCGAATTGCTTTTCAAGAAAAATACAGTGAGCTTGATTTATCTTATCTCTTCTTTTATTCACTTTCTTTATTTGTTTTATTCAAATTGTTCGCATCGTAATGTATACCTTCAAGAACTAATTGAAAATTTATATATTTTTAAAAAAAAATTGGAAGTTTGCTCATATTGCTATCATCGCTGTTATTATCTTATTGCGATTAAATGATGTTTTAGATTGTCGTTTTTGGCAACCTCAGTTGCAAGACACTGTCAAACTGAATTTGTTACTAAGCCAAATAAAAATTCTACCATGTTTTTAGTGTAGTTGTTCAATTACTGCTCTAACTACGATGGAAATGTAATATCTCTACTACCTGAACATTTTAATTTCGCTTTTAACTCTACGCTTAAAAGTGTTTTTTTTTAATTTTAGCCGTATTTTCCTTACTACAAAAACGAATAAGAAGAAACATCTACAAGTAAAATTGTGCCATTTCTTGGACTATTCATTTTTTTTAATTTGCATCTATACTTTTAAGTCGAATTTTTTGTATAGTTGCGTTTTTAGTTGCAAATTTGTAGTTGTCTAAATGCAGAAAAACTTTCTTTACCAAATAATGTGTTTTCTTAACTATACACAATATTTCAGTTATATAGTTTTAGTCTAGTTTTGCACAATTATTAATAAATAGAATTAAAAATCAAATTAGTATTTGACCATAAAATATATAAGAATTTGAGAAATGTTTAATCAGTAGTACAACGCAAATCGTAAATTGTTTGAACTGTAGACATCATGGGCTTATACCAAGCTTATATTAATATCTAATATCGATTATTTAAATCATTTGGTTATTTTGTCATCTTTGACATTGTTAGGATCAGGTTACATAACAAATCAAAATTTGTTTTTGATTGCACCGAAATATTGCTATTACCACCTGTTTGCAAATCAGCAAAATGCATCTTATGATTATTTTAAGCGTAGTAAAATATGATATAACACGCACACTTTTAATGTACTCTCTTTTTCTTTACATACGTTTAATATAGAACGGTCGTCTTTGATTATAAGTTATGCAAGAATACAGTACACACCCACAAGAAATTTTAATTCTCATGGAGTGCGAAAACAGTCTTAAACCAAATAAAAAAAGCAAAATTTAGATTAGCACTCTAACCGAAACGAAACCTGAATGTAAATCCATTATGGTTGAAGTCCCTGGTCACAGTAGACATAATAATTGATCATTAAAAGTTGGTTTAAGAGAAACCCTTATGGCGATCTTACTAATGGCCTCGGTCTCTGATTTATAAATTAATAGTTAATAGTGCAGTTTTGCGGAGAGTAAATAACTTAACAAAATGTTGACAATGTTATTGTAGACTTAAATTAACTATAATAATACACTTTCGTTAAAACTGCACAGCTTCTTCTAGTGGTATCACAAACCTGATATAAGCACTTATTTGTAAAACTACATATTACGTAAGTAATGATGTGTCTGCCATACTTAAAAGCGGAATAAACAGTAATGACTTTTTAATAAGGAATGCAATTAAACGTACTTTAAATGGAACCTTCTCACAGAAATTCCAAATCCACAATACTGTATTAAAATAAAGTTTTGCGTTTTCCAGCAAGGTAGTAATAGGTAATACAGTTACTTAACATTTTTTATACAACTGTTAAATTAGTTAATAGTACAATTTACTTCCGCTTAATTTAATTAGGACTTTATGGTAGACGCTAATTTTCTTCAGTAATTATTAGACCAATTAAATATTTACAATAACCTCGTGAGAAAGTCATTTTTCATTAGTACAGCTGTATTTAGAAATGTTGTTAGTATGTTTTTTTTAGTTTTAACAAAAATTATTTAATTCACCTTCATTAACAACTATACTTACGTTATACACGTATCATTATTAAATTTAATTTTAGGTATGCTTTGTTTTGGAAATTTTGTGTGTTAGTATTTAATTTCACTGAGTTTACGAATGCCTAAAAAATTGATTCATTTTGGAATTTACAGTTGCTAATATTTGATGTACTTACGTTATGAACAGGCATTTTAACAAATGAATAAGAACTGTATTTTTTGTCCATACAACATTTACCACAAAATGAAAGTGAAAAGCAAACGGTTTTTAAGATCCGCGATAAATAAGTAATGGAATCGATTTTTATTATTGTTAAAAAAACCGACAGTGTTAAAAGTTTGATTTTTGTACCACACCACAAAACAATCGGACTCAGTATCGACTGATCCATAAGGACTCAATTTAGAAATGAAACATTTTATGTTTGTTACGAACGCATCAAACCAATAAAGTATCAAGTCTAAATGAAGTACAAATTCGTATTTTACAACTTGTGGATTTGTGCAGGAAACACGTAACATAACGACAAACATTACAAAGTAATTAAATCCAGTGCTAACAAAACTAACATACATTCTGGAAAATAGAAAAAATAGCGTTTTCAGTCAAATTAACAGTGAGCTACTGAAAAATACCGTTCTTGTCTGCTGCAAATTTATACAGTGATTGTAAACACCAAATAGTGTCGTAATAAATTTAAAGTTACCAAAAAAATACAGCGAAAATGGGCTCAAACAAGCCCAGGCGGAAAAAAACAAATAAAATCGTGTAATCATACCTTTACAACTTATATTAGTTATGTTTGTTGCGTTACGTTTTTCTATATAACCCACAAATACGACCTATGGTGGTTGCCAGCGACCTGGCAATAACGGAAAGCAATGCTTCCGTCTGGACGGACTGAAAAGTGTACACAATGGAATCAATTAAAAAATATCGCGAATTAGAATTCAGAATCCGCTGTTTTAGATTATCAATACAAAATAATAAATTCTGGATTTGCTTGCTTAATTCTCCCATAAAATAAAAACGATTTAACAGTATATTATAATAATTCTACAACCGCGTACTGCAGCAAAGCCTCTTTTAAGTCCAAATCGTCAGTTTGTAATTAATGTAATCATAGTAGCAAAAACGTTGTGACATGAGAATTCTCACGATCTCTTGATCCGTTATAGATTAAACACGGCAATTTGTCGGATAATAAGCGGTGTACAAAATTGCCAATGACACTTCTGTAGGCATATTTACAAAGTAACTTTAAAAGATACTGTCATTACTCGACATATGTATGTTCGACTCCTATCAGAAAAATCAATACAAATTTGTTTTTAATTCTATTTTATGTTGTACAGCTTTCTTCCGTCGTTTTTCCCAAATTCAAAGCTTTATTGTAAAAAAAAGTAGTTACTATTCATTTATTATTCATAGTATTGTTCATCGGTGGCCAACGCTTTCATCTTTCGAGCAACGTACGAATCTCGTATGTTTTTACTACTTTTGCAACACGGAGACGAATATTTTCATGCTGCAAAATCACTTTATCATGGGTGTGTTTGTATGGTTACTGTGGTATGGTTTGTATTGCAGCCGTTTGTTTGTCAATGCTCGGCTCGAACGCATTAAATGCGTTATTTCTGTTATTCTGCTACTAAGAATATGTAATTTGCATGAGAACGTTTTTATAAATGAAGATTATTCGATCTTTTTCGCAGTATTTTGTAATTAGAGTTTTCCTCTATGTCGTTTTTAATATTTATATCAGCCATTCTCTTATTTGTTCTCCTCCCCAATTTACTAATTCTGATGCTATTCCATCTAGATCACTCACTTTTCTAGTTTTTTTATATATTTCTTTGTTTTTTCCTCCTCGTCTTGTTTTTTTTTAAAATTTGGTTTAGTAATATTTTCTCCAAACTTTCACATTTTTGTCGTTGATTCGAATTTTCCTATATGATCTGTGTGAGCAAATTGGGCGGTTTCGTTCCCCTTTAATGTTTCTATCGTATTTCAAAATTTCTTGCAGTTTGTCTTGTATTTCTTTTCAAATTGACTGCAATTTCCTTATATTTAAGTGGTAAAAAATGCTTCAGAAAAACGAAAGATTGAATTCAACGTATATACACCAAATACGTTAACGATAAGCAAAAATCCAAGTTAAGTCTACAAAGTATTTTAAAAACCATTAAAATCAAGTAAATATATTTGTATATATTTATACAATAGATTATAGAAAACAGAAAATTTATGGTATAAAAGAATATCAATTAATCATTACATTAATAAATATTCGTCTTTAATATGTTGTAAGAAAAACCACAAGACATTTTCAAAAGAATGCGATGTAGTGTTATATAAACCTAACAGTTTTACCTCTTACGAAAACATTTAGGAAGTTTAGATACGTAATATATACTTGTTATAATTGTTTATACATCGTTCGTACGGTATTGTTACAGATGAGTCTAAATACATACTTCTCAAGCATTATTTGACTTATGTAACACATTGTATTAATACTCAAACTAGTTTCATTAAGTTCACTAACACAGATCGTTGGAATAAAAGTGCAAGAACTTGCTTTCGTAACTATTGGTTTCTGATACACAAAATACACAGTGTTAACGTTAATTATTAATAGTGTTTATGTTATGTTATGTTTGTTTATTTTAATTCATTTATATCAAAAATCTACAAAAAGTCTAAATCGTAATTTTCTTTTACTATGATACTAATAATTTTAAAACTTACTCGGAGTATGATAAAGTACAATGATGAACTCAACTTATCAACAGTACCAGATAGTAAGAACAGTCATAGTGTAATAGTAACCATAAAAAGTAAAACGTAGATATTCAAACCATTATACTTAAAGCAACGCTTAAAGTTAAAAATTAAATACAAATACTAAATTAATAATCAATTGCATACTGGAATTATAATACTTATTTAAATAATTTCGTTTTTTTGATGGCTAAAATTACGCGACGTAAGAAATTATATAATAACTTAAACTGTTACTTTCTTTTTTATGCCAATCCTAAAGTGAAAATTCGATAAATCAAATATTATAAGTCACGTAATTATATGTGTTATTTCAAAGTATTTTAAGAGTAAAACAAGAAAAGTATATCATTAACAGATTTTACTTCTACTTTAAAAAAACAGATTTTAAGTTACACAATAAAAATTAAAAAGATAAAGAATCAACAAATATGTAATGAATTCAAATTTCTACAAAGAATATATATACCCCTTTCATGTAACCTACCGAAGAAAATAACATAAACGATAAATATCATAAGCCTGTGGTATGTCAAGGATTAAATACCTAATTACTGTACATTCTAATTACTATTAGTGAATGGTCACAGTAAAGGAAGAAAAACATAAAGGTTCCGTTACACTTTGATTACTTCCGTGCGATACCATTGCTTCGAGTACCTTTTTAAAAAAGAAGACTCATTATACTACTTATTATACACTTAAATTCTGCAACTTAAAATACAAATACAAAATACTTATTTCTGTATTTCAAAGTACTGTTACAGAAGACTAATCGGTTGCCAAAATATACTCTTATTGTACGATTTTAGTTTTGTAAATTACATTTGAGTGGTTAAGGTCATGAAATGATTTTGAAAACTTGAATTAATAATTCAAATACATAGGTACCAAAAATGACAATAATTAACGATTAGTTGATTATTATTAACATTACAGACGACCAAAAATTACTACACAAATCAAATCTTTTAATAAGAAAAGAAAAGAGTGTAGTCAAGTACACTAAGAATTCACAAAAGCAATTGACATCAGAAGTGGGATCAGAACTGCAAAATGATAATGATGATCCGTTACGAAAAAGTGCAAGTGAAAGTGAAAATTGTAGTGCAACTATAGAAAGAGTAAAATTGCTACGATTATTGTTAGTTATTCTACAAGTCACCAAATTTAATAAATTTTACAAATGTAAAATTGACAACGTATTATAAAAATTAAAAATTTGAAAATGCAGAAAGCTGATGCACTATTGTTGATTTGGATGGAATACTTGTGTTACCGAAACAAATTGCTTTAATTCAACTTTTCTAAAACCGTAAATGAAAATTTTAATGTTACCGTAAACACCAAATTAATTCATGAAACGCTTTCGACAATACAGAATATTCAGAATGTATTCAAAATTTAAAAAGTGATTTATTATTTGGCGTAATTGTAATCCGGTACTTCAAGTCTATATGTTAAGGGCACGTGTAACATATCACAAAGAAGACTCGGTAAGCGACCGGCGCTATATCTTTATGGTCATCAAACTAGATCGAAGCGTCGAGCATTGTCACCGTCTTTCAAAAATGAAGGAGCTGGACGTCTTGAACATCAATAAAGACACCGCAGTCTATCGCCGCTTAGAAACTCAATAAGGGTTCGTGACCCTGTGGCAACCCAGGCCATGCTTCCGAATGCTGTAGTTAAAATCTGGTGAGATCTTTCCTGTTTGTTTGATTTGGATTGTCATTCTTATAAACAAAAATATTGCCGTTTATGAAGTGGCAAATGTTTGAACGACATAACTGCCTTAGATAAAAAACTTGTCACTATTACATTGCCAAATGATTTTTATACGGACAAACATTATAATCAGTAAAAGTTTGATAAAACAAAATTTTAATTTGGAAATTAATTGAACTGATTTTTTTAATTAAACATTTAAATTTACCTGAATGAAGCTGCAAATTTTGAATTCAAAAGGAAGGTAGTTCAGACTGTTTTTGTGTTAATTACAGGAAGTTTAATTCTAACACAATAAGTGTCTACCAGAAAAATATCCGTCACCTTTAATTAGAAATCAAATTATTGCTTACACAATGCATACTATTTTTGTGTGTAAACATTGACATTATTTACATTAAGGATGATTTATTTCTTTTTCATCTTTTGTATGCCTAAATTTTTAAAACGCATTTAAATTGTCGTGAAAACTTTTGTTAAAGCAAGTTTTTGGATTACCGTAAACAAATGTAAAATTTAAATTAAAAGTGGATTATGTTGCTTCTGTACTGTGATGAGGCAAATAATAAAGTAATTCCCTGTCTAACGTCCGACCCGTTTCAACTATTTTTAATCTTGACTTGCCAATAGAACTTCATACAGATGCTAGCTCAGTTGATTATGGTGCTGTACTTTTTCAAAAAAAGAGAAGCTAAAATTCATTCTGTTGCGTATTTTACTAAACGTACTACTGGTTCAGAATCTCGATACAATTCTTATGAGCTTGAAACTCTAGCAGTCAAAGCTGTAAGGCATTTTCGTCATTTTCTTTCAGGCCGTTATTTTACAGTCATTCAAGATTGCAACTATCTTAAATCATCTCGTACAAAACAAGACCTTACACCACGAGCACATCGTTAGTGGTCATTTTTACAGGCCTTTAACTTCGACATTCTTTATTGCGAAGGAAGTATGCTGATTTCTTCTTACAAAATCCAGCTACATCAAGTAAAGAAGTGTCTACTTTATCATCACCCAAATCTAAAAATGACTCTACTTATATGATTCAGGTTAATGACTTATATTTCGACTGGTTGAAAGTTTCTCAACAAAGTGATGATAGCTTGGTTCAGTTATTTGCCGCCTTGTGCTTATCCTAGTTTGTATAACCAGATGAGGCAGTTGTGCCGCCTTGTGTTGATCCTGGTTGGTATAACCAGATGAGGCAGTTGTGCCGCTTTGTGTTGATCCTAGTTGGTATAACCAGATGAGGCAGTTGTGCCGCTTTGTGTTGATCCTGGTTTGTATAGCCAGATGAGGCAATTGTTCCGCTTTGTGTTGATCCTGTTTTGTATAACCAGATAAAGCAGTTATGTCGCTTTGTGTTGATCCTGGTTTGTATAACCAGATGAGGCAATTGTGTCGCTTTGTGTTGATCCTGGTTTGTATAACCAGATGAGGCAATTGTGCCGCTTTGTGTTGATCCTGGTTTGTATAACCAGATGAGGCAGTTGTGTCGCTTTGTATGGATCCTGGTTTGTATAACCGGATGAGGCAATTGTGCCGCTTTGTGTTGATCCTGGTTTGTTTAACCAGATGAGGCAATTGTGCCGCTTTGTGTTGATCCTGGTTTGTATAACCAGATGAGGCAGTTGTGCCGCTTTGTATGCATCCTGGTTTGTATAACCAGATGAGGCAATTGTGCCGTTTTGTGTTGATCTTGGTTTGTATAACCAGATGAGGCAATTGTGCCGCTTTGTGTTTATCCTGGTTTGTATAACCAGATAAGGTAGTTGTGCCGCTTTGTTTTGATCCTGGTTTGTATAACCAGATGAGGCAATTGTGCCGCTTTGTGTTGATCCTGTTTTGTATAACCAGATAAGGCAGTTGTGCCGCTTTGTGTTGATCCTGGTTTGTATAACCAGATGAGGCAATTGTGCCGCTTTGTGTTGATCCTGGTTTGTATAACCAGATGAGGCAATTGTGCCGTTTTGTGTTGATCCTGGTTTGTATAACCAGATGAGGCAGTTGTGCCGCTTTGTATGCATCCTGGTTTGTATAACCAGATGAGGCAATAATGCCGCTCTGTGCGTTGAATCTTGACTTTGTCAGATTATTTTTTTTGTTTGATGTAACTTAAAATGGTTACCTCATCTGCTTCTTAATGTTTTCTATTTCGTCAGAATAGACGAGCGGTATCAATTGAAATGACATTGTTATTTACGTTGCAGGAACTTCCTTTTAACAAATGCCCGAGGACGTGCAAAATGTCAGAATGGCCCTGTCGGAGGCACCGAATATAAGCCTGCCTACGGCTATGGAATGCATACAGGTGCACTAATTTGTTTGTGTTGCCATAAATTATGTTTAAAATGTTTAGTCTTTGTAACTTAATAACTTAGAATCAACCAATAAGGGTTGGATATTTTGTAATATTGCCTTCTATGAGCGTAGGAACGCGAGTGAAATTACAATTTCATGCGAACAGAACTACACCAGCTAAAAAATGTAACCGGTAAGAGGGCAGATTGAAATGATATTTGGTAATGACAACTTGATAAGATAAAAGAGCGGGTGTCGGATCGTTTGTTCCAGTGTTGATCATTAAACGTTTATAAATTTAATTTTTATATTAATGAAATCAGTTTTGTTTGTTTGTGTTATTGTTTATTAATGACTTTGCTTGAAATTTGTACTCGTAACTTTTGCTATAGTAAATAAATTGTGTAAACGGTCAGTGTCGTGCGTTATTCACTTGTAATAAATTGTCGATGCAGTCTAACCCAGCACAAACGCCCAACGAAGCCCCTTTTATTTTCGATGCGTCTCTGACATACATATGTATATGTTTAAACAATCGTCTTATAATAACTTTTTAAAAAATCGCAAAACGCAATGAATGGTTGTGCTGAATCGGTTAAAATCACTTAAAATGGTTAAAGAAAAAAAGAATCCATCACGATACACTGAAAGAAAAATTGTAGTATACTACATTAATTTAACATTTAAAATACATTTGGTTAATGTAATCGTACGTTGTATGTGTAGAGTTTTTATAAAACCATATACAGTTTATGATTTCAATGTATTTTTACATTAAAACTATCAATGCATACGTTAATTTTAGGTAAGAGATACAATAATTCAATGTAACATACACAGAATCAAGTTTTATCACAATCACATGTAGCACCAAGCATTATCTTACTAAAAAATTTGAGTATGTGTGAACCTCAGTGTCAGCAATAAATTAATTTTTATATAGCATGTCAGGTGGTGTCAGTGCATTTAGTTCGTGTATTCTTCTTGATGCAACTCCATAGTACAGTAGAATAGAAGCAAAAATATGTTTTATTACGTTATCAAATTTAAAAAGAAAAAGAGAAATTAACTAACTAGTTATTCACATCTTTAATTATTTTAGCCTCAAAAGACGATGGCAAAACATGCATGAAGTCGATAAAATTTGGATTGGTTGGATTCCTCCTAGACAGCATGCATAAAATTAGAAATGTATTCAAGTCTATCAACGAAATATTTGATCAATGGCCATTCTACAAAAACCATCTGATTTTCGTTTGGTAAGAACATAAAATCATGTTTTTAATTATAGGTGCAATATTTTTTAGATTGATGTTGACTTTACCTATCTATACCCACCAGGAGATGGATTACTAAAAATTACCAATACGAATAACGATCTAATTTTTTTTAAATTTTAGTTGTTTGATGTTTACTTTCAGAGTGTAATAAAATTGGATCGCTTTGTATAATATCTAAATATATATTTTACATACTATTAATGTTTATTAATACATTAAATTGATGTAGTGCATTCATTAGCTTAATGTAATAGTAAATATTGCTGATGTACAATTTACACTGATTCATGAAATCTGGTACATCAAAATAATGAAATACGTACATAAAATCAATGTAATTGTACTCGTAATTGTACATCAAATTAATGACGCACATAAATTGCGTCAATGTAATCGTAAATTGTGTTTATGAACTTTTGCATAGATTCATGAACGTTGTTACACGAAATTAATGAATCATGTACATTCAATTAAAGTAATAATACATTGTCTTGATGTACACATTCTTGTTCAGATTCAATGTTTTAGTACATTAATCTAATATAACAGATTCATTGTGCTGATGTAGCTTTACATTGATTCTACGTCAGTTTTTCTTTCAGTGTACCACCTTTTCTTGGGATAAAATAATTTTTAAGAATAAATTTTCAAAATCACTAAAATAGTAATGGAAATTTGTTTAATGCAGTCAGAATCAACACAAAGCCGAGCAAATCAACTTCGTCTAAAAAGAACTTTTGTTAATGAATGTAGTATCAACATTGTATTTCATGTGATTTTTTTTTAATTTTTTCAAAAAAGAATGTAATTTTACAACAGGCAACACAAAAAATAATGTACATTACTCTCGTCGAAAGTATCATAGCATAACTCACTCAGATGCAACGCTCGGCCGTGCAGCCTCGCGTCGCATCAACCTTCGTTATGCTATGCCTTACTTTCGGTCCTTGTTATGTAAATTGCTATTTGGTTACTCTACAGATTTACCGCTCAGAATTGCTCTTACAGTTTGATAAGTAAGATTAATTAACATACATACCGCGTTTCTTTAAAATGATGAACGACAAAAAAGTGTTAAATATTCGTTTAACTTTATTAAATTGCAAATTTAGCTCATAGGGTAACTTGGCTAACTTCTACATAATTAGTTCACCATATTCCAAAAATGATTATAGCCTCCACGTCATCAACTTCATGTGTTCATCAACGAACCCGTTTACATTTCGGTCCTTCACTCAGTGTGAAAATAGTCATAGCTTAAACATTACTTGTGTGGTTGCAGTCGATTAATGAACACTGAGGAACAAATAAACCGGATTATAGGCATTTATAACTAATAAAGCTCAGCAAAAAACCATACACATCCAAAACAACAAATCCATAGTGTTCTAAGCCAGTGTGTCTTAACGTTTTTATATCCGCAGGCTATAAAAAAATAAAAAATATTTTGTGGACTATCAAAATTGGAATATATAAGCATTTAAAAATAGATGCTAACTATTTATAGTTCATAAGCAAACATTTTTTTTGGTCCACCCAAACTGTTGATATTTTTATCTGGTTTCACTAAAATTAACATAACAGTTAAAATTAAAAAAGTATTTAACAAGCTCAAGCATGTTCCCGGCTATTCAGTGAAGAGTGGAGGAAACTACAAAGAACGCGGTTTGAAATGAAATGTCAGTGAACAGTTACTTTATTATAAGTTTGAAACAATGTTTTTTGCAAGCTGAGTTATGTGCTATTGCTAACTTGGACAAAGCAACGCACGACTACATTTCGATGAGCTTCCAACAAATGTGCGTAAAAAGATCACGCATTCCAGAGAGAAGTAGAAAATTCTAATAAATTAGTAATCGCGGAGTATACTAAAATGGAGAAACCGATACGTGCAAATATTAAAGTTGCAAATCGCGGAGTGATTTATTTATTGTTTAGCTGTTGACGCGGTCTGATAAGAAACGAATGAAATGACACTGAACTGTCGCTAAATAAGAAAGTTTGAAGCAGTATTAAGTGTGATTTTCAATAATGGAAAACCGTACAAGCGGCTGGAAAAATTCTCCGGTCAGTTTTGTTATGTTTGTAGATTGTATGTTGCAAAATCGCAAAAGAAAAATAAATTAATTCAAACATGTTACAAACAATATTTTGGCTTCAAAATTAATAATCAAGACAAAACATGGATACCAAATGCTCTATTTCGTGTTATGACAAATTTACTTAGTAGAACAAAAACAAAATTTCTTCTGAAGACCTGTCCCAAAGTCCGATAATATTCCGTAAACCAATAAATCACGTCACCGACTGTCTTGTAAAAATTAAAAAGTTTTCAAAAAAGAATAAAAACAATGTAACGTATCCAGACATTCCATCTGTAACAAACCGTTGAAAAGAACTGATTGTGAGCTTCCAACTCCAATGCATTCAAATTCTTTTGCAAATTTCATGGACGAGAATGAATTTCGGCTTAGCAAATTTTGAGAATGGAATCTTTTACATTCCACTACAAAAATCTCTGTCACGAAAAACTCAGTTCTTTTTACAAAGTTTTAAAAAAATTTCAGTTACTGCACTGATATAAATTGACTTTTGTATAAAGTATTAAATATAATCCTGCAAAACGCCGATTGTCGAAAACATGTCTCGAAGCCGGTTTATTTTATAATGGTAAGTCAAAACCATCAATTCCATTGGCTTATTGTACAAACACAAAAGAAATGTATGACCATATGTCAACTATATTTAATCGCATTCAATATCCAAATCATCTTTACTTGGACTGCCAGGAGAGTTCAGTAAATATTGTTGAATGATACTTCCGGGCCAACATTGTTCTTGAAAAATTTAATATAAAATTTCAGTCGACTTGTCTTAATCGTGATTTTCAGACGTGCGCTGTCCCAAAACGATTTTGTTACTAAAACTTCTTCTCAAGGAGTAAATTCCTGCCCTCAAGCAAACCTGTTTTGTTTCTTGCTATCGGGTTTGTTGCTACGATCTACCATCAGCCATAATAGGCGCATCTAAAATTGCGTACATTTTAATGTGCGGTGCCGAGTGGAATTTTTAAGGCGAATTTAGATACAAATACTGACTAACAGACAAAATTAGTTAGAAATAGTAACTTATATAAGAAATAATTACCAGTACTTAAAAAACTGACCAAGTGGAAACCCTGGAACTATACACTTATTTTTACAAATGTAACAGTACAGTTGTTCTTAGGTGACAATTTAGTAAAATGCAAAATGTTAATTGCATCCCATATCATCAACTTTAGTAGTTATAGTATGAGTTGATGTGTCATAATCTACGCAACCTCTTTAAAACGAAAGAAATCGTAAAACTTTTATAAGAATTTTGAAATAGTGAACTTATTGTTTCGTATTGTTTGAATTTCCAAGAATAGCAGTGTATAGTACTTTTCAACTAGGATTTCCGTTTTCAGATTAGCGCTTTGTATTAGTAAATACACACCTTTTGTCTTTTATCTCTGCTTCACTTACAGCTCTACTTCAATAACAATAGAAACGTAAGATTGCCGGCGATAGATAAATTGCTTCAAACAATCAATAAGCGCTAAAATATTCTATTAATAACCGCAATGCGATAAAAAAAGACGACATTATTTTTTAGTTCATACTTAAATCAAGAACGGTACTAATCCGGAATCCTAGTTAAAAAACTGGTGTGGTCACCACACGACTTTCCTCTAAGCAATGCTATAAGGAATGATGAAGAAATGTCTACATACTTTTTTAAGGTTATGTTGTCATAAAACCATTTTGAAGTGATATGTACACGTTTGTATTGATTTCCTAGCATACTAAGCCAGCTCCACACCAAATTTCAAGTTACTAGGACTTTTGGTTCAAGAGTTATCGTGGGTACATCGTTACACACAGACACACACACAGACGCCCAATTTTTTTTTGTTAAAAATACATTTTTCTGATTCAGGAGACCTTGTAACGGACAATAATGCAATAATTTTTTGAAAAAAAATTGCGATTGCTGTACTTTCGTTATAGGAAAGTAAAAATACTATAATTAGTAGAATGCAAATGGTATCAAATAAAAACATTGAAACATATCTAAAATAGTAAAATATATACATATACTAATACCACAAAACAGAAGACTTAACTGTATTCATTTATTGAAACATAGAATAGTCAATATTACGTCAAATAAAAATAAATAGAAAATTAGAATTAAAAACCGCAATTAACCCAAAATATGCAGCTGAAAAAAAGCATGCAATAAAGCTATCGTCCACTTAGAGAAAGCAACGCGCGGCTACATTTCGATGAACTTCCAACAAATGTACGTACTCCATGATAAGAACTAATGTATAGATAAAACTTCCGCGAAATCCGTATTGTGTTATTGTGCATGGTTATTTTTAAATAAATTTAGTTTTAAAATTCGTTACAAGTTTTTATCGATCACAATCGTGTGACTTCAAGTAAAAATTTTTTTCAAAATTTATTTGTTTGAAATAATAACGGCGCACCGCTTTCGTCTTAATCAGCGTATAGATATTTGAAACTAAAGGTACAGTAAAGTACAGACAAAATTTCAAATAATAACTGTAATGAACACAGTACAATAAAAATAAATATGAAACGCGGTCTATTTTTAACAGACTTAAAAAAAAGAGATGGTTCACAATTCGTTGGAATCTTGCAATAAGTGGTCCCATACAAATTTAATAGTTATAGTTATAAAGTCTGAAAATGAGATTATCAAATTATTAAATTTATATCGACATGAAATCGCTGAAACAATTTTCTAATTCAACAAAAACAATAAAACCGTCAATTAAAAACTCTATCAGTTGAGGTACTTTCAATTATGTTCCTCAGTAGAAAATGTACAATAAATAATATAAAACAGTAATAGGTAAAACAGTTATTTTTATAACAACAGACCACTTGCTTTAGATAATTATCACCAAAACGGTTCGGTAAATTTCCCTCGTTCACGCTAGACATTGATACCCTAATTGATGCCATGTTTATCTAATGTTAAACCGGGAACTAGTTGCCAGACAAGCTGTTCCGTATTAAAAAATTACATAAATATAACGGTACTACAGCTTACTGTGTGTGAAGCACAAATAAACCTATTTTAACGAAAGTTAATAGAAAAGTACACATTCTAGACAGCACAACGACTTTTAGAATTGAAATTCAAAAGTAATTTAACATGGAAATATATGGTTGACGAGCAAAATCTGTCACTTCGGTACCTAAATGTTGTAAAAAAGAATTAGTTTGATGTATAACAAAATGCCATAATATATTACAATGTTTAAAACAATTCGAAGAATTCGAGTCCATTGTTGTAATAATTTTTTTATTACGTATTGTAAACTTTAGTAATGGCAAGATTTATGTGTATGAATCAAATATTAATTTTAATTAATACTTGTTACAAAAAGAAATAATCCAAATGTTTACAACAAACTCTTAAAAAAATCAATTACATTGCGCTTATATAGATCATTTCACGCATGTTTGATTAGATTATCATTGTGAATTTTATGTTCTTTCATAAAAACAGTTGTCCGCGTTTGGTAGATAGAATAAGCATAAGCGTTCCTAAATATTGTTCTCAAACTCCACTTCCTACAGAAGAACACTGGTGTCCGGTTATATAAAACAAAGTTAACTAAATCGTAGCTATTAATTTCACAAAGTCGTTAGCAAAACAACTTATTTTATACTTGACAACATGATTACGTAGTCAAAATTAACAATGCTTTATGCAACCGGGTCCGGATCTTATCTAATCAAGTGACAAGAGCATCAGTTGTCTTTACCATTAATGCTGGTTTATATCATTAAACCACAAATTTCCAACATTTGTGTTAGTTCAGCCTATTTGGTCTATTTTCAAACTGATTTCCTGCTACCAATTTTGGAAACCTGATTTCTGTTTTATACCGCGACCAATTCTTAAAACTGAGAAACGTTATGTACGATGAACCCGTTTACATTTTTTTTATTACCAAGGCACCAATATACGATAATAAGAGCGCAAGTATGTACTGAACTAGATACTAAAATATACTCTGTGACATTGAAATTGCAACACTATGAAGAGGTAGAAATTTTGAGACCAAACTTGACTAAAAGGTTTAGCTATTAAAAGGTAATAAATAATTAAATTTTTTTCGAAAGAAATAAAGATTACCACTATCTTTATTTAACAATATATTTACCTCCCTTATTTGCTTCACATTTCCTCACTGTTCGTAGCACCGATTCCAGCAGGTGGAGTATTGTATCCCCAGCAACTTCCAATTCATGCCGGAGAGCTTCCTGTGTCTGTGGAGGATGCGCTAAATTCTTCAGTCTTCTATTCATAATGTCCCACACGTGTTCAATAGCCCAAAAGGCCAGGAGATCTGGGTGACCACGGTAAGAGATTAACATTGGCCTCTTCAAATCGGTCCATAGAATATCTGGCGAAGAAATGAAAGATTATGAGGTTCTTCCACCTCGTTAACATATCGCCGGGCTTTCATAGTGCCTCAGATGAATACCAAACGAGACTTACTCCCATATACTATAGCGCGTCATAACATAATCCCCACAATGTGATGCACATACCACTCAACAAAAAATTAAACATTGCTGACTCTCATACGGCCATCATGCATCCCCAAACAGAATCTATATTCATCACTAAACACTACTCTATGCAATTCCAGATTCCAGTGGAGTTGCAACCTAGACCACTTTTAACGTTGATGTCAGTGTTGAACCGTCAGTGGTAGCACAAGATGCGGCCGATAAGATTGCAATCCAAAACTTCTGATTCGACGGTAAACTGTTCGAAAGGTTACAAAACGACCTTCATTACCTAACCATTGAAACTGATGATGATTGATTTGGTACTGGAAAATCAGTCTCTTATTACGAAAAGTCAAAGATAACAGTCCTGTACCTCATTTGTTTGCATCCGTCCACCAGTTCCGAGTCTACAACAATCCATGCTTGATAACATGACATGATTGTATTGATTCCGGTTAAAACGGTTTGCAATTTTCCTGTATGAAAAACCACCTTCACGTAAACCAACAATTCGACCTGTGTCAAATTAGCTGAATTGGCGGTAATTTTCACGCTGTCGCACTCTAGGCATAATCACGGTTTCAAAACATGTTAAATAAAAGAACCACAACAGATAACAATATTTAAATTAACCAAGACTCGCACGAAATACACATGATTATGAAGTAGTAGAAACAAAAAAAAAGCGTCAGATATATCATTTAAATAAAATTGTAATCATTTACTACCTGAGTAATTAAGTTTTCCTATCAAGTTTAGTCACAAAATTCCGTTTAGTTTAAAATAAATAAACTAGAGAGCGTTATCTGTAGCGATTATTCATTTTTGTGATTGTTGGAAAAAAGTTAAATAGAACGAGATTGTTTTCGTAACAGACTTTTAGCTGTTACAAAATTAACTAAATTTTATTGAAAACCGCAGCACGATATCTCCGTCCGTTCTCAATTTATAAGGAAAAATGTTAAAAATTCGAGTATCTCAATCGGATCAAGTTACTTTGGTGAGAAAAACAAACACCGGAATATTAACTGCTAACTTGAAAAAATTACGGTTTGTCAACTGTCAAATGCTAGTTCTAGTTTTTGTAGCTTAGATTTCCTTTTATATCAGTTTATTGAAAAAACATGCAATTTACTAACGCGGAAGCGTATGATATGTTAAGCATTTATTTTCAATGTTTTGAAAATGATGCATTTGAAGACTTTTTCCTCGAGAAGTGTTTTCAAGATTGGCTAGGCGATTACGAAAGACTGGCAACGTGCAACCCATTTAAGCACCTGCAAGAATTCGTAGAATACGCATCGACGAAAATATTATTAACGTTTGGCTATGTGTAATAGCGGAGGCTTCCACGGCCGGAATCTATACTAACATTAGAATGTCTTCCGGGTTTGGACCGTGTCATAGTTGCAACCGAAGCTGCCAACGTTTCGCCCACTTTCGTAAGGGGCTTCATCAGGGCGTGAGATAAATCGCAAAACTCAAACAAGCAATCGAAATCTAACTAAGAACTTCTCAAAAGTTAGGTTATCCACTTGTAAAACAAGCCATAACCTGAACTATGAAAAGGTAAGAAAGAAAACGATAACCTGAAAAAGCAAACGAAAATCTAACAAAGAACCACTACCGAGTTAGGTAATCAACTTGTGAACCAAGCCAGATTCTAAACTCCGTAGAAGTGACTTAAAAAGAAATAGTCTCCGTATTTACTTGGAAGTATACCTTTTCCTTATACAACGATCATGTTCTGAAATGCGAGTAATGACGGAACGACCGGTTTCACCAATGTAGACTAAACCACAAGAACAGGGAATTTGGTATACACCTTGAGATGAAAGTGTAGGAAATTTGTCTTTGGGAGAAGGAAGAATCTGAGAGATTTTGCCTGTCGAGTTGAATATGGGTTTAATACCATTCTTACGAAGGAGTTTCCCTATTTGATCTGTAACCTTATGAATGTAGGGTAAAAAGGCCAATTTCGGGTTGGATTCGGGAGTAGAAATGTCCTTAGGTAAATGAGTACGTGGATGTAAACGACGATTAATAACTCTATCAATATCTCGCTTTACATAACCATTATTCACTAAGGTTCTAGTAAGATGACGGAGTTCTGAGTCTAGATTCTCAGGTTGACAAATAGAAAAGGCACGATGAACCAAAGATTCAATAACAGAGCGTTTCTGTGCAGGATGATGATGAGACGAAGCGTGAAGGTATCTGTCCGTATGGGTGGGTTTGCGATAAACAGAATGGCCTAGAAGTCCGTCGGGCTTACGAGTCACAAGAACGTCAAGAAATGGAAGAGAACCATTACTTTCGATTTCCATAGTAAATTTGATATCCAAGTGTTGATTGTTAAGATGATCAAGAAACTTAGACAATTCAAGATGACCATGAGACCAAACAATAAACGTGTCGTCAACATATCTAAACCACACTTTAGGTTTTAATATTGATGATTCCAAAGCAACCGTTTCAAAGGATTCCATAAAAATGTTAGCTACAACAGGGGATAGAGGAGAACCCATAGCAGCACCAGAAACTTGTTCGTAAAACTTATTATCAAATTGGAAGTAAGTAGAGGATAGACACTTTTCAATAAGAGGAACCAAACTCAAGTCCTTGCCATCTTGAGACAGAATCTGTTTGATGATAATAAGCGAATCCTTAATAGGAACTTTAGTAAAAAGTGAAGTAACATCAAAGCTCACGAGAAGATCTTGGGGTTCAAGTTTTATAGTTTCTAGACGTTGAATAAATGATGAAGCCCCTTACGAAAGTCGGCGAAACGTTGGCAGCTTCGGTTGCAACTATGACACGGTCCAAACCCGGAAGACATTCTAATGTTAGTTTGGCTATTGGCATCACGATCCCACTTTAAGCATCAGACAAGATTCCCAATAACTTACGAACCCATAAAACAATTGTCGACGAGATTCTTCTAGAGAATAATATGCATGCCTACCACAATGTTTTACATCAGGCATTAAAAGCTACTGATTATGACACTAGACTGAACCATTGTCACTAGCTGTTTAATACAATTCGGAAAAATCAAAATTTTCTGTCACTAATATTATCGACAGATGAAGCAACTTTCAGTAGCGCAGAAGGTGTAAATTTACGTAAAATGCATTATTGGTCTGAGTAAAACCCACATTGGATGCAGCAAGTAGAACACCAAAATCGCTGGAACGAATAGTGTGAAATCGTAAAGGAAAAATTATAAGACCACATTTTTTAATGATTGTTCAGCACATTCTAGCATAAACGTGAATCGGCATTTAGACGAGTAGTATTCACATCATTTTATTAGAAGAGGAAGTTTTCCGAGCGACACGCTCGCCTCATCTAACATGTTTAGATTTTTACCTATGAGATAGACTGTAAGATCTGGTCTTTCAAGAGAAACCAACAACTAGGGAAAATACGACAGAAAGAATACGAAATGCCATTAGAAGCTTGTCTAGGGTCGAAATGCATCGAGAATGATGGAAGACATTTTGAACATTTATGAGCTGTTTGATGCTAAACTTTAAGTAATTCTACGTGTACTGTACTTCTTTTATTTTATTGTTATCGCTGATATGTGCCTTGATCCGTTGGTCTATAAACACGCTTCAAAATGAGTTATGAAAAATTGCAGTGATTTCTTTATGTCGCTAAAGTAACTTGATCAGATCGAGATACTCGAATTCTTAACATTTCCTCTTATAAATCGAGAAGTAACATTTAGCTAATTTTATGACGGCTAAAAGTCTGTTACAAAAATAGTACCGTTCTATCAAAAATATTCAAATAGGTTGAATCATAACGCGAAGTATCTTTCCAAGATACCGTGAATCTTTCCTCATAGCAGTTACGTCCCTTAGCGGTGGATTTACAAACTTCAAAGTAATTTCTAGCCATTTCTCTTGCCCACTTTGTTTATAAGGATTTTTTCCCAAACCACTAGGCCCTACCATTGTTGAGATACAGCCGCTCCGTATCCTTATCCGAACAGCCTGTATAATAAATTGAATAAAAGAATTCTAAAAGCTCTCTTATATATAGATATATACTATATATTATGTTAAACAACAAGTGGGTGTTGGTCGAGGCTTAAAAAATTTGACCTTAATCGTTATAATGCAATTATTTTTGTCCCTTCCTTTTTTACTTTTTATATATTTTGTAATTTTGTTAAATTTAATTCATGTCAAATACTTCAAATTATATATCTTCAAAATTGAAACAAAATATTTTTGGTACTAAATGGATAGAATAGAACTGTAAAAAGCAACATAGTTTTTTCCTACTAGTATATAATTCGAAGACAATTTTCACAGTAGTTTGTTGAATGGGTTTTTATAAACAATAAAATATGTCGTCATTAACATCGTGTATCACCTTGCAATGATCTCTGTATTTAAAAAAACTAATCCGTTTTTAGAATATATAATAAACATTGGCATAATTTCAATTTAAATTCCTTCTCAACAGCAACAGATACATTCATTCACAAATGCTAATAATCCTAAATTAAACGCACTAATTAATTTTAAGCGTGTTTAACAAGTAATAAAATCTAAATTACTTAAAAATTTATTTTAAAACATCGTTTTTAAATAAGTAAGTCTGACAAATTACTTGATTAAGTAATTACCGTAATCGATATCAGTCTAGAAGTTTCTAATATAATGTAAAATAATGCAGAGTCGTATTGGTTATAATTACATTACTCATTTTGAAATAAATAAAATCATCTTTTGGAAAACACCGTTCTTATATTTCATAACATACATAATACGTGCATGTAATTCGGCAATCCAATGCAATTAGAAGATTCATTTCACATAAAGTTGGAATTCAAACTTTGACCTCAAATCAAATGCTTGTGATCACATACCAAATTTCAAAACTCGGATTTCATCAAGACCTTTTAAACCAAATCGAATAGAACAACCTTAAAAGCTAGTTAAAGCGTAAATTGATATAAGAGTAGATATATCTTTATTTAAGAACAGAACTGACAACAAAGTTAGAGTTTGTCTAAGATGTCAACAGTCATTTTTTCAACTTCAAAGAATATCTTTTCTTCAACGAAACACTTTCACTCTATCCATTGTTTTTAACCAACACAAAAATAGAAGACTGCTATAATCTTGTTCACATCCAAATATTACGGATAAATTTTTACTCAGACTACATAGATACAACATAATTTTCGATTACATTGACTGCCAGCCTTTAATTCCTGCACCGCTTTTCTTCAAAAATAATTGTTTGATCGCTACCCCTTGTTACTGTAAATGTTTAAGTGCAAGTACAACAGATATTTCGAATATAGTCAGCGACAATAATACAGACAAAGTGAAGAATGTAAGTAAGGCTACACACTAGTTATTACGCAAGAACCTTTTTGTAACGTTGCCGTTACAATACATTTTTAACATTATATTGTGAAAAATAAAATTATTTTCAAATTTCTCTTCGCTCAAATGAAAGCCATATTTATAATGTTCATCAGAATGAAATAAAATATTATTTACAATACAATAAAAAAAGTCCCAAAAAAGCAATATTGACAAAGGTTTACGATCTTTATTCACCGAAAAACTTTAAAATATAGAAACATGAAAAACTAAAAAAAATTAGTACACCATATCAGATGAACTAGAATACAAATTTTGTAAACATACCTGAATTCAAACCATTATATAGTATATACCCCAATGTCGCCTAAACGCTTTTTTTATAATTAAATTTGGCAGCTATTTTTTATAATGTCCAAAAACGTTTGTAGTTGAAAACATGGCTAAGATTAGAATGTCTTCCGGGTTTGGACCGTGTCATAGTTGCAACCGAAGCTGCCAACGTTTCGCCCACTTTCGTAAGGGGCTTCATCACGCCCACGTTGGCAGCTTCGGTTGCAACTATGACACGGTCCAAACCCGGAAGACATTCTAATGTTAGTATAGATTCCGGCCGTGGAAGCCTTCGCTATTACATGCCTAAGAAACAAAAAACGAAATGCGTTTATGTACACAAGAAAAAACATACAAAGATATTATCTGTTCTTACTTTAGATGTCTTTGAGTATCTCTTCGACCTCATAGAATTGATTATAAATAGAAATCTCTTCGTTAAAAGTGTCCAATAGTTCACTTCAGTTGATAAGCTACTAGACAGAAATCTTTATGGTTACAACCAAATAACAAGTAACAACTAAATTAAACTGTTTTCAAATTTACTGAGAATCAAACACTAATGTCTTTTATATCAAAACCATACAAAACGTCATGCTGCTTTCATTTATAAATTATCATGGTGAGACTGTGACAGTTCTAATTATACAGTTTTATACATAAACCTTAAATAATGTTTGTTTTGTTAAATAAATATATTTTCTAAATAAATTATTTTGTTATTACATAAATTATGAAAACATGAGTTTAATAAATAAACATCTAAAAATTAGAAAAGCAATTTTTTTATTGTCGTATTAATATACAAGGTGATTCACGAAACTGGTTAGTAAGACGTGTATAGAGAATGACTAAATGTATTTGCCTCAAAGTTAGTTCAAGTAGAATGATATATTAAACTAAAATAATTGAAACGTTGTAACACATCCAGTCATACCAGAAGCAGTCTAAAACTAAACAAAAAAATATCGAATACATTAAGAACACTAACATAGTGGAAATGCACATAATCGTTCAGAAGCCATTCTTTACAAGTTTTTTACTATTTATAGTAAATTGATTTTCTTTTTTGAAGAAAAACAAAAAGTTTAACTTGCAACGTCTAACAATCATGTAAACTATTTTTTCAAATTATAGAACAATGCCATTTTTATCATT
Source organism: Aquatica leii (assembly GCA_035610365.1). Taxonomy (NCBI): domain Eukaryota; kingdom Metazoa; phylum Arthropoda; class Insecta; order Coleoptera; family Lampyridae; genus Aquatica; species Aquatica leii. The sequence continues at coordinate 82,063,665 of CM069433.1, read as the reverse complement.
TTATGATATTGTACAGATGGTTTTATACAAAAAAAGTTTCTATAAAATTTTATATAAATTGAACGCTTTTTTTTATTTACAGTCCATAGTAATCATACCTACAATAATAAAACGTTCACGAAGTTTACGTTTACCGAAAGATGTAGAAAATTCTCGAGATAGATAACAGAAATATACAGTGGCGGCTCGTCAGGTCGTGAACGTTTTCAGATATTATTAAAGCATTATGTAGGTAACTACCAAAATGTTTTGGAGTTAACAAATAAATTCCGTTGAGCAATGTATATGGCGTGGAGAAACTTTGTTTTTTTAATTTTTTCATTTACATGTTTCAAGTTTGAACCTACATCCTAATCTTGTTAGTTTTATCGGAATAAATCATAAAACAATAAACATGAAAAACAAAAAAAAGGCATTTATCCACATCCCACTTTTACATTTAATATAGAAAATCGTTTCTACATAGAAAGGTTTCTGGTTTAGAATTTAAAATTTGTTTTTTATGGATTAATTTCTTACTTTAAAACTATTTTTAAGTTACTTACAATATATGTACGTACAACATGATACATTTGTGCACTGTTAATAGTGAATACAAAAATAATCAACACATACACTTTTTCACTGTTTGCTTAAAAAAATTTTTTGACGTATAATAGTACATTGTACTAAATAATTTAAATTTGCCATGATTAAATTTATATTATACTAATTTAAAAAAAAACTAGTGTACACACGACTTTCCTATAAAGAATGTTAAAGGAATATCTACATATTTTTTTAAGGTTATGTTGTCATAAAACCACTTTGAAGTGCTATAATTTTTTTGAAATTTTTCTCCTCGATTTCATTAAATAAATAACCGAAATATGGCAAATTTAGCCTATGTTGTCACATTGACTAACCCCTATATTTGTGCGCCTCGATATTGCTTTCCCTTTTAGTAAGTCAGTAAAAATAATTATTTTTAACGTATCTTGCTTTCCCTTCAAGATTTGGAATTTTTTTTAGAAAAAAATCGTCATAGGCAGGATCCGAACCTAGATTATATTTGTGAATTCATTTTAAATTATAAATAAAATAGTTAATAAACTGTTAATGTTAGAATTTTCCTAATTTGAATACATTGTTAGGAAACATGATCTCTGTAAGAAACTGTAAAAATAACTCGACTAATTTACATACGTACAAAATATAAGAAAAACTGTTAAAAATGGCGGTTACGCCTGCTTCCGGTTTCTTTATCAGACCATCTTTTGACAGAACCGAGAGAATATGAAAAGTCAGATCCATACCAAATTTCAATTTACTAGAACTTTTGGGTCAAAAGTTATTGCGGGTACATCCAAAGATAATTTAAGGAAGATGCAGCAACTGTGCATAAACAAGTCAGAATAATACCGAAAACGAAGTGTTATTTTTAAAGTATCTTGCTTTTCATTCAAGATATAAAATTTAAAAAAAAACGTCGCAGGCAGGATTCGAACCTAGATTATATATGTAATTCACTTTAAATTGTAAATCAAATATCTAATAAACTGTTAATATTAAAAAAAAATTTCATTATAAAAAATTATTAGGAAGAATTATCTCTATAAGAAACTGTAAACATAATTCGAATAATTTACAAAATTATATAAGAAAAACTGTTAAAACTGACTGATATGCCCACTTCCAGTTTTTTATGAGAACCGTCTTTTGATAGAACCGAGAGAATATAAAAAGCCAGTTACATACCAAATTTCAAATTACTAGAACTTTTGGTTCGAGAGTTATAGTAGGTACATCGTTACACACAGATACCTACAGTTTTTTTTTTCAAAAATACATTTTTCTGATTCAGGAGACCTTGAAACGTAAAATTACGCAAACAAATGCGATCCCTATACTTTCTTTATAGAAAAGTAAAAATTGTCCGGGTTTGCAGTTTAAAAATTTGTGATTTGAAACCTTGTTGTCCCGGTTTTGTGATTTTACATGTGAGTAGTTGAAAAATTTTTCATTTTCCCAATAAAGCAATAATAAAAGCGTTTACTTTAATTTACTACTTTCAACCGGTCACCACGGATTTTTGTTTTGTGTGAATTGAGATTTGATATTAATAAAGTTGCTAAAGAGACAATTTTTTTCCGACACTCATTGCTGATTAACAATAAACGTAAAATAATAATATTTTAGTATGTGTAGACATTCAAAAATACTAGTATCATCTGGTATGATTCAACGGATATGTTACGATCAACATTATTTTAATGTTTTCGTTTCGATAAAACTGTAATGCGGTATTTTAATAGTCTTCTAAGAAATATTATTTTAAACTTCATCAACAGCCTTACAAATTAATTTAAAAAAGTGTATAGACCTACTGTACACTTTGCATTTTCGAAAATTACGTACGACAAATATACCGGTTCACTTACAATACGTCGTGCAACTCCGACTGGTTCATGATTACTAAATTCAAATCATCGCGGGGTACAAACGCGAGAGCCCTTTCTCATGTTAAAACTGCATATGAAATCTCGTGGTGAGGATCATGACGTCACGTTAAAATGCTTTGCTACATATACAGCCATGAGCTCAAACAATCGTAGCCCCAACATAAAAAATTATCTATTTAATATACGTTGTTTTGAATGACAACCATATTAAATTAAAGTTTGAGAGTACTAAAAAGTAGATGATACTTATATCCTATAAATATGTTTACATATTTTAATTCAGGCTCGCGCCTTAGAGCCCTTATGGACCAGCCGCCACTGGAAACATATAAAAACGGTTCAAAGGAATCATAGGTTAGTTTTTCGAAGTCAAAAGTTTTAAGAAAACTGTTTAAATAAATAAGTAATTATCGCGTGCGTTAGAGGTAAATATAACGGCGTTCAAGCGTACATGCCTTTAATGTAAACAAGTATCAGTTTTAGGTAAACAGAAGTTATCCGCGGACATTAAGTAAATAATATATAAAATAGTGTTTTTCTTAAATATGGTTAGATTTAATTAGTTACGTGTAGTTATAAACGTGTAAATATTTCGTTATAAATAAATCAGTATTTTAAAATTCGTTACAATAATAACATGTAGGCTTTGCTGTTATGACATAAAACTAATCAAATTAATTTTATATGTGTGTTTAAATAAAAATTACATTTTCTGCAAAAATTAAAAAGGCATAACGTTCCCTAAAGCAACTAAAGTTACAAGTAGCGTTTTTAACAAACGGACTTGAAAAATCAAAAATGCAAATCCCAATACTCGTTACCGAAAAAAAGTAAGGCTCAATTAGATCAGCAGAAAAAAATATGTTAATTTCCAATTCTTCTAGTTAAAATAAACATAAAATGCTCAATTTATTCAAGTATAAGCACTGAAAAATTCTGTGAAATGATGGTAGTTAATAAGGATTAAAGAACTATTTGGACAAATGAAGCTAAATTTGCACACGAGGATGTAATAGAAAAAAAACCGGTGTGGTCACCACACGACTTTCCTATAAAGAAGTTGTACATATTTTTTATTTTCAAATTGAAGAAAAACATCCAACTCAAAAGAATATAGGGAATTCAGAAAGAAAACTTAGGTTTATAATTTTATTTATTCACACTCAGTAACGTACAGCTTTCGAACCTCTTAAAGTCTGATAGAACCGAGAAAATATGAAAAGCTAGCGCACGCGCACGCACACATTAATTTATATAAAATTTTATAGAAACTTTTTTGGAAAAAATTGTCTGTAAAACAACATAGCATAACAAAAATAATATTGTTCTATTTAAAAAAATGGCATTTCTATATTTGTTAGATTTTAAAGTTAAACGTGTTGTTTTCTTCTGAAAAACGCAAATCCTTTTGAACGAGTATGTGCATTCTTACTTTTTTAGTGTATTATTTTATTATATTTATTTCTAGAAAACGTTTAGGTTTAGACAGAGGAGAACCTCTCTATCTGATTTTTTTATGTAGAATAAAAAATACAAAAATATACATATATTTAAAATAAAGCAATTCTAAACTACTTCCTGTATAACCAGAAATGTCACAACGTTGCAATTATTTTGCTTTAATAGATCGTATGTCATACATGTGTACTAACTTTGAAACAAATAGATTTAGGCATTCTCTATATACGGCTAGTCGAGCTTCGTGAATCACCCTATATATTACAATAGTCTCTATTGCTATAAAAAGATCTTTGCCAAACAAAATGGTATATAAAAGTGTATATAAAATAATTTTTAGACTATAATAAATAATTCAATACACCTTATAAATCAAAATAAACTTTTACAGTTTTGACTGATACTCGCATGATGACCAAGTATAACTCAAGACTCAACTTTGGCAGAAACCGACGTTATGAATAGCGGCAAAAATTAATTATTAAATGACAATTACAAAATATTTATTGACTTTACAGCTACTTTCAGATATCAGTTATACATTCAAATTAGAATGATATTCAACACAAAAAACAACTTTTAAACTTGCGAGAATAGCTTAATGACACAATTAGGTACCAGTTTTAACAAAGGTAGAATTTAAATAAAAAACTTTAGTCTTTGATATTTTTAGTATTTAGTCAAATTTAAATTCCAAAGTGTTAATGTTCATAGAAAGCAGTAGATTTGTAATATTAGCGTAAACTAAAACTGAATGTTATAAAACCAGCTGTTAAATCAATAAAAATATAAACATTTTTTTTGTTACACCAGTCTACCTATAATATTGATGTATGGAGAATGTATTTCAAAGTTCGCAATGTTAATGTGTGTCAACATAGGACAAACATAATATGTTTAGTGGATGTGGAGTGGGTAAATATCCAGTGGGTAGGTAAATATTTTTTGGGTATTTACCCGAGGTTTGGCTAAATACCTAAAAACTGAGTGTTTAAGAAAAATTATCGTTGATCAATTTTTATATTAAGCTGAAGTATATATTAATTTTATATATGTCCATGTGTAGGTTGTATTTAATTAACTGGTTGTTTATTTCAAAGGTGAAATTATAGCATTTACACAAACAAACAATATTAAACATTAAATTTTATTAAAACATTAAATGATCAAAATAAATCGAAAATTACGGATTAGTTTTACTGAAGTGTTCAAATTAAAAAAAAAACAAAACGGCGGCGATAAGTGCCATAACGTAAGTTTGTCCCACGCTTAATATAGACAAAATTTTATCTGCTACCATTTAGAAAAGTAAACAAATTAATTTAAGTATTATTAAAACAAATTGAGCAATATGTGCAGAAGAAATAATTTTTTTCCTGAAAAAAAAAAGCTTTTTTTAACACTATGTCACAGATTATAATGTCCTACGGACAGATGTATCAGTATGACGGAGAAACGAATATACAATAAGGATGTAAGACATAACTGATTAAAGGGACCGCATGCAAAGCGCATGCGTTCCCGAACAGCTGTGCGAAAACAATCCGCATTTTGTTTTTAATATTTTTATGGCGTTTTGGGTTGACTCTTATTGAAACAATCATTCATGCTTTGGAACTTTTAGTGTTTATTTTTATTGTATATATATTAGTGGTTTAGGGTGTTTAAATAATAGTAGTTAATTAATATGAGTAACGAAAAGACTGGTGAAGTTTATTGTATTTATAAAAATTGTATGAACACTTTCCACAAATCTCGGGGCTGTGGAGTCAAGTTTTTAAGAGTGCCAAAGGATGAAACAATCTAAATACCTTCCTTTCTCTTTGTTGTTACTTTTCTTTTACTTATAAAATTCTTTCACTATTGGAGCAAAAAGTTTACGCTTTTGGCAAATTAATATTTATTATTTTAACAATAATATAATTTAAAAAAATTACATAGGTATATACCTATCTAAAACATTGACAAAAGCCTTAGCAATATATTTTCAAGTAAAGGTAAAAGGTAATAATGCGTTGGACAAAAAAAATTAAGTCTGGCAACGTTACATATCGAATAAGATCAAAAGAGTAGTACATCTGTACATTATAATCTGTGACTATGTTGTAGTAAGGAACAGTAAACAAACTGTAATTTAAATTTGGTGAAACTGAGAACAAAAATAAATCCAAGATAAAGTTATCGCGTTACGTGTGTTATTTACTTCATTGTTCTAGGAATTTGATATTTGTTCCAAGTACTTTGGTTAAAGTATCCCCACGCTTTTGCACAGGGATAACACTAAAAATTAATCAAATTGTTGAATGTAGTAATGAAAAAAAAGCTGAATTTACAAAAAGTAGTATATACTTCTTTAAAAATTTTCTCGCAATGCCATGTTTCATTTTCATTTAGTTCTTGTTTTGATTTATTGAATAGTGAATGTGAATGAGTGAAAAAAAAACAATGGGAAAGAAAAAAGGACCTGCTTGGAACTTTCTTATTGTTAAAAAAGATAAAGTGTTAATGCTGAGTACAAACATGCCAATGTAAACAAAATGGAGTAACTTATATGAAACAACTTTCAGCACTTTTAGTTGGATTCACAGTAAAAAAAAGAAACCGTTTAACATGTGAAAGAGCAGCTAAACTCACACATATGTATCATATAATTGGAAGATCATGCATGTAACCAGGAGACAATGGCAAAGAAACAAAAAAAGATTTAACTAACGAAAAAAATCCAACACAAGAAATAGAAAATGTACAATTATTTACAACTGAAGAAAATTACACAGAAACAAATAATTTGTGCAGTTTGTCTGATAATTCAAACTCTTGAGTCCCATTATGAAACATCTGAATCTGATTCAGATTAATGTTAAAATTAGAATTATAAACAATCTTTATTTAAATCACTAAATACATTATTACTCTTTTACGCATTGTAACTAGAAAAAAAGTATTTTATGTAAAATCCATGATGCACTTTTAATTATTATGTTTGTTTTTTATTACTTTAGTTTTATAAAATTAAAAAGTTGTTAAACGTTTATAAATTCTAATTTTCGTTTCCATACCTTACACCAATTCATCTGTTTTGAGTAGTTAAAAGTAAATACCTAGATAAATACCTGTTTTGGGTATTTACCCGGTTATTTACCTATGGTATACCTTTAAAAATAAATATCCGGGTAATTTACATCACTAACTAAATATATTTAAAACATTCTGGTGTTAATGACAAATATATTTGTATTATCATGAATGATATGAAAAAGTACTTATTAATATCATTCGTGATTACAGCAATGCAGAAAATGCAAAATGCTATTTTTCTGGTCTTTACTTATAGCTATTTACAGTTATCTTTTATACATGGTAACTTATACTATGAGATGGCTCTGAAATCAAACTTTGCTAATGGTTATAAATATCATTCATCATAATAAGTACTTTTTCATATCATTCATGATAATACAAATCATTACATCGTACTAATTTAATCTTTAATTAACTTTGATACAACTGATAAAACTAAAACGGCGTTCCATAATTTCTAGTCCTTTTAATTCAATGGTTAAGCATGTCAGTTGAGACTTCGTACGTTTTAAACAAATAAACCCTGTGATTTGCGTAATCAAATAATCTTAAAAACATTTATTATACGGTGTATTTTAATTTAAAAATTGTCAAATTTTACTCGCCACACTTACCGGAACTATTTATACTTTATGGCCATACATTTATATTTAAAAGTACGAAAAACGTCGGAAAAACATCATAATAAAAACTAACAAAACCATTGTAAAACAACAGTTTCGCAAATAATTTTAAATCTAATCTAAAACAATAAGGTAATTTCACTTATGTAACGGATCTTTAATTATTCTGGATAATGGTCTACAAACATAATTCCCACTATACACATAGTTTGCAAACAATATTTTTATTTATATTACCGGAAAACTTTAATGCAATAAAAAACAATAATGTTGCAATACAATTCAAAAGAACCAAAATAAGTTCATTGATTAATTATATTGCTGTATTTTATGAAATGCGTTACTTATGTCACTATGTAATACAAATTTTGAAATATTCGATAAACAAGGCACTTTCCTGTAGTGGTCCAAACATTACCTGTTAACATACTACAACTCGATTAACTTTCAGTTATGTTTTAAATAATAATAACTTAAAATACATCAATAAAACACTAAAATAGATTTGAGTCAATAAAATCATTTTTTGGCACCACTATTTCAATTTAGTTTGCAGGAAAAACTAGCATTTAGTTTTGTTTTATTCCATTTTTTTTTCAATGCAAAATTGAACAATCTATTATTTGAACAATTTTTTGTTAAACTATACGTACCGTGTATATACAAAATTGGCAACAGTGTAACGAATGAATGCAGATTTATTATGTTCTTCTAAAATGTAATGCTTATTTTTTTATTTTGTGGCTTTAATCAATAATAAATAAAACTAGTGTTCTACGAATGATTCTACATTGCATCTACGTAAATTAATAAACTCCTACGGTAAAACTATAATCTTGGAAATAATAAAATTTATAAAAAAGTCTGCAACGTATTAAAAAAAATGAAGGTTATCAAAAATGTATACATATAAGGTCATTCCATATCAAATCAACAAAAATGTTTTCAACTTGACCATGTCAGAATTTCTTTTGTTCATTTATATTCTTTGACCTCCGGAAGTCAAATATAATTTTAGAAAAATCTATCTCTTATAGTTTTTTAGTTATAAGTTTATAAGAATCACGAGAAAAACAATATAGCAAATAATATGCAAGAATGTTATTATTGACAGTACGTCACTGCTCTTGAAGAAGCTACAAAACAAAGTAAGGTTAGATGAAATTTAGTAAGGTTTAATCAGCTTAATTATTAATTATGAAATGATTTTTTCTTTTTAACAACAATTGGTGCTTACGCGGACCACGGTACAACATAACTTTATCTTCGTTAATAAATAAACGGAAGGATCTGACCTGTATTTTGTAAGTGTCGGGTAAGTGATTACGCTGGCATCCGGGTGTCTATAACCATTTACATTGGTGATAGCGTAAACCAAAATGTCGCTACTTCGAGTAATAGCCGGAACAGTAATTCCCAGATGAGTTCATAACCGTAGCCGTGAAGCTAAGTAATAGACACATCGGAATAAGAAGGAAAAGAATGCCAAAAAACAAAAGAAAAAAACCAGTAAACGAACAATAGATTAAAATTGTTAAATCGCAATTTTGTCAAACCTACCAAAAGGTATTTACTCTTATCAACCCAACAGAAATTTGTGTATAAATAACCGTAATGCAGATAAATTCTTGAGCGGGTACATCTAAAAGACGAATTTTAATAAACGTTGAATTTAAAGAATACATTATTACCTAACGACTAGTTTCAAGCGCACATGTGCTGATAAGTAGCAAACTTGCTAACCTTTTGTAATTTTCATTAGCACTTTCAAGTAGAAGAAAACGTCATAAGCGAGAACGAACTTATTTTAGCGTCAAAATCTTCCACCAACTTACGTTATTCGTGGTGGTAAATCAGTATGGCCAATTTTACGAAATCCAAAAAACCAAATAACGTGAGACATTAGGATATATAAGGTTAAACAAAAAGAAATGTAATGTATATTGTTTATACGACAGGACTTAAAATGTAATTCAAACAAGAAATTCCTTGTTGCAAATTACTAAATAGATTAAATGCAACTTTTACATTACAAATTTCAACCAAAGTACTTCAAAAGTTCTTACGATAATATTGTAACTCCGGACACTTAATGAGTATAACCACAGTGCCTCAAAAAAATATGTGGACGTCTGTTATCGTGCCATGATAAAAAACCTTTGAAGTAAACTTATAACGACGGCTCGACACTAGTAATTTCAGCATACATATTTCCTAATATTGCTATATATTTCCAAAGAGTAGTATATAGTACCAAATATTTCCAAATATTAACAATTATTTTAAAAAAGATCACTACATATTTCCAAACATTACAATATGTTACGAATTTCCAAATATTTTATTATACTAAGAATTTATTATGAACCTAAATTGATACAACAGCGTTCAGTAAGCGAACTTCTATGTAAATTAGAATCTGACTTGGTTCACAAGTTGATTACCTAACTTTGTAGTAATTCTGTTAGATTGTCGTTTGCTTCTTCAAATTCATCGATTTATTTCTTACCTGTTTAGACGTTTAGAATTTGGCTTGGTTCACAAGTTGATTGCCTAACCCTTTAGAGATTAGATTTCGGTTGCTTGTTGGAGTTCTACAATTTTTTTCACACCCTGATGACGCTCTATATAAAAATAAACGAAACGTTGGCAACTTCGGTTACAGCATTGATACGCTCCAAACCCGTACGAACTCCGGATGTGGCAACCATCGCTCTTACTACGAATAGTAGCTATTACTCAAAAGTACCAAAATTCACCATCCCTAGTATAGTGCATCTCATTTTCATCGCCTTTAAAATTCGCGTGTCACCGTCAGCAGAAAGTCCTTCGATGGCAATGTCGTATTTCTTTGCTTTATTTTAAATATATGTCCACCTGCGTAAAATTAGTTGGTAAAAGAATTTATTGTTTGAAGAAAATACCCACAAAATAAAAGATGGGTGCACCTCAATCATAAACTGAGCAACAATAGCGTATAAGTTATTTTCGACATGTTATTCATGAAAATACTTTTCTATTGTAGCTTCTGATGTACCCTTGAAACTATTTATCATTAGGCATCCATTTCGATCATAAAGAATAGAAAACCCAACAATTCTGTTATTTTGTTAAAAAGAAAACCACGTCTTTAGGATATGCTTAAAATTATTTACAATGAGAGCGTAAATCTTTTCTTTCTGTGTTTAACTAATCTGCAACAGAAATATTTGCACTCAAAATTGTATGTACTTCAACCTTTTCGATCTATTGAACCCAAAAAATGAAAATAATCTGTACTTAATCAAATTATGATTTGCACTCGACCTTTCCAGTTTTCTCTTTAGTCTATCTGATCTAGAATCTTGCTTCGAAGTTGGCTCTACGTTAGTTGCCATAGTAGGTCATTGTCGTGTTTGAAGAAATGTGTAATATTCGGTGTTAAACTAATACAATAATTTCAAGTTTTTAAAATTACCAAAATTATATTTAACTTTGGTTTAACATAATTGCGATAGTTTGTAAAGCTCCACCTTGGTTTCCAATTGGGTTTTTGTTTACAATAATGAATTTTAATTTGACATGAGCATAAAATACACATGCCCCGTTAGATTTTCTTTATTTTCTTGTATTTGTACATTTAGTTTTTTTAGTTTATTGTTGAAATCTTGCCATCTTTCAGCACATTTACGCACGAATCGCATTTTATTCTTTAGTCACATTACTTGGATTCACTGTTATGTTATTTGTTAAGGTACTTTGACTTTTTTTAATTTTTCAGGTGTTTGTAAAAGTAACTTCTGATAACCGGGTATTTTTTAAAATTTCTAGCTTATTTTTATAGATTGCAAAGAAATCCTCTAAATTATCTGTTACCTAGTTCAAGTAATTCAAAAAGGTCATCTTTCACAAATTCGATAATGTCTTTCTGTTCCAGACCGCAAAGAGTGTTTGGATTATAGCATCCAGCATAAGTGAGAATAATTCGAAGATAATTTAATTTATTATATTATTATTTAAAAATTCTCTCAAACGATTCTACTGGAATAACACAAAAAATTTTCATTCATTTATTTTATATTATGGTAAAAGGACCTCATAAAGATCATTTTCAATCTGCATTTTAAAAATAGCTGACTAGATTTACTAGTTACGTCATTGTCATCTCATTATATTTTAAATTTAAGTAATTAGTGGCCTGAAGAAGTACGCACATAGAAAGAAACAACTAAAGTAAGTTTTTTGACTAAGCCAAAAAATATTACAGTTGAAAATTAAATGTAGTGATTATCTGGTGAATCAAAAACAATATCAATAATTTCCAGACCCTCAATAAAAGTTTTAAAAAATATAACAGATAATAGTATATTGCGTAACAAGGTTGGACTGAAAATACGATACGAGTGGAAAGTTCCTCACGCTCGCATATGCGAGCGTGAGGAACCACGAGTATCGAATTGTTATTCCAACTTAGTAACAGACCATACTTTTCCCACGACCAGAAGGTATGAACGAAATGCAATAAGATAAAATTTAACCAAATTTGCGTTATTTATATTGACACTTGAACAAAAACATTATTTTTATTACATTCTATTACTTAACATTTATATGATTAGACTGTTTGTAAATTATTGAAATGAATAAGTAACGCATTATACTCGGCATTATATATTTTTTATTGAATTTTTTAATTATAAATCACATACGTCAAAATTACTACGTCGCATTTATATTGACAGTTTTGATTTCGATTTTGATATATAAATGGAAATGTATGTAAAGTACATAAGACGCAAGTGTTTTAGAATGAATATTCTAACACAACGAGAAAGAATGTTTACATTCTGTTATTAAAATGATTTAAGAAGAATTATATTTGGTCATGGTCGTAGAGAAATAGTTCTTACTGATCTGTATTATTAAAACTACCACTCTACTAATACGAATGTAGGTATAGTACAAGGATACTAAATGAATAGGATTGCTCGATTCGTATTCTCGCAATGTAAGCCGCCCCACTCCCGTAAATCTTGACGCGTGACGTCAGCCGGAGACCACATATCGGCTCGCTGATTATAAATAGTGCTTAAATACACTAAATCCAACGGTTTTGCGATTTTTTCAATAGTAATTATTACATTTCTTGGTGTTTTACTCGTTCAAATACGTGCCTACCAGTTGCTTGTAAGAATTTCGAATTATTATCAGATTTAATTTAAAATTTAAACTTATTTACATTATATTGGATACTGAGGTGTAATTATACAATGACAGGAACAAGGTGCGCTGTATTTGGTTGCGATAACAACCGGATTGCAACCAAAAATAAAAATCGTAAGATTATATACCACAAGTTCCCAAAAGGCACCGATTTAGTGTCCATTACAATTAAAAATGAATGGATTAGGCGCTGTAAAAGGGCTGATAACATAAACCCTAATACTAGTGTAATTTGTTCTACTCATTTTACAGAGGAAAGTTATGAACGAGATTTACAAAATGAATTATTAGATTTTTTAAATAAAATTAATATAAATTTAGTAAAATTTAAGGTAAAAAATTACATTTAAACATAATTTAGTTAAAATTAATCTGCTGTTTAAATTATTTTCACTAAAACGGAAAGAAACTTTCACAAAAAATTAATAGCGTTTGCTGTTTGATGCATTCACTTTGAACACAAGTTGTAAAAAAAATTAAGTATTAAAATTAAGAAAAAAGAAAACATTTCTCTGGACATTATTATGGCGTTTTGCAAATTAAGGACGATTATCAGAATGAACTATGAAAATATAAAGCTTGGTGAAAGAAGACGTGGAAAGAAAAGAGCGAATACAACAGCTCAAGAAACCGATGAAAGAATAAAACGAAGAAAATTAAATAAAATTTCAAAATAAACTTAGTGTGTTATGTTATTTTTTATTTTTGTCAACCTTAAATTTGAATACATTTATTTAACCATAAATAGTACACTTTATTTTGTCCGTAAATTATAAAATTAATAGCAATTTTTCTATAGTTCAATTTAAAAATGAATGCATCCACATCTTTTTTCACTAAGCTTTATATTTTTATAGTTCATTCTGATAATGGTCCTTAATTTGCAAAACGCCATAATAATGTCCATAGAAATGTTTTCTTTTTTCTTAATTTTAATACTTAATTTTTTTACAACTTGTGGGCCTTTTTTTTAAAGAATCACCGCGGAAATGTGAATCAAACAGCAAACGCTATTAATTTTTTGTGAAAGTTTCTTTCCGTTTAAGTGAAAATAATTTAAATAGCAGACTAATTTTAACTTAATTATGTTTAAATGTAATTTTTTACCTTAAAAAATTATAAAAAAAAACATCAAAACTAATTAATAAAAAAAAATATTTCGATTATGAACATTATTGCCATTACTTGTTAAATCAAAAGTTGTCAAATTTACTTAATTACTCAAATAAAATATTTAGAAGCCTTTTAAGGTGCATCTTAATACAGATTGTAATAGAAGTATAGAGTGCGAAGTCTCCGCGTGACGTCAGCGCGTCACATGATCTCGGCAGAATAAATCGAGCGATCGAGCAATCCTATTCATTTAGTATCCTTGGGTATAGTATACATGTCTTCCGGATGTTACCTCCCAAAAGTTCAAATTAGAACTTCATCGTTGTATGTTTTTCAAATTAGATATATAGGTACGTGTTAGCCTCGGTGTTAGCGATCTTAATTTATTTTTAAAACAGTACTGTTTTTGTTATTCCCACCTATGTAATTCGGTTTTATCTAGAGATTTTAATATTTTTGTTATACGACAAATAGTATACTAAGCGTTTTTAAAAGAAAATTTTAACAGAGATTTTCCTTGTTTTTATTAGAACGTGATTATAAGCGCTCATAATGATAATATATACAGTTTTCGAATGTGCTCTATTCAATGCTAATAAACTTAAAGCAACTTCCGGATCACTTTTTTAAGTTTTTTAATTTTTATTTTTGTATCGTATTATACACACATTTTTACTTTCCTATAAGGAAAGTATAGCAATCCCAATTTTTTTAATTTTTATTGTATCATTTTACGTTTCAAGGTCACCTGAATCAAAAAAATGTATTTTTAACAAAAAAAAATTTGGGTGCCTGTGTGTATGTGTAACGATGTACCCACGATAACCAAAACTCCTAGTAACTTGAAATTTTGTATGGAGCTGGTTTTTCAAATTCTCTTGGTTGTATCAAAAGATGGGTCGGATAAAGAAACCGGAAGTGGGTGTATCTGCCATTTTTAACAGTTTATCTTATATAATTTTGTACGTATGTAAATTATTCGAATTATTTTTACAGTTTCTTATAGAGATAATTCTTCTAACATTAACAGTTTATCAGATATTTAATTTGTAACTTAAAATGAATTCACAATCATAATATAGTTTCAAATCCTGCCTGCGGCGATTTTTTTTACTGATTTATTAAAGGGGTAAGTAATATCGAGGCGCACAAATATAAGAGTTAGTCGATATGATTTTAATGAAATCGAGGAGAAAAATTTCAAAAAAATTATAGCATGCTAGGAAATCAATACAAACGTGACATATCACTTCAAAATGGTTTTATGACAACATAACCTTAAAAAAATATGTAGACATTCCTTCATCATTGCTTATAGGAAAGTCGTGTGGTGACCACGCCAGTTTTTTACATATGTAAACGCAAACGTGAAACAGTGCCATGCATTATTTAAATTAAACAATCATATAGTTTTCGTTGCGTGGATTTAGAATTTGAGAAAAATCGTACGAGTCCCGACGTGAACTATGTGATTGTTTAATTTAAAAAAATAAAGAAACTGCTTTCTGGATTTTGCATTTCCTAATATGCGTAGAATGTGATTATCAAATTTAAAATAAAAGGTGATCTTTTTAGTGAAATTTCAACGAAAATCCGCGCAACGAGAACTATATACATATGTTTAATCTTTTAAAATCGATGGTTTTTGCATTTTACTTCAATTCACCCTGATGGCAAATGGATAAGACAGAAACGCCCTAAAAATTACCACCACGATCGCCTGATTTTACACCCCTTTTTTATGAACATTTAAAAACCGCCGTGAAAACATTTTAGAAAATGTATATTCATCATGTGAGCAACGGTTGTATTCGTGTATGATAGTTAGAACAGGCCATTTTAAACTATTTTTTCGAAATTACTAATGTATTGTGGGCAGGGCATTACTATGAATTAGAGGGCATTTTGTAATTAGGTATTTGCGAGGGTATTTGGGTACAGAATTTTTATCAGCGGTTTATCCCTCGACTCAAAATGGAACTATTTCCATGTGAATTTGGATAATAAACTAATATTTGTTCAGGAAACAGTCTACATTGGAACTAAACTGAGAAAACATTTAGATTGAGAACAACAAAGAGTGTTAGAAGTTCCACCAAATACAATAAAAATTAATTATGAGAACGATATAACTCCTCCAAAAACTTAATAGTTTGGTGTGTTTCTATACAACGATAGATCCTTCGATGTGGAGGACGTAGCCACAATTACGACAGAGTTTTATTTCTGAGTGGTGCCTATCCTCCACATCGAAGGATCTATCGTTGTATAGAAACACACCAAACTAATAAAAATTAAATTATTGCAAGCATTACTTCGAGAATTTGTTTGGCACAAGTCAGATGATATACAAAATGTACATGTTGATTATACTATATTTTTGGGCCAATAAATATAATTATAACAGGTCCATTCACAATTAGCCAGATGGATCGCGTTACATTTACCTCTAAGTATAAAGAATTAAAATGAAATTAAATAAAAATTTTAATTATTTATGTAAATACAATATACAATACAATGTACCCGCTATCTTTCGTCAACCACCAACGCACAAAATTCTTTCATTTTGACCTCGATTTTAACATAAGATGAATAAAAACAATGTAGCAAAAATATATTATTAATCAACCAACGTCTATATACATACCTACGATTAAGAACCTCAAGATCGTTCGAACTTTTTTTTTACATTTATCGAAGTTTTTTATGTACCCTGGTACCATTTGAAAGTAATGTGTAATATATCCATATTACTGTTTCGGTCAAATCAATACAAACTATATTACGGTTAATATATAGTTCAAGTTTTAAAAACAGTGTGAGTTTGAAGCAAAAATAATAACAGTTGGAATGCATTTGAATGTCAGTTGTGTGCCATCACCGATTTAAAAAAAAATATGTCGATTAAAAAAAACATATATTAAAAGGTTCCAACAAGAAATTAAAATTTGGACGGATTTACGCTGTAATCTCATCATAGAGATTAAGAAAAATGCCAATTTGTTTCTCAAATATCTCAAACGGTTTCAAAAATTTTGAGAAGCACTTACCCAAAGCATAAACCGGTATAAACTATTTGTAGAAACTATTTAAAAAATTTCAAAAATATACTTTTGAAAAAATCAAAATTAAAATTTTGAATTGGATTTATCCGAGGGGTCTATCACACAAAAAAAAATGTACACCTATTGCCGTATTCGGCAATAAAATGTACGTATTTCCTATTGCTGATATTACTGCAGTAATTTCCTAACTATTGCCGAAATTTCCTCAAAATTGCTGTTATTGCCTAATTATTACCGAAATTGCTGTAAATTTTCGTATTCTTCAAGATATTGCTCTCATTGCCCAAACTTTAAAATGGGAGAGATTTACACGGATTTACAAGAATCCAATGACAACTTAATTTTTGACTTACATAAGAAACTTTTGGGTGCCTTATCTATAAAAAAAAACAGCAAAATTTTGTTTTAGTAATAATATGAAGATTAAAACCAAATGTAGGTTTCTGACTTAAAATTACATACATATAGGTACATTCCGAGGTACATTCTCATTTGTTACTCGGTTGGCCGATTTATAGAACGTCAATTAAAAAGTTAATTGCATGATAACGTTTTAACATCGCATTGGCTGGATTTGGTTATGGTGTCCCTCATTAAAATTTATTTTCTATAAAATATTAGCTTAAGCTTCTATAAACTGGCCGACTGGCCCTATTTATGTACCTATACATATTGCATCTGCCAATACTATATGATCTACAATTACTACAACAGACTCTTCGCGTAAAGGAAATGCATTTGAGCATTTGACACTAAACACAAAAACATTTCCATCACGTAAGTAAGTAACATCTCAACTTTACTTTCCTCTGTCGCGGTGAAACACCCTTAATGTACTTTTATTTTACTGGGTAACGTCCACAACCAACCCTAACTGGAAATTTTAATAATCGTCCATCAGCTCTTTACAATTTATAATTTGTTATGAAAAAGTAGTTTACTTTGTCATAGTAGTTAGTACTTACCCATGTTTGCACAAGATTGTTAAGATATTTTGTATTCCGCGCTTATACGAATCTTGTACATGCGCTGTAATTAGTAGGTGTAGTACAGTGCATGTAGTAGCCAGAGTAACAAGTATATTGTTTTATTTCTTAAATGTGTTTGCCTTTACTATAAACAAGCACCCTACAACTCTGCAATTCCCTCCAACAAAGATAACTTGCTATATCATTAACCTATAACGCGTGAAGTCCCATGCACAAACATAGATTAACAAAGATTGGTACAAATGAACAAGTTATAATACGAAATGCAAAGTTGTGAAATATCTGTTCTGCACACTGCATATGCGTGAACCGCGGGAAGAGTAGGAGGGGAAAATGACCTTCAATGTAGCACAATTAATCAGGGAAATATTGCCTTTATTTCCCAAAATTTCCTAACAATTGCCTAATATTACCGCAAATTGCACAGTACTGCTTCTATTTCTTTTACTGCTGGTTATTGTCGCTATATTGCTTTTTTATTGCCGCTTATTTCCGAAAATATGTACACCTATTGCCGAGGGTGATAGACCCCTCGGATTTATCCAAAACACTTTTTATAACAAAACATGTTGTGTTTTACATCAAAAGAAACAGCATTTAAAACCGAGTAAAATGACACCACTCCCATCTTTCTCGTTCA
This sequence comes from Aquatica leii, assembly GCA_035610365.1. Classification (NCBI taxonomy): domain Eukaryota; kingdom Metazoa; phylum Arthropoda; class Insecta; order Coleoptera; family Lampyridae; genus Aquatica; species Aquatica leii. Next base: position 82,045,050 of record CM069433.1, on the reverse strand, counting down.
ATTACGAGAAAAGCTATGGTAATTTCATGTCGGTTAGGTTTTTTTTGGCGGATTTTAAGAAACTTTACATAGCCGTAATTTTGAAACCGTTCGAGATATTTGAAAAAGAAATGGAATTTTTTTTAATCTCTATGAGGACAACCTTCCAAACGTCATCAAATTCTGAGGTGGTCTAGCAATTTTTTTTATTTTAGTGTTGATTTCATACGGAATTTTGAAGTCGTTTTTTGCATATGTCGCAATCGAGAATGCAATCGAGTCACAATTAACGCAATTTTTTAGCAAATGTCTCATTTTCTGGCAAATGTCGCAAGTTTCTCGTAAATATCGCAATTTTCTGGCAAATGTCGCAAATTTCTCGTAAATATAACAATGTTCTCGCAAATGTCTCAATTTTCTGGCAAATGTCGCAATTTTTTCGTAAATGTCTCAATTTTTTCGCAAATGTCACAATTTTTTCGCAAATGTTACAAATATGAAAGAAGCTCGCAAATGTGTGCACATCTTTTGTATGTTGGTAACCACTTGGCCCCTCCTTTTTTGATAAACTAAAAAATGATCTATTGGTGAAAATTCTTTCTGCGGCACTATTCAGCACATACTGAGCACAACTTATCGCAAAAGTCATTTTATATATATATATTATCGTAAAAACGATATTGTTTTCATAAAATTTGCAATCAGCACAGTAGTTGTTTTTGATTTTAGCAAAAAAGACGAGAAAAAAAATGGTTGTTGCGAAACAAAGTAGCATGTATTGAACACAATTCAGTACAATGGTCATTTTTTAATTTATCAAAAAAGGCGGGACTAACTTTCAACTAATTTTGATTATGCGATAGGTTTTATCTTTAGCGCTTTTCAAACGTTTTATCAAATTTTTGAACACAGAAAAACTGTTTGGTACAGCTCAAAGACCGTGTGGTTCAAAGCAACAACAATGCCAATAACATGAGTGACGAAGAGCACAAACCAAATTTACAAAAATTGATTTTCCAAATATATTTCCTGTTTTGTACATTCCTAGAATATAGTAGAAAGAGATGCAGAGGAATGTTGTTCAACGCCAGTTCTTTTTTTTTTCCACTTATATTCAAAATGTGTGCAAATTTTGTTATCCTTTAAACAGGCATCGTCAAATTGTGAATCAAACCTTTCTCTGGTTAAAAGGATGTTTCATACTAGATGGTTTGTTTTCAAAACTAAAAAAAATACGATATAAGATCAGTTATACCATACCTATGGGTCAAAAAAGACTGAATTTGACTATAATTGAGAGGTTTTCTTTTTTGTGTAAATCTGACTCATTTAAATAAGTTTCCCTATTGTAGATAGTATTTACATAATACACGTTTATGTCTACTTATTTTGACTATTATAATATATGCTTAAAATGCAGCATTATAATGAAAAAGTATTTTTGTAACAGTACTAAAAATTTCCACCGGTAAAATTTCCTTGACTAAAAAATAGTCAAAACTTTTCCTACTTTTTCGTTGTCTTCACAAAGTAATATTCTCAAACCACATAATCAAATACAAATTTTGATTTTGTTTCCTGTGAAAACAAAATCAACAAACAAACTGAAAAAAAAAGAATATAATGGAGACTTCAACCTGTTTGATAAATCGAACTTTGTTCTAAAATGCAAATGCGATTCAAATCAAGTTTGAAACAACGTATTCATTGAAATGAGGCTGAGAAAAGTTTCATTACATAATTACTTTAAGCAGTAATGGTTTTATCCAATACATACTACTTTAAATCTGAGCTAAAAATTCTTTGAAATAAGGTTAGAAAAAAGGTCTTGTAAAATGCAGTTTGCAAACCTGTTGACCTATGTAGCAATTCACCAAGGCTGAAGAGATTGTTCCGGGAGGACTTTTATCACAGATTATTAACAAATAATCCTACTTTTAATTTCCATTTATAAAACGATAGTACTTTTTTAATTATTGTCAAATTAGAAGGTAAACGGTTAAGTAAATTAAGGCAAAAATTAACTATTACTCACGTGCTTAATTGGCAACGTTCCTTCGACAATAAATAAATAAATAGTCACACACATGTGCACATACACACACTTACATTATGTTACGCACAAATTTAACACAAACACGAGTGGTTTTATTTAAGAACTTCTTACATGAACAATAACTTCACGAAGAAGTAAAAGTAACTGTAAAGGAAGGAGTCATGGAATTTCATAACGTTAATAACATTCGCCAAGGATATAACGAAACAGGTTGGTTCACTAACTATTTTTTAATGACTGTAAAGATATTCACAAGAATTTAAAGCACTTGCCTTGCACAAACCGCACATTTTGCTATTTCTACTATTCTACCGATTAGGTACCAGAAAGTGTTGTCCACAGGTTTAAAAATAAATTGAATTTACCTATACAAAGATTTTATGATAAACAACTGGATTGGAACTCCCTAAACAATACATTATAGCATATAATAGTGTATTTATTCAAGTGAAAAAATAGACATTGTCGTGCATATAATTAACAATTAATACAAATAGCCATAATTACCGACTACAAAATCTGATGTCTAAATTGTAGCTATGAAGTAAAATACGAAAAAAAGCTAAATATTTTTGCCAGTACAATTGCTTGATTTTAGTGGGACAAAAATCTGCCTGGGGTCTTGGACAACATACTTAAGATGAATGTGTCACACAAGCATAACGTTATTACTAATTAATTTTGGCGTTGATTCCCGTTATGGTAGAAAATTTCAGTCATTAGCAAAAATTTAATAATTCCACAATGTTTTATTGTAAAAATAAAAACTTGATAAATCTCATAAAATTTTCTTAATAATTACATATATTCTGAGAATTATTTTCTTTAGTCAATATAACCGATTTTCATCGACTCGAAATTTCCTGGTTTAAAATTGAAAAAACCCAAATATAATATAACGTAATACAATCTAATCTAAAAGCATCTTAAAAAATTAAAGTAGATCCATAAATCAACGATTTTTTGAATAAGAGCGATTGCAGCTTCTGGCGGTTGAATAAGTTTTTTTGTTTCGTTTCGATTATTTAAGTCAATAAAACGCAATTACAAAAAAAACAGTTTGAAACGATATGTTAAAATTTTTACGAAAATATTGATTACTAAACTCCAGATATTTCAACCTATATAAGAAATTGTTTGAATTACATTGTGCAATCTTTGATAAAAATTTTCAAAGTCGAAAAAGTCAAAAGAACCCTGTGCAGCAAGAATTGTCTATATAGTATTAATAAGAAATAAAATATAAAAACTTAACTAAAGAATAACAGAAAACTAAATGTCAAAAAGAAACCGCGGATGAAAACAACACGTTTTATAATGATTAATGAGCAACGCAAAGAGCAAAAATTAAAACAGCTTCGCAAGTTTTGCTAAAAATAGAGCAAACGTACATGAATGTAATAAAATTTCGGAAAAATTTAGACTTGGTTTTTTTTACAAAGTTTTGGGACAGTATTTCTTGGGAAAAAAATGAAATTAGTAACTACTAGAGCTAAGTGAAAAACTTGCTAAGAGAGTTGAATATGAAGTACAACTAAAAAGTTGGATACGACGCCCAGTAAACACACGTCGTCCCAGGGACGTTCGTTTTATGTCCAAATGATGTCTTTAAATTCCGGGCTTTAAAACGTACCTGTATATGATGTCTTTAATAGGACGTTCTCAGGATGTCAATGAAGAACGTATGATGGGATGTCCTATGCCGGAAAAAACAAATGCAAACTTAGTGCGCGTGTCCACTTTCCTTCTTGTTCTCTGGTGCCTACTCAACACCCGTACGCTCCTTTGGTATATCAAAGTGGTACACTCTGTTTGCTCTCTGTATTTGTTTTTAGTTGTGTTCTGGCTACTTTATTTATCTGTTCTTTATTTTATTATCTAACGTTTTTTGGGTGTTTTAATGCATAAACAAATTTATTTGGTAAGTTTTTGGTACCTTGTATTTATTTATAATGTATAAAGATCATCATTTATAATTATTATTTTGAAGTACTAAAAATTAATAAAAGTTTATTGAAATTAAAAGATCACAATTATTAATAATGGTGATTTAAAACTCCATCTCGCGCGCATACCTATGCGGTGAATTGAAAATATTTATGTTATGTAAAAAAAATTTTTTACTCAAAAAATTATTTAAAAAATGTTTTCTTTGTATTAAAGGTTTAAAAGTGTGACGTTATCTCACGACTTTTATCGCCGCGATTCACAATAAGTCATCCAAAAATGTCAACATGACCGATAAGGCACAAAATCGCCAATCTAACTAAGAAACTATAACGTTATCGCGTTCTTGGTATTCATAGTTATGATTAGTGTGCGTATTTCTCGTATTGTATTACTATTACCACAACAATTAGTTTGGTAGTTAAAAATAGAAATAGAATAGTCTAGAAATAATTTTGTTTTTACCACATTCCTCTGATGAAATGTAAATGCGAAACGTATAAAAATTCTTAATGAGTTTGCAAAACTGACGCGTTTACAATTTTTTTTTAAAAAACGATTTAAACAATTTTTAACTGGTTATAATCGATCATCTCTTATGATTTAATCAATAATAGAATTGTCAAAAAGATCAATCAATAATTCTACAAAAGAAGTATCACTTTATCAATTCTTTAATTTAGAAAAATGTAAATTCTGATTACATAGAAATACCAAAATAAGCTTTTTGTATTAACTTTTCTATCGACTCTACATGATGATTACCATCTCCTATGTAGTTGCATTGTTTCAGGCGCCACTTAGAAAAATCGGAAAGAAAGTATAAAAAACTCGCTAAGGAGGGCCAAAGAACGCCGGGATCGAGAAGATAAAAAAAATGAAAGAATCTAAATTTATTTGACTTTGGGACATTCAGTGATCCGTAACATCATGTCCATGGGACATCCTTGGGACATCCTTGTGTTTGTTGGGCGGTATATACGTACCTGTTTGTAAAATGATGTTCATGGATATCCAACAGAATAAACAGTAGACCCAAGAAGTTTTAAAAGCGGTTTTCGAAAACCTGGACAATAAGCTCACAAGCTTGATTTCAAGTTATTATTAGATATTTACAACTCTCGCTAATTGTATTCTGGTTGTAAAATTAAAATTAACGAATCGAATGAAAATATTCGTTATCTATAATATTTCCTTTAAACATGGCAAATAAGATAAATACTTCACTTTATCGACCTAAAAAGACAGATGCCATATTCGCATTCAATACGAAGTGAAAAAGCGTGATTAACTCATATGATTCAATAAGGAAGAGCAAAAATTGAAAAGTTATTAATATTTTTTTTATTAAGTAGGTTGATGTCAGTAACTTTTCTCATCTGTCAAGCTGTTTTATCATTTGGTACTGCATGGTTGGTAAATAAATCCTAATAAGAAAAGTAAAAATGGCCCGTCGCACCAATAAAAATACGTTGACAGGTTTGCAATAAAGGTTTCGGTTCCATTACCAAAGTATAGGTTAATTTCAGTTCCGGTTCTGGTTTTAAACAAGTATTCTATAGGGATCTACTTTCAAAAGTATTTTTAGTTCTGTAATCGTAACATAATAAATAATTTTGTTATTCTTATGAAGTAATGCTTAAACTGCTTAAACTAGTGAAGTTTCAAATAAAAAGTAACTTAAAACAATTGAGTTGATGTAGGTTAATTTAGTTTTTCATAAGGTTAGAATGTACAAACCTTACTTAGTGTCATTCCTATTTGAAGAAAAATGATTTGAATAAAAGCAAATGTGAATAACTTATATGTATACTAAAAACTTATCTACAATGTGAATATGAAGATATTTTGATATTTACAAAACTTGCGTATGCTTTTTTCTTTTTAAGGAAGCATTGCATCCATCACGGTTCATTGCATCTATTTCTTCTTTCTAGAATCTGACGTACTAGAGATAGAACTGACAGAAGGCAATATGTTGTTATTCATAACTGAAGGTAAAGTGTTAGTGTTGTTGCAACAAATATTTATAAGAGTAATACAAATACTTCCACACACCAAGTGGTTAATGCCAAGTGAATTGATTAAAATCTATGTAAAATTAGGAATGTTCTGTCCTTATTTACTATTGCATTGTGTATTTGTAAAACAAAGATAGATGGAAGACAAACAAACAATATTTTTTACTCTGTAGAAATGGCTAAAGTAGCACCATTTCTATTCATTTTTGTACAAAATCAGCGTAAAAGACTACCATATTAATTTTTGTTTCTGTCGTGTATCAAAAGTTTTTTTTTTCTTTTCCAATGCGCGACCGAGACAAACTAAAAAAAATTCATTGAAAGTCAAACCGTTTTCGAGATATTATCAAAAAAGCCTTTCCATATAAAATTTATTAGAAAATGGTTTTTTTTGTTTACTAAGTAAGAATAGTTACTTATGTTATCGATTTCCGGGTAAATAAAATATCACCCCGTTGTTTTTCAAAATTTAATTAATAATATATTTCAACCAAAACTATATTGCGCCAGTTAATACACCGCTCCCGATTTCTCTATTACTACTCCTGCTCTCTTTTCTTTTAGTCATGCGCATCACAAATATCAATTTACAAAATGACTTCAACATTAATTTTTAACACTTATATATGGAGAGCCGGAGGTAGAAAGAGGGACTTCATGGTCGTAATCTTTTTTCGGAAAACGTTTTACCCACAACTGCAGAACACCTACAACGTTTAATTAAAAACGGTTAAGAACGACGGTGATTTAAATGAACCGTTCGTTGCTAGGTTGCTAGTAATTGCTAACATGAATTGTTTTTTTTGTATTTCACTTGATTGTAATTTATTCATAATGCCTAGGATACGAAATATGTAAATATACACATAACAACTAGCGCGGTTTGAATTTAGAGAGCATTATGATTCCTTAACGCCCTCTCATAATGTTCTCTTTCAAAAGTAATGTGTATTTTAACATTTTTGTTGAAATTTTGATGGTAACAAGTTTTTTAATCTTTCTGGTAGTACATTTTTTTCAGTATACTTGAGCAACTTGTTCATTTTTACTTTAAATTTTATATAAAGCGAAAAATAAAATCTTGTATGAACCACTGGCGTTACTGGATGATTACGCCGATCAAGCAATAAACATCCATCGGGCCAAAAGCCACATTTTCGGTTATGGTAACCAAGATGTAAGGAATCAATTTTGATACAGTTGTGTGTAAAGCAATTTACAAACTGTGGAACTCTATTTTCGGGTTTAAAATTTCGCGCCACACTAAATAATTCAAGTAGCAGTAATGTATTGGTTTATTACACATACATTTTAAAATGGTGCACCTATGTTACCATCTACAAACATAAAACATTTGCATATCTCGAACTAATCATAAAAATAATGATGGCCGCCTTTTTTCTTGTACAAAAACGCGCCAACCACTGTCCGCTAATGCAACTGCGCACAAAGCTTATTATTTAACCTAATAACTAATTAATACATTTGCTTATGATCTAAATATCTATACTACAACATAAATTCCTACAAAACATTTACTTTTGTAACGTGTTTGACGGACTATATAAGAAGGTAACTCCATAATACACTCCTATAATACTTATCTATTCTGCTGGGTGTTCTTGTCAAAACAAACTCGCAGACGGTAATGCTATTATTTACTGTTGTGTCCTTAGATAAATAAAAGAATGGACTAAATAAAATAATATATAATGATATTATTGTTAAATGGAGACTTGTGGATAGCGCCGAATTTATACTTTCCTGAAGTATAGACCAATCCGGTTTGTGCCGCTCCTAGGTTTTTTTGTATTTGTGTATCTAAGCAATAACAATCATCCATTCTACCAAAATGCCGCACCTAGCTTGCTGCCGCCCATAGGCTACGACCTTGACAAATCCAGCACTCCTCGTAACAAACTTGCTTGTAACAGTTATTTGTAAAAACAATTAATAGTAATGTCGTTTGTAATGTTAATATGAATGTGGCAGAGAACAGATG